>JAJPUD010003380.1:115973-153034 GCA_023553655.1 Myrmecobius fasciatus | reverse complement strand
TCCTTCCTTCCTTCCTTCCTTCCTTCCTTCCTTCCTTCCTTCCTTCCATCTTTCTTTTTCTTTTTCTCTCTCTTCTCTTTTTCTCTATGTCTCTGTCTGTCTGCCTGTCTCTGTCTCTTTCTCTCTTTCCCTTTTTTCTCTTTGTCTTCCTTCCTTTCTGCTTTCACACTTCTGTCTTTCTCTTTCTGTGCATGTGTATATGTGCAATATCTAGGATGATTTTATTTTCTTTTTAAAAAATTTTTTTTAAAAATTTAATTTTTTTTAATTTTCAAAACATATGTATGGGTAATTCTTCAACATTAACCCTTACAAAGCTTTCTGTTACAAATTTTTCCCCCCTACTCCCCACCTCTCCCCTAGATGGCAGGATAGCCACTACATGTTAATTATGTTAAAATACTTGACAAATTGAATATATGTATACATATTTCCATACTTATCTTGCTGTGCAAGAACAATTGTATCTACAAAAAAGAAAAATCAGATAAAGGAAACGCAATGCAAGCAAACATCAATTGAGAGCATGAAAATGTTATGTTGTGGTCCACCTTTCACATCCCTCTCTCTGGGTGTATATGGCTTTCTTCAGTGAACAATTGGAACTGGTTTGAAACATTTCATTGTTGAAGAGAACCATGTCCATCAGAATTGATCGTCATACAGTATTGTTGTTGCCATGTACAATGATCTCCTGGTTCTGCTCATTTCACTCAGCATCAGTTCATGCAAGTCTCTCCAGGCCTCTCTGAAATCGTCCTGCTGGTGGTTTCTTACAGAACAATAATATTCCATAACATTCACATACCATAATTTATTCAGCCACTCTCCAATTGATGGGCATCCATTCAGTTTCCAGTTTCTAGCCACTACAAAAAGGGCTGCCACAAACATTCTTGCACATGTGGGGCCCTTTCCTTCCTTTATGATTTCTTTGGGATATAAGCCCAATAGAAATGCTGCTGGGTCAAAGGGTATGCACAATTTGATAACTTTTTGAGCATAGCTCCAAATTGTTCTCCAGAATGGCTGGATCCATTCACAGTTCCACCAACAATGCATCAGTGTCCCAGTCTTCCCACATCCCCTCCAACATTTGTCATTATCTTTTCCTGTCATTTTAGCCAATCTGACAGGTGTGTAGTAGTACCTCAGGGTTGTCTTAATTTGCATTTCTCTAATCAATAGTGATTTGGAACACCTTTTCATATGACTACAAATAGTTTTAATTTCATCCTCTGAAAATTGTCTGTTCATATCCTTTGACCATTTATCGATCGGAGAATGGCTTGAATTTTTATAAATTCATAATATATATATAAATATATATAAATATAATATATATTAATAATATATAAATAAATATATATATAAAAATAAAATAAATAACATAAATATAAATATATTTATAAATAAATATATGAGACAATTCTCTCTATATTTTAGGAATGAGGCCTTTATCAGAACCCTTAAATGTAAAGATGATTTCCCAATTTATTACTTCCCTCCTAATCTTGACTGCATTGGTTTTGTTTGTACAAAAACTTTTTAACTTAACATAGTCAAAGTTATCTATCTGGTGTTCAATTAAGAGTTCCAGTTCTTCTTTGGACATAAATTTATTCCAGATGATTTTATTTTCTTAAAGTGTTTGCATTTTCATGGCTAGATAGTTTCATCCTCATTCTTTTTCTTTTTGGTAGGTATCTTGTGATAAACAGGATCAAGAGGACCCATAGGTCTTAAACTGAGAAATAATTGGGAGGTGGAAGCACACAAGGAGCAACTTTTTATGAAAATTGTGATTACAGTGTCCTCTTAAAAAGGATGAGTGTATTGAAAGCTAGAATGACTGTAATGGTTATCTCAGGAGGAGGTAAAGAGGGAGGACCTTAGACTCAAGAAGAGTCAAGTTCAGATTCTGCCTTTCTGGATGTGCAAAGGGCTAAAGAGATATTTAAGAGACTTTTTAACCTTCCAGTGCTCCAGGCAACACTCTAAGAAGATAACCTTACAGATGAGGTGCTGAGGAGGTCTACTCTGTGAGGTCCCAACAGCAATGACATCACAGGACAAGGGAGAGAAAGAAAAAAAGATACAGAGGCAGAGAGAGGGAGACAGAGAAAGATTAAGAAAGATGGAGAAAAAAGGAGACAGAGACAGAAAGACAGAGATAGATAAAAAGGAACTAAGAGGAAGAGAGACAAATGAGAGCAGATGAGAGAGACAAAAGAGAAAGACAGAAAGAGGCAGAGACAAAAATAAGCAGAGAAACTACAGAGATGGAGAAGATGAGAGACAGAAAGGGAGAAGAGAGAAAGAGATGAGCAGAGAGTAACAGAGGAAGAAAAAAGAGAAAAGGAGACAGAAGCAGAGAGAAAGAGATAGAGACAGAGAGACAAAGAGACAGAGAAAGACAGAGACACACAGAGAAGAGAGATAGACACAAAGACAGAGAAAGACAGCGTCACAGAGAGACAGATGGAGAGAGAGAAAGTTATATGGGAAGGGATTGAAAGTATAGATGTATTGGTTTACTTAATGGTTTATGGATTGACGATTACCCTCTGCCTTTCCTCTGCCACTGTCCCTGAACTCCCTCACTCAACCCCCAATGACCATGAAAAGAATTACAGTGCCATAATAAAGAGTGCTGGACATTACCAGATCAGCCTGGGTTAGCATCTTACCTCAGACACTTCTTATCTGGATAAGTCACTCCAAATGTTTATAAACTTCAAGTTCCTCTCAGATGAAATGACAGGAAGGGTATCCACTTCACAGGGAACTCAAATGAGTTCCTATATGTAAAACACTTTAAGGTAGGTATGGAGACTGCCTGAGAGATTTCAGTAGTTTAAGGAAATGCCCATGAAAGAATTTCCTATATTAAAGCAGCTGTTCCCTGTATCTTATAGTCTTAAAGAAGTATTTAGGCCTTGGGAAGCTTGAAGTCAAGGAATGTACATCCTGTATGTGGGAGAGGCTGGAGGACTCTACACAATCTAGATGACTCTGGGGTACTTAAAATGTATAAATTGTAAGCTATTATATGAACATATTTTTTCTTCAATGTTTTTAAAAATACACATGCATACAAATTTGTACATAAATTATTATTTTCAAAATTTAAATTCTTTTCTCCCTCAGTTACATATAAAAACAATTTAACACTCATTTACTAAAATTTTGAGTTCCAAATTCTCTCCCTCCTTCCCTGTTTTCTTTCTTTTCTCCTTGAGAAGGTAAACAATTTAATATAGGTTATACATGCATAGTCATGCAAAACATTCCCATATTAGCCATTTTGCAAAACAACAAAACAAAACACAATCAAACAGGATTGTTCTCCCCTCCCTCCCACCACACACAAAGAAAACAAGAAAAATGAAATTTAAAAAATCTTCCATCTGTGTTCAGACACTCCACCAGTTCTTTCTCTGGAGGTAGATTGTAGAGGACCACAGACAGTGGGAGAACTCTCAGTCAGGTATAAGACCCTTCAGCACAGAAGGAACCTACTGTCTGGTTCAGCTCTCATCTTTCCTTGGGGCTTCTCAGCCTTCCTGACAAGTCAGGGGGGCATGACAATCTGTGTTCTACTTGAAGCAGAGATACTTGCAATAAAGAGGTATTTACATAATAATAGCAAGGTGCATGTTAGCACATGCTCAGTGTGTTGTGCTGTGTGTACTAAGGTATTTAAGGCTGAGAGAACTTGAAATGAACAGACTCCATATTTGACCATCCACATGGGTTCCTGCCTCATCACTCCTCCTTTAAGACCAAGGTCTCGGGCTGGTTCTGAGATCCTCCAGAGCGCTAACAGATGGTATATTTTGGCACCCCAGCGTGGGGGCTCTAGAAAACACATCACAGTAGACAGCATTTTTTATTATACCATACAGAATAGCCTTGGGCTATTGTATTGCTGAGAATAGCTATTATTCACAATTGATCATCATATAATGTTGCTGTGACTGTGTTCAAGTACACAGAGCTTGGGACAGGGCTAAGGAAGCCTTTTTTTTTTTTTTTTTTTAGTATTTTATTGATTTATATTGTTTGTTACCGCTCTAAGAGGTTTGGAGAGCATGGCAAGTTGGGCTGGAAAGGAATTAAGTACCTTAAGAACCACACTGTGCTAATGAGCACAGTGTATGGGTATGATGCTTTTCATTTTCCTAGCTCAGTTTCACCTCTGCCTTTTCCCTCGACTCAGCCTTCCTGATAGGAGTAGTGGGAGGGGCAATGACATCATCAGCACCACCAATGCAGCAGTTTTGCCCACCCACTATGTCCTCATTACAAGAGGCAGGGCTCGGCTCCAGGACCCCAGCTGAGAAACAAGCCAAGGGGGAAGGAGATTGCAATTAGGGAGAATAGAGTTGTATGCAGCTGGAACTACTGAGTTATCCCCTAGAGAGTTGAAGACTATCACTGTCTGGCCTATAGATCCCTTGCCTCCACACACAGTAGGCTTGACCATTTCATCTCCTGAAGGGCAGTGTCCAGTAAGAGCAGCTCCAGTATCTTTAGAGAATAGCCAGGTGATGTAGAGAGATCTGGAGAGTGGTGAATGGAAGAGACCAGACAGAGTAACTGCTTGGGGCAGAGAGTTTGCTTGTGTCTCTAGAGACCAAGAAGGAATCCTATGGGTGCCAATGAGCAGTATTGCTTTGTCCATTAGAGAGAGACAGAAAATTGTGTGTTGTAATCATACTAGAGTTAGCACATGCCCAGTGTGCTGTGGTGATAGCACATGCTCAGTGTGCTGCAGTGATGTAATTTTACTAAGGTATTTAGGGCTGAGAGAACTTGAAATGAATGAACTCCATGTTTGACCAGTCCCTGCCTCATCACTCCTACTCTAAGACCAAGAACTTGGTCCGAGATCCTCCAGAGAGGTAGTCCAGATGGTATATTTTGGCACCCCAGTGTGAGGGTTCTAGAAAGCACACTACAACCAACAAATGCACATAAATTCAAAATTAAATCCCATTAGCACTGCTGTCTGAAACAAGCCAAACCTTCTTCCTTCCCAAGTATATGCTAAAGACAACCTATTTGCCCCTCAGTTCTGGTTTTTCAAATTGTTCCAATTTCTCTCCCAGGATGACTCCTTCTCCTCACATTTCCCTCTCTTACTCACCTAGCTATCCATTGTTTCCTTTGTATTCTCCAAATCTATTTTCCTACCTATAGGAGTATAGTTGCTCTGAAGATGAAAGGTGCTACCTGTAAAGTTGATTTGGAAAGTACCAACTCTTTTGGTCACAGTACCATTCATTATAAATGAAGGATGGATGTGACCTGAGGGAGGATGAAGAAGTAGAAAAAGGTGGGGTAGCAAATATGGGAGACTGAGGAAATTGGGGAAGGATTGCTAGTGAGGTAGAGAAAAGAATAATACAAAAACGTTTTATCCTGCAAAATGTATAAAACTATTTTTTAAGCCCCAGATCATCTTCTTACGGGTCAGGAACTAAGAGAATGATATAGACAATACAAAGAAAATCATATCAATAAAACATTTTAGAAGAGTAAAAACTGTGTGTGCATTCATGTACGAATCCATATAAAAGGGTGCCCCAAAGTTTGTCTAGTTGTACGCTTTTAATAGCTTAGATTTTTTTAGATAAATGCATATGCAATTTCCCTCCTTTCAATGCTTTATTGATTCAAATTTATTTACATTATTATATCTTCTACTTATTGACAGACACAATACCACATGCCAGGTAACTTGGCAAATTCCCCCACTACTGATTTTTCTCTAATAGTTGCTGTTGTTCAGTCATTTTTATGATCTCCTGCTCTCTGTGATCCCTTTTTGGGGTTTTCTCAGCAAAGATACTAGAGTGGTTTGCCATGTACTTCTTCAACTAATTTTGCAGATGAGGAAACTGAGGCAGAATTAAGTGACTTGCACAGGGTGACATAGCTAGCAAATGCTTGAGGCCATATTTGAACTCAGAACTCAGAAAGATGAGTCCTTCTCTCTGTAGATTTGGTTCTCTGCCCACTGTGTCACTTAATTGTTCCTACACCAACAAAATCCTCCCTTTAACCAAAACACATTCACACATACACATGTAAACAATCCAGAAAACAAATTAATATATTGGTCATATATGAAAATGTATGGCATCCCAAGTCCATTACCTCTCTGCAGAGAAGCAGGAAACATGCATTATCATCAATGTCTAGTCATGGTTGATCCTCAGATCAATCTTAGTCCTAAAGTCTTTTTTGTTGTTTTCCTTTTCATTATAGCAATCACACACACACACACACATACACATATATATACACACATATATATGTACATGTATATATATTTTACACTTGTCCATTTACTCTTTATAAGTCCCAAGTCCTCCCAACTTTCTTTGAAAATGTTATATTTGCCATATTCTTATAGTGCAATATTTTAAGTGTTATTTTTTTAAATTAATCTAAACATAATAAACACCAACACAAAGATTTCCACATACAAAGAATAGAAAGAACTAATCCCTATTAGAGTCAGCTTGTATTTTTAAAAGCAAGACATTCATTTCAAATAAACTCAAAACACATTCATTTCAAAGCATTCTAGTTTTCTGAGTCTCCCTCTGAACTTTTTTTTGTTCTCTTCTGTGGATATTTAATGCTTTGATAACCATCTTTTCTTTCTTTCCTCCCTCCCTCCCTCCCTCCCTCCCTCCCCTCCTTCCTTCGTTCCTGCCTTCCTTCCGTCCTTCTTCGCTTCTGTGTCATCGCTATAGCTAGCCACACTCCTTGTACAATTCCTTAGGACTCTCAACTTCTTTAGTTCTTTCCCATTGCCTTCTCTATGTCTATATCTAACTCATTGCTATCATAATTTTAGAGATCTCTGAGTCTAGTGGATCTTACCCGTCTATTAACTCCAAACTTGCTGCTCACCATATAAAAAGGCTACAGTCTTCCAGTACCCTTGCAGGGTCTTTGGCCCCAGAGCTGGCAGACTTCTGGCTAATTTATTTGTGTTTACATTGGCTTCTCCAGTCCTAGGCTAGATGAAAGAACTTTTTGTTCTTTTTCAACTTCATCATTACTTGATCTGACGCTATTTTAAAATCTTTGTTGGAGAACATGCAGGAGAGTTGGGTTCTTTTGAGATTTTTCATCATTCCATCTTAACCAAAATGCAGTGTGATAATATCCCAATTTCATTCATATATCATGGTTTGCTAAGACATTTCCCAATTGGAAGTACCAGCTTTCTTTCTATTTCTTCACTACTACAAAAAGTGCTACTATAAATATTTTTAAATATATGAGCACTCTCTTTCTGTCCTAGACTTACTTAGGGTATTTGCCTCGTCATGGATTTCAATAGGCATATGGAGCTTCATGGTTCTTTTAGAACAATTCCAAATTAGTTTTCAGAATAGTTGTATTAATTCATAGTTCTCCCAACAATGTATTAACATGCCTATCCTCTCACAAACTCTCTAATATTTAACATTTTTGTCTGTTAGTGTCTTTGCCATTTGAATGGACACAAAATAAAACATTAATATTATTTTGGTTTTCATTTATCTTATTAATAATGATTTGAAAGATAATTTCATATTGTTATCCATAGCTTGCATTTCTTAATAGCTGTCTTCATATCTTTTGACCACTCACCTAGAAGAATAGTTCTTATTCTTCTATAGTTGCATCAATTCCCTGTGTATCTTAGAAAGTGGATCTATATTAGAATTATATGCACTGAAGACCCCTCCCTTTCAACTTTCTAATAAGCTATTTTTCTTCTGCTTCCAAATGTATTGATTTGGTTTGTGGAAGAGTTTTTCAAATTTATGTAGTTGAAATACTATCTTTTATCTCAGAGATTACTATTATCCCTTATCTAAGTAAGGATTCTTTCCCCCCTCCCCTTATAGTTGAAATAAAATACCTACTTCTATTCTCTCCTAAGTTTTTGTGAAGTTAACATTCATATTAAATCATGTGTCCATTTGAAGCTTATTGTACATGGTGTAAGATATTGGTCTAAAACTAATTTCTGCCAAGCTGTTTTCTAGTTTTCTTAGAAGTCTTATAAAATAGACCTTGGTTACTCTAGGACCTGGGGTTAGGGGTCTCTGAATTAATCTAGGCTACTGGGTCCAATTCCTTCTGGATTTTGTTAATTTAATCCTAATTTGATCTATTCAATTGGATAACTTTTCTATTTTTAAAAACAAGCATTATATTTACACTTAAGACATAATTCTTATGTTAGTAAAGCAATTTGAGTGTGACAATATAAAATAATATTTCTGATCATTACAGATTTCTAGGGCAGACCTTCCCAACTGTTTACTGTGAGGAAGACTGGCAGCTTGAAGTCTAGACTTATGCCATTGTCGCCAAACTCCACCCCCTTTCCATTTCTTCCTTTAATGCTTCAGTCCTTTTCATAAGGATATTTAATCGATTAGATATATTCCTTGGCCCCAGCTATTTTCTAATTTAAGATAACCCCATTGCTACATTGATTGACCTAGTTTGATTCTGTCTGAATGTCTGCTCCAAACTGAAGGTGGAAGAAACTCATGTGACCTAATCATAAATTAGCTTCTAGTCTCCTTGAGGGACAGTTAAGGTTGTTTATCTTTATGTAATCACTGACCTAATGAGAGAACTGGGAAATAGGACAAACAAAATTTGGGTGGGAAAAAGATCTTTTTACCAATTTTTTTCTTAGCCAAAACCTTTCTGGGAGAGGGAGGGGATAATTCTGTGTAGAGGTAATGGGAGTGCTAAAAAACAATCACCACAATACATGCAATTAAATCAGTTCTTATCATTGTGTATAACTAAGGAAATGTCCAAGTCTGGACATTGTGGTGACTATGTTTTGTCTGTTTGTAACTGAATGTCATCAATATGTGTGCATATGGAAGTATGGGCTTGTATGTACAAAATAAGCTTCTTTGCTCAGGGCAAGAATAATTTATATATGATGATTTCATGTATTTTACTTTCAGTATAATCCCTAGAGGATACAGAGGGGTGGGCTATTAAGGCATTTGCACTTATAAGTAGGTCTAATGCAGCCCACACATTCATTTTCTTCTCAGATTCTATTTACCTACACACAGATATAAATATACACTTAAAAATAAACCTTTGCATATGCATGTGAGTAATATATACCATAAACTTTAGAAGAGAGAAAGTTTTCTTCAACATATATTTCTCCAATACAAAAAAAAGCAAAGTCAAAAATATATGATTTAATCTTTCACAATAGGCTTTCAACTATTCTGAAGCACAATGGCAGCTGATAAAACTTGTAATTTATTCAACTTCATTCCTCTATCATTTTCCAATATTTGCTTGACTATATTAATACTGTTGGGCTTCAGTGCCTTGTTTGGAAGGTCTCTATTTTAAATTCCTTCTTAATTTGGCTCACCTCATATCTTCCTTTAACATAAACCACTATTTTATTCCATTGGAGATTGGTGCTTCAATATGCACAGAATAGAATCATCAGAACATTAGGGTTGAAAAGAACTTTAGGGATCCTTTTTTCACAGGGGAAAAAATTGACCTTGTAGAAATGAAGTAATTGGCCCAAAGTTACATGGCTAGTAAGCAGCAGAACATATTAGTTTCATATTATCTTGCAGAGTAAGAAACATTTTTCTTACCTATTGTCCCCATGTTTCTGATCCTTTACCAACTCCATCCTTACTCTTCCCACCTGCTCTTCCCTCTTCTATAACTTCACAGATCTCCTTGGTATCTATCCACTCCTAGACTTTTAGGTTTTTTCATTCAGAATATCATTGATTTCAGACCCAGTCTTTCATACCTGGCAACAATAATTGGACCAACATCTTCCTTTACTTATAGGTAAAATAAAACAAAACAAAAAATTTCCTCCAGATACATGGTCTAATCTAGGGATAATCAAACTAAAGCTGGGGGCAGCCCTGAATTCAGAAGGACCTGAGTTCAAATATAGTCTCAGACACTTAACACTTTTTAGCTGTGTGACCCTGGGCAAGCCACTTAACCTCAATTGCCTCAGCAAAAAAACAAAAACAAACAAAAAAAACACTAAAGCTGGTTTTATGGTGTTCTGTAAGACCCATAGAATTAAGAATATAGATTAGAAGAATCATCCTTGGTCCTCAACTACTCACTGAGTCACTCTAATTCAGCCTCCATAAAATGATCTGCTTTTGGAGGTGGGGGAGGAAAAACCTATTTGTTCAAATATAAAGACAGCATTGCATTGAAATTTGGAATTGGGGGTAAAAGAAAAATGGGACAAAAATATTCCTACCTAAAGAAAAAAGGATTTAAAGAATGAGAGTTATTTGTTTATTTTTTAAACATTTTTAGGTAGAATTTGGTGATGTGGTATAAAGGAATTATGGAATTATAAAAGTTTATTGGTGAAACCCTGTTTCTTCCCTAAGCCTGGGGACAGTTTCCTAAAGAACATCCCAGAGATACTGAGTAATGATGAATAGGTGGAAAGAGATGTGATTCCTGATTGCCTAAGGGGCCTCTAAGCCAGGATGCTGAAAAAGTCAGTCTCTAGAAGTTTTATCAGCTCCCCAGATTTCAATTATCTCTACACTGATGGTTCTCAAATCTACTTATTCAGCTCCAACTGGACTCTGTGCTGACTTGCAGGTTCACTGCCTATTAAACATCTCAAACCAATTGTCCTGTAGACATCCTAGTCTTAATGTGTCTAAAACTGAACTCATCATCTTTCTCTCCTAACCCTTCCCCTTCTGGATTTCCCTTTTTCTCTCTTACCATCTTCCCAGTCTTTCAGTATATTATAATCTAGGAGTCATCTTCAGTGTCTCATTATCTCTCAATCCCCATATCCACTCCTTTGCCAAGGCCTATTGATTTTACCTTTGTAGCATCTTTCCAACATGCTCTCTTCTATTTTCTGGTATTGCCACCCATGTTGGTGCAGGCCCTTATCTCTTTATGTAAGAATATTTACAATGGCTTGCTGATTGATTTTCCTCTCCTCTCTCTAGTCAGTCCTCCATTAAGTTGTCAAAGTGATTTTCCTAAAGTGATGGGTCTGACCATGCCACCATTTCCCTATTCAATAAACTCCAGTAACTCCCCATCACTTTCAGGATCAAATATAAAAATATTCTTTTTTTTTTCCTGAGGCAATTGGGGTTAAGTGACTTGTCCAGGGTCACACAGCTAGGAAGTGTTAAGTGTCTGAGGCCATATTTGAACTCAGGTTCTCCTGACTTCAGGACTGGTGCTCTATCCACTGCACCACCTAGCTGCCCCAAAATATTCATTTTTTAAGATTTCAATATTGGTCTCCTTGCCATTCCTCAAACAAGAAACTCCATCTCCAGGTTGGACATTTTCGCTGGTTATCTCCCATGAATGGAATGATTTTCCTTCTAAATTCCATGGTTTCCTTTAAATTTCAGCTGAAATCCCACCTTCTACATGAAGCTTTCCCAGATTGCCTTTGATTTTAGTACCTTCTCTTTGTTTATTGGACAGCTAGGTGATCTAGTATAGTGCCGGACTTGGAGTCAGAAAGAATTATCTTTCTGAGTTTAAATCTTGCCTTAGATACTTCCTAGATGTGTCATCCTGGACAAATCACTTTACCATGTTTGCCTCAGTTTCCTCATATGTAAAATGAGCTGGAGAAGGAAACAGCAAACCACTTCAGTATCTTTGCCAAGAAAACCCCAAATTAGGTCATGAAGAATTGGACAATCTGAAAAAAATGACTGAATTGAACCAACTTTGCTGATTATTTCCAACTTAGCCTCCATATATCTTATTTGTATCTAGTCATTTGTATATTATATCTCCCAGTAGACTCTGAGCTCCTTGAGAACAAGGGCTGTTTGTTTTTTTTTGTTTTGCTTTGTATCTCCATTGCCTGGTACATACTAGGCACTTTATAAATGCATCTTGACTAGAGACTGTTTCTTTTCTATCTCCCTCTCTAGCCCTATTTACCTCTATTTTTTTTTTTCATCATGAAATTTCACTCCTTTCTTCTGTTCTTGACCCTCTTCTCTATTTTCACTCTCACTTGGTAATTTCCAGTACTTTAATGATGCAAATTATCTGATCATTTTTATTCAAGTAACTTCCAAATCTATAACTGCAATCTCAACGTCCCTCCAGATCCCAGATCCCATATTTCCAACTGACTACTTTATATATCAACTCTGATATACATTTGGTAACTCAAACAACATGTCCCAAATGGAGTTTTTTTTTTTATCTTTCTCTCAACACAAACTTACTCCTACATCTATTCTCTCTCTCATTCAATCAGTTGCTAAGTGATATTGAATCCAGGGTTAAGATATCTCTTTTCTGCACCCTTTTCTTTCTATTACCACTGAAGTCAGTCTAATTTAGCCTCTGATTTCTTCTCACCTAAACCATTTTTTTTAATTTTTATTTTATTTGCATAACATATGTGTGGGTAATTCTTCAACAATAACCCTTACATAGCTTTCCGTTACAAATTTTTCCCCCAACTCCCCACCCCTCCCCTAGATGGCAGGATATCCACTACATGTTAATTATGTTAAAATATTGGCAAATCGAATATATGTATACATATTTCCAAACTTATCATTGGTGTGCAAGAAAAATCTTATCTACACAAACGATATATCAGATAAAGGAAACACAATGTAAGCAAACATCAATCAAGGAGTATGAGAATGTTATGTTGTGGTCCACATTTCGCATCCCTCTCTCTGGGTGTATATGGCTTACTTCAGTGAACAATTGGAGGTGGTTTGAAACATTTCATTGTTGAAGAGAGCCATGTCCATCAGAATTGATCGTCATATAGTACTGTTGTTGCCGTGTATAATGATCTCCTGGTTCTGCTCATTTCACTCAGCATCAGTTCATGTAAGTCTCTCCAGGCCTCTCTGAAATCATCTTGCTGGTCATTTCTTACAGAACAATAATATTCCATAATATTCATATACCATAATTTATTCAGCCATTCTCCAATTGAAGGGCATCTATTCAATTTCCAGTTTCTAGCCACTACAAAAAGGGCTGCCACAAACATTCTTGCACATGTGGGGCCTTTTCCTTCCTTTATGATTTCTTTGGGATATAAGCCCAATAGAAATGCTGCTGGGTCAAAGGGTATGCAGAGTTTGATAACTTTTTGAGCATAGCTCCAAATTGTTCTCCAGAATGGCTGTATCCGTTCACAGCTCCACCAACAATGCATCAGTGTCCCAGCCCTCCCACAACCCCTCCAACATTCATCATTAACTTTTCCTGTCATTTTAGCCAATCTGACAGGTGTGAAGTGGTATCTCAGGGTTGTCTTGATTTGCATTTCTCTGATCAATAGTGATTTGGAGCACCTTTTCATATGACTATAAATAGTTTTAATTTCATCCTCTGAAAATTGTCTGTTCATATCCTTTGACCATTTATTGATTGGAGAATGGCTTGAATTTTTATAAATATGAGACAATTCTCTATATATTTTAGAGATGAGACCTTTATCAGAACCCTTAAATGTAAAGATGATTTCCCAATTTATTGCTTCCCTCCTAATCTTGTCTGCATTGATTTTGTTTGTACAAAAACTTTTTAACTTAATATAGTCAAAGTTATCTATCTGGTTTTCAATTAAAAGTTCCAGTTCTTCTTTGGACATAAATTTATTCCATCTCCACAGGTCTGAGAGGTAAACTATATTATGTTCCTCTAACTTGTTTACAAAATCACTCTTTATATCCAGATCATGAACCCATTTAGATCTTATCTTGGTATGTGGTGTTAGATGTGGGTCAAGCCCTAATTTCTTCCACACTAGTTTCCAGTTTTCCCAGCAGTTTTTGTCAAATAGTGAATACTTATCCCAAAAGCTGGGGTCTTTGGGTTTATCAAAAACCAAATTGCTATAGTTATTGCCTAGTTTGTCTTGTGATTCTATCCTATTCCACTGATCGACTACTCTATTTCTTAGCCAGTACCAAATGGTTTTGATGACCGCTGCTTTATAATATAGTTTTAGATCTGGTACAGCAAGTCCACCATCTTCAGCCTTTTTTTTCATTAATCCCCTTGAAATTCTAGACCTTTTGTTTTTCCAAATGAACTTTGCTACTATTTTTTCTAGATCTGTAAGATAATTTCTTGGGAGTTTGATTGGTATGGCACTAAATAAGTAAATTAGTTTGGGTAGTATTGTCATTTTTATTATATTCGCTCGTCCTACCCATGAGCATTTTAAGTTTTTCCAATTGACTAGGTCTGATTTGATTTGTGTGGAAAGTGACCTAAACCATTTTTTAAAAATATGTGTGTATATATACATATATTTATAATTTGCCCTTTCTACAACTCCCCCCCCCATTTAACCAAGAAAGAAGACAGGAGAAAAGAAGAAAAGCCCTAATCATAACCTTGCCCTTTCCAATAAAACAAATTCCCACATTGTCCTTGCCTGAAAATGTGTATTTGTGTCTCTGTCTGTCTGTCTGGCTCTCTCTCTTGCTCTCACTCTCACTCTCTTCTCGCTCTTGCTCTCTCTCTTGCTCTTGTTCTCTTTTTCTTTCTCATTATTACCTCTCTGGAAGGAGTTGAGTTCACCTAAACTATTCTAATAACTTCTTGTCTGATTTTCCTGCTTTTAGTCTCTCCTGTTCAATCCATTCTTCATACTACTTATCACCAGGGTGATCTTGCTAATGCACCACTCTTATCTTATTATTTTTCTATTCAAAAATCTTCAGGAGATACCCATTGCCTACCAAATAGGGTAATCTTCTAGTCCTGATGATACTGATGAAATTATGGACACTGGCTCCAGCATAACTTTTTAGTCTTGTCTTATACTTCTGTTCTTCTTTCACATACTCCTTGCTCAGGGGTGTTGTAGGATTCAAATGATACAAAATACAAATTATTTTGAAATTTGAAAGCTTTATATAAATGCCAGTTATTGTTATTATTAGTCAACAGTTACCAGATTTCCAGCCTTGTTTCATTCCTTGAACCTTTTATCGAATCCCTTCTGACCTCAAGCAATATTTAGAGAGTAGTCCTGGTAAATGTTTAACAAAGAGGGGTCAGGAGAAAAGTACAAATATATTTTTAAGTTAAATCTGCATGATTAATACTTTCTTGAACCTAGGTAATCAACATAACAATAAACCAACTACTAATTTAGAGTAATCACCAATTTCTGAGGTGTAAATGCTCACTCTGAAAATTTATCGACTCTTCCCCAGTCTGATTGAGGCAGCTCCAGCATACCCTTGTCTTTGTTCCATCTAAAATGAATTACTTTCTGTTCTCTGTATTCTTCCTTGCCTCTGCCAATTTTTTTTTTTTTTGGCCTGTGCTCATTGCATACCTATCCCGAAAAATCTCTCCTCATATCCAAATTCTCACCTTCCAAAGTCTTTTCTTTCCTAAAAGGACTAATTGAGATGTCACTAACTTCCTGAAAATTTCTTTAACACATTCCAGGTGAAAGTAATCTTAGTTTCTTTTTAATTTCCCTCTTTTATTGTTTGTACCTCTCCTTTGCACAATCCATGAGAATCATCATAGTTAAGAATCAGAAGGGAACCTAGAAATAATATAATCCAATCCCTTCACTTTAAAAGTAGGAAACTGCTAGTCAGAGATTTGACTTTTCCAATTCCATACAACTACTGGAAGAGTTGATGTTCAAACTTAAGCCATCCTCTGCCTTGTATCTATCCATACTTTCTCTACTCACTAGATTCTAAACTTCTGGGATCTGGGGCAAATCTAGCTTTGCATCTTTTTGGTCTTGTACTGAGCATTGCATATAAACAAAAAAGGTTTTGTCTGATCAAGTTAAATTGAGCAGTAAACTGGGAATCAGAAGACCAAGGTTAAGATCACATTCTTGTCCTAATTGTGTGACATTAGACAAGTCATTTAACCTCTGTGTCATAGTTGATTCCTTTTCTATAAAACAGTGATAATAAGATTTGTGTTTACTCACCTGTAATGCTGATTTCAGAATCAGAGTAGGTAAATTAAATGAAAATAATTTGAAAAGAATAAAGCTATGAAAATGTAAGGGTCTATAGTATTTTCTTGTTTTGTTCTTATTTTTTCTTTTCCCTGAATGAGACCCAAAGGCATATTTGATTCCCCCCCACCATTCTCAAAAATGTCATTTTTCTTAATCATCCATCACATTTATTGGACAAACCACAATTGTAGAGAAATTTCATAATCTTAGAATTCTGGTTCTTTCCCTTTGTGGTCCCCAGATCTATTAAGCGCTACTTTGTTCATTTTTTTTTTCAGAATTTTATTTCATTTTATAGATTTATTTATTTATTTATTTTGCATTTGGGGTTTAACTGAAGGTACTAAACATCCAGATAAAAATAAAAAGTTTCTCTGAAAGTTTGAGTAATTTTTAAATGAGTCTGAATAGCCACATATTTGGAAATATCTATATAGATGATTTTTTTTAGTATTCACCTAAATAGCTAGCATTATTCATTTCATATTTTGGGAGGCAGCTAGGGTTGAACTTCTTCCTAACTGCTAGGTACTGTATGAAGTTGCTGTTACTCTTTTTAAGTTGTTTCAGTAATTTCTGACTCTTTGTGACCTCTTTTGAGATTTTCTTGGCAGAGATAGTGGAGTATTTTGCCATTTCTTTTTCCAGCTCATTTTACAAATGAGGAAACTGAGGCAAACAAGATGAAGTAACTTGCCCAGTTGATAAGTATCTGAGGTCAGATTTGAACTAAGGTATTCTTGATTGCAGGTCCTGATTGACTGGATCAACTGTACCACCTAGATACAAATGAAAATAATGATGACAGTATCTTCCCTCAAGGAATCTATATATGTTCTGTATTCTAGTAGTGAAGTATGACACATACATATAAGTTAAAAAGTAAAGGTAGAGTAGGGTACATGGTATGATTTGGGAAAAATGCTATGGAGAAAGAGTCTGGCTGCAGGTAAACTAAAGTGAGAACTTACCTCTCTGAGTTCCAGGTTCCAAGGTTCCATTCCAGGTTTTTAATAAAAGGGGGATGAGGTGGCAAGATTTGCAAATGGCCACAAAATGCTGTGGAGGCCAGATTCAAGCTAATCAATCAATCATTAAATATTTATTAAGTGCTTACTATGTTCCAAGCACTGTCGTAAGCTCTGAAAGATAAGTCCTTTTTTTTTTAAAAAAAAAATTTACATTCCTCCCACAGCAATTCCAAGTAGGGAAAATGAAACTTCAAATATTCCCACGTACTTCTTTTGTCTTTTCTTTTAAAAGTTGCAATGTACTATCATTATACTCATGAAGAGTTCTCACTTTATTATTCCTAGCTCTCATCTGGCAGGAGGCAGATGTACTAGCTGCCTTTTAATAATCACAGTGATACAATAGTTTCACAAAATAATCATTAAAAAATGACAATGGCCTGAATATAGATAAATAAAATGTATTCGTTTAGAAATAGCTAGATGTACCCAATTTCTAGTCTTTCATAAGACTCTTTGGGGCTTGGAAGGGGCAAGTATTGTTAATCTCACTTCATGAAACTGGGGCCAATGACACACGTAAGGTGAGTTATGTTAGGATTCAGATCTCCTTACTCCCAGGTTTCCTTTTTTTCCCACACTGTTCAGTGTGTCATTCCTGATAGCCATCAAAGGGGTTTACTTTGCTTTATTAATCAATTTCAAAAGACCTTTCATTTGGATGCCCTTCAGGCTTCTGCCCAAAGGTGTCTTTGTGCTTAGTAAAGATGAAATTTTCTCAATTTAAATTCAGAGCCATCACCCAAGTACTCTGTGTGCATGTATCTCTGAATGTGTGTGTGTGTGCTTGTGTGCGTGTTTAAACCCACATCTTTCATCAAACTAATGGTGGAAGCACATTAGTTGATTGTTCTTGATTAATTAGAATTGCCACTTTGTACCGACCTTGTTCTTTGTGGTCCCAGGACCCAAGGGTAGTTACTCCCATGCTCTGGCAACTTCCTTGCTGGTAGACATGTTCCTGCTAAGTTAAGCTGTAACGGGTGATGTCCTGACAACATCTGGGTCCCCTGGCACGGGAGGGTAGAATGTTCCTTGTGCTAGATCTTCTTCAGGAAAGATGGCTGTTGACAACTGAACTCATTTGAATGGTCTCATTAGAATTCATGGAATGTACCTGTTATTAGGTTTAACTGATGAAGTGCTTCTCTAGAGAGATGAGGATTGAAGAAGAGGCTCATTGTGTCAGAAAGCTGCTTCTGGCTGACCGTATTAGTCTGGATATGGATATGGTTATGGTTTGTAGTTGACCTTATAAATAGACAAAATAAATTGGCTTATATAGGGAAAGCCAACAAGGCGAAATAAAACAACTAAAGGGAGGGGAGAACCCCATTCTCAATCTTTCAAAAGAATCAAGAATAATCATTTCCAGAAAACTATGAAATTCAGTTTCTTTCAAGGAAACTTGTATGTTTAGCTCACTCTCCACATCCTTACTTCTTGAACTGGTAAATCCCCAGAGTGATTTACCTAAAGGGATACTTAAAGGGAAAATCCCTAGAGGGAGGCTAATTATCTCTGCCCTCAGGATTCTAAGGGTAACCTGAGGGGTTTTCACATCAAATACTATCATTCCAAATCCCTATCTGATACGTTTTGTCCAATATCAATCAGACATTAATTAGTTTTGACAAAGAAATATTTAAAGAGAAGGTATAATATGGGTAGAAATTATAGAAATATTCCCTTAATCCAGGGATGTACTTTCTGTTTATATATTTAAGGTCCCTTAGGCAGAGTGGGGTCAAGCTTAATATAAGGTGCTACAAAGATAATATGACATCTCTCTAAAGACCCAATGGGGTGATGGGATTCGTTGTGACTCCTTATACTGAGAATCTTTTCTCTTTTTTCTAGAATCACCACAAAGAGCTCTTCAGGGCAAGACATTAGCCATGGACCAATTCCAACTGATAAATGGTCTCAAAGGATATGTATAAGCAATTTTCAGAAGAAGAAATCAAAGTTATCAATAATCATATAAAAATGTTCTATATCACTATTGAATAAATAAATGCAAATTTAAATAACTTTGAGGTACCCCATCTATCAGATTGGTTAAAATGACAGAAAAAGTAAATGACAAATGCCAGAGGGGATATGGAAAAATTGGGACTGTTGGTGATTAATGCATTGTTGATGGAGTTATGAATTGGTCCAACAGTTTTGAAAAGTAATATGACCAAAGAGCTATAAAACTGTATATACCCAGAAATACCATTGCTCAGTCTGTTTCCCAAAGAGATCAAAGACATGGGAAGAGGACCTATATGTACAAAAATATTTATAGCAGCTTCTTTTGAAATGACAAAGAATTGGAAATTGAGGGATGCCCATCAATAGGGTAGTGACTGAATAAGTTGTGGCATATGATTGTAATAAAATATTCTTGTGTTATAAGAAATGATAAACAGGATGGTTTCAGAAAAACCTGGGAAGACTTATATGAACTGATATAAAGAGAAGTGAGCAAAATTAAGAAAATGTATAAAATAACAGTGAAATTGCAACAATGATCAATTGTGAAAGATTTAGCTACTCTGATCAATATAATGATCCAACACAACTCTAAAGGACTCATCATCAAAAATGCTATCTATCTCCAGATAGAAAACTGACAAACTAAGTGAAGATTGAAGCATACTTTTTAAAGTTTCCTTATTTTTTTGCTTTTTATTATATTTTTGTAATATGGTTAATATGGAAATATATTTTGCATGACTTCATGTATATAATTGATATATTGCTTGCCTTCTCAGTGCATGAGAGTGAGGGGGGAAGGAAATAGAGCATTTGAAATTAATTTTTAATGATAACTTTTTATTTTCAAAATACATGCAAAGATAGTTTTCAACATTCACCCTTGCAAAATTTTGTGTTCCAAATTTTTCTCCCTTCCTTCTCCTCACCCCCTCCCCTAGACAGCAATTAATATAATATATTTTAAATTTGTGCAATTCTTCCATAAATGTTTCTACATTTATCATGCTGCACAAGAAAAATTAGATTAAAAAGAGGAAAAATGAGAAAGGAAAAAAAAACAAGCAAACAACAAAAAAGGTGAAAATACTATGTTGTGATCCACATTCAGTCCCATGGTTTTCTTTCTGGATGCAGAAGGCTTTCTCCAACACAAGTCTATTAGAATTGCCCTAAATTACCTTATTGCTGAAAAAAGCCAATTCCATCAGAATTGATATCACATAATCTTGTTGTTGCTGTGTACAATGTTCTCTTGATTCTACTCACTTCACTTAGCATCAGTTCTTGTAAATCTCTCCAGGCCTTTCTGAAATCAACCTGCTGATTATTTCTCATAGAACAATAATATTCCATAATCTTCATATACCATAACTTATTCAGCTATTCCCCAACTGGGGAATAAACTGATGGGCATCCACTCACTTTCTACTTCCTTGCCGTTACAAAAAGAGCTGCTACAAACATTTTTGCCCATGTGAATCCTTTTCCCTTTTTTATGATCTCTTTGGGATACAGACACAGTAGAGACACTGCTGGATCAAAGGGTATGCATAGTTTTGATAGTCCTTTGGGCATAGTGAAACTCAGTTTTTAAAAATTGAATGCTAAAAATAATGGGCTAGTTCCTCCCCTTGCTCATCTGGTCTAGTTCCTTGAGGAACTCTATATCTTGGCTGACTAGTCAATCCTCTGCTTGTCTGAGTCAAGCTACCAGCCTTAGTTAACTGAGATACTGACTTTAATTGCTGATGCTTCATAAGACCATAAAACCATAAGCTAGCTAATTTCTTTTTGGAGTTATTCACCTAAGATTAAGAAAGAATAAAAAGAATAGTATGATCAAAATAGACTGCAAAGAAGGAGAGAAGTTAGCGATTTCAAATTATCAAAGCACTTTCTAACCACACAACTCTGTGACCTTAACTTGTAACCCCTAAATAAAGCATGGACTCTGAAGAAATGCTTGGTTTTTCATTTTATCTTTGTGCCCTTGGGAGCATCTAGTTCAATGCCTAGAACATGGAGGGCATTTAGCAAATGTTTGTAGAATTGGATTAGAGATGGGTAGAATGAATATCATTATCTCTACTTTATAGATGACAAATCTGAAGACCAAAGCCCAAAGCCCACTAGTCAGCCAATATTTATCAAGTGCTTATTATGTGCTAGGTCCTATGATGAATATTGGAGATACCAAGGAAGGTAAAAATGAACCCCCCCAATTTCCTGTTCTCCAGGAATTTTCAGACTAATGGGTGTAACAACATGCAAACAACTATGTATAAACTAGATATATGCAGCATAAAGTAGAGATAATCAATAAAGAAAAGGCACTAGTATTAAGGAAAAAATAGGCAAGGCTTTCTGTGGAAGATAGGATTTTTATCTGGTACTGGAAGGGAGCCAAGAGATAAAGATGAGGAGGAAGAGAATTTTAGGCATATGGCATATGCAGAAATGGATGATAGTGTTCCTTGTTTGAGGAACAGCAAGGAAACCAGTGCCAATGAATCAAAGAGAATATATAGACAGGTAGGATCTGGGCCTGGGCTATTTCTTTCTTTTTTTTTTTTTCAGGTCCTTTTCAATATAAACAATTTGATTAAAATACATTGCTAAATTCATCAACCTATGTGAAGCATACTGATTTATTGATGAAGATTTAGAATAATTAGCTTACAACATTCACCTTTTCATAAGATGGATTACAATTTAAAGCACTGAACTATACACAGCTGGAATGACTGTCTAAATTTGGATTACTATTGTAGTCTATATGATTACAATACTAGTGGTGCAATTCAGTTCAGCTTGAGTGACCATTGACAGCTAAGGAGTGAATACTCCCCACTCATTCTCCCTGCCATTTGAAACTCTATTCGTCAGATAGTCCATGAAAATGGTTCATATTGCTCACCTCACTCCTATACTACCCAATGGTCCCTCAACTAGCTGCAAGTATCCATAGCTTTATTTTCAGAAAGTGTTTTCAATATATTCCGCAGCTGATACCTGGAAGTCAGAATACATCAAAGAATCCACAATCACTTGCCAATAATAAATGTTTCAAGAAAAACAGAAAATGTCAACCTTTTGGTCATAGCATTCATCAAAGAATAAAACAGTGAATAAAAACTTTATCATACATCAGAATTCAGTATGTTTTGCATGAAAAAAGGATCCTGTTAATGATATTTGCTTTCACAAAATAGATAATTTTTGTTGCATCTTACATTAAATCTCATATAATTGCTTTTAAATATTATTTGTTTTGTTGGCAGTACAAATAAACCAGAGAATAGAATATTAAAATGGCCTTTGCATTTAATAGTGCCCTGTTTTTTGAAATTTCAGTTATGATAATGCTCTCTTTCTTGACATGAAAATAATAATCATTCTGTATTAGATGTACAAAATAAAACAAAAGTATAATTTAAGAAAATGTAGGACTTAAGTTTTAATTATTTGATACAAACTTATAATACTTTCATACAAAAATTGAAAGCGGCTTTTTGGTTTTTTTTTGCACAATTCTATACTGTAGCTTAAACACACAGAAACACAGAAAGTTCAAAGTTAAAATATTCCTCTATATACACAAGATATCCAACTGCTAATGTAATATTATATAACAGAAGATATTATCCTATACAATATGATAAATCACTAAAAATGCTCACTGATGGTAAACATCAAAATGCCCTTTCATTCAGAGAATTTTAAAATTTAAGTGCATTACAATTATAGTTGCAATATTAATGATTGCAGTGTTTCAAAAACAAATCTAAAGAAATAGTAGCTTGTGAAATATTGAGAATTTAGGTATAGTACCCAGGATTTTTAAACCCACCAATGCAAGACATACTAGAAATTCAAAGAAGCAAATTGCTGTTGTGATGCTGACTGTACTTGTGTTTGTTGAGTCATTTTAGTTATGTCTCATTGTCTGTGACCTCATTTGGGGTTTCCTTGGCAATGACATTGGAGTGGTTTGCCTTTTCTTTCTCCAGGTCATTTTATAGATGAGGAAATTGAGGCAACCAAGGTGACTTATCCAGGGTCACACAGCTGGTAAGTATCTGAGGCCAGATATGCAATCTGAAAGAGGAGCTCCATCCACTGTGCAGTTATCAAAAACAGTTAATAACTGAGAACAAAATGTGCAATGACTGTCAATACATAAAAAATAAAATCAGTATTTTAGTGAAAGCCAAAAAAAAAGATTCTGTATAATTAATAAATAAAATATTTTAAAACTGCTTAATTTACTTTTATTTTCTCCTTTTTAATATTCATTTTTGTATATTTTCATAATTAATTCAGTAACATATATATAATCTATAAATAAAAAAATTGAATTAAATAGTATTTTATTTTTCCAGTTACATGAAAAGATAATTTCCAACATTCATTTTTGTAAGATTGTGAGTTGCAAAAATTTTTTCCCCTTTCTTCCTTATTTTCTCATCCCCAAGACAGCAAGCAATATGATACGTTATACATGTACAATTATTTTAAACATATTTCCATATTAGTCATTTTGCCATTTGAAAAAAATCAGAACAAAAGAAAAACCAGGAGAAAGAAAAAAAAAACAGAAAGATGAAAATAGTATGCTTCAATCTACATTCACTTTCCAAAGTTCTCTCTCTGGATGCAAATGGCATTTTCCATCCTAAGTCTATTGGAGTTGTTTTGAATCAATGTATTGATGAATAGTGCCAAGTCCATCATAGGTGATCATAACATAATATTGCTGTGTACAATGTTCTCTTGGTTCTGCTCACTTTACTTAGTGTCAAGTTTAGGTATCAATCTTTCCAGGCTTTTCTGACACCAACCTGCTCCTCATTTCTTATAGAACAACAGTATTCCATTACATTCATATACTATAATTTATTCAGCCATTTTCCAACTGATGGGTATCCACTCATTTTCCAGTTCTTTGCCATTACAAAAAGAGCTGCTACAAACGTTTTTGCACTTGTTGGTCCTTTTCCTCTCTTTGGGATACAGACCTAGTAATGGTATTTATTGTTGGATCAAAAGATACTCCTGAAATATCCTGCTTCAGACACTTACTGAGCAATCTTTCTCAACCTCAGCTTATTTACCTGTAAAATGGAGATAACAATTATACTTTTTCTCCACGTTGTTATGAGGATTAGACAAGGAAACATATAAAGCATTTTGCAAACCTGAAAGTGTGAGATCTTAGCCAGGCCCCTTGTCCAAGCCCTACACAGCCTCCCATGAAGGGAGACACTTTTCTGTGGGGATGAGGTAGAATTAAGTCCTGTCACTGCCAAGGGTTTTGGGGTTCTGAGGATTTCCTTTTCTTCTTAGCAGTTGTGCTATCTTTATATCATATAATCAGGACAACTAATTATATTCAGAAGGTCCCATATGCCACATAATATATATCATACAGATAAAAAAACAATGTCTTGATTGTACAGGTCATTCATAATTAATTTTTTATTTTGCATATTTCATTTCTATTTTAACCATTTTTTTGTGCTGTAATGATCCAAAGCAAAGGTACCCTGAGGCTGTGAGACCAGTCAGGGACCTTGCCAGGGTCTAAGGGCAGTACCAGAGGAGTAGGATGGAAGAAAGTTGACAAGGTAGCAGGGGATTGGATCATGAAAAACTTTGAATATCAAGGAGAAGAGTTCTTGTTTGGTCCCATACGTAAATGGAAGCCTTGGAGTGGGTGGGTGACTTGAACTTTAGAAAGATCAATTTGTCAGCTGCATTCAAAATGGACTGGAGTAAGGAAAGGATTGAAGCAGGAAAATCAAGTAGGAAGCCATTACAAGAGTCTGGATGTCAGCTGATAACAGCCTACACTGGTGGGCTGGCAGTATCATAAGAAAGATGGGGTTACATATGAAAAACGTTTTGAAAGTGAAATCAGCAGGAATTGGCAATAGAGTGGATGTAGGTGTTTGTGCACGTGAGAGAGAATGAAGATTCAAGAATGAGATTTAGGATGCAAGTCTGGGTAATTGGAAAAATTGTGGTGTCTTGAACATAATAAGAAAGTTAGAAAAAGGAGAAGGCTTGAGGAGAAAGGGACAAGGAATGAGTTCAGTTTTAGACTTAAAATGTCTGTAAAACATCCAGGTCAAGATATCCAATGGGCAGTTGGAGATGTGAATTGCAAAAGTTAGTTGAGAGATTAAGGTTGGAGAAATAGAAATGGGAATCATCAGCACTGAGGTAATCATTTAATCCATGAGAGTAATGAGATTACCAAGAAAAATAGGATAGAGGGAGAGGAGAAGAAGGTCCAGGATGGAGTCTTGAAGATATCCACGGTTAGAGGCTAGAAGACTGAGAAGTGCTGGCAGGACAAATCAGTGTCACAAAAACCTAAAAAAAGAGAGCATTAAGATGGAAAGTGATGGACTGTATCAAAGACTGAAAATAGGTCAAGAAAAATGGAGATTGAGAGAAAGCCATTGGAGTTCCTGATTAAGAAATCATTGGGGACCTTGGAGAGGGCAGTTTCAGTTGATTGATGAAGTCAGAAGCTAGACTATAGAAAGTTAAAAAGAGAATGAGAGGGGGAAAAATGAAGATATCAGCTGAAGATAGTTTTCTCAAGAAAATTAGCTACTCTGTGTGACCCTGGGCAAGTCACTTAACCCCTATTGCCTCAGCAAAAAAAAAATAGCTATCAAAGGGAGGAGAGAAATGAGCAGGGAAAGGATGAATCAAGTGATGGTTTTTTAAGCTTAAGAGTGGGTATGTTTGTAGGTAGAAGAAAGCAACCAGTCGACAGGGAAAGATGAAGATTAGTGAGAGAAAGAGAAAATAAAGGGAGCAATACACTGGAGAACAGAAGAGGGAATGGGACCACTTCTGCACAGAAAGGAGGTTAGACTTGAAAGGAGAAGGGCCATTTCTTCATGTGAGATGGATGAAAGAGAAGATAGCAATGGAAGGCATACAGGTGATATGAGATCAGAAGATAAATGGCAAATGTTTAAGATGAAAACAAGCTTGTTACCTACGGAGCAGGCATTCCAAAGGGCATAGTGGAAGGGGGAGGTAGCATCAAAGTGGGATGTTATAGGAATTGAATTGAGGGGAATGGAAATAAGGAAGCAGGAACAGAGAATGATATCCAGGGATTCAGAATCACTGCAATAACGAGGGCATGATGGGGTGGGAGTTTGTTAATCACTGAAGAATGAAGTTATCCACCTCCTGAAAAGATGGGACCTTGGGGTAAAGTTCTCTTGGGGAGTTAGCCAGCATTGGGGAGCTGGAAATCTTCAAACAAGGTGTAGAGAGTGGGAGGTACCCTCAGGTACAGGTTCAGCCTTGTGACAGGTGGGGCAATCACAACAGAATGGCTAGCAATGGTCAGAGCCAGAACAAAAATCCAGGTCTCAGAATTCTTAGGTCCCCAGCACACTACCATCCTGGTTTTCAAAACAGGATAAAATGCATATATATATATATATTTGCTGTTTCATTGCTTTTAGTTATGCCCAATTCTTTTTGTCACCATTTGGGAGGTTTTTTGGGGGCAAAGATACAGAGCAGTTTGCCATTTCCTTCTTCAGCTCATTTTACATATAAAGAAACTGAGTCAAACAGGGTTAAGTGACTTACACTAAAAATTGCAGAAGCATTTCTGAATTGTCTTGATAGAGGTAGTCCTGGGAAACATTGTGTAGAATGGAAAAAGGACCGACTTTGCAGCATGAATTAAAGTGTCACTTTTTCTATATGACCTTGGATCAATCATTTACCAACTTTAATTTTCAGTTTCCTTATTTGTATTAATGAGAAGGTAGGAATAACTAATCTCTTAAGTCTTTTTTAGCTTTATATCTATAACAATAGCTAATATTTACAGAGCACTTACTATGTACCAGGCTGTGCTAAGTTCTTTGCAATTATTGTCATTATTATAGATTCTTACAACACTGGAGGAGATAGATGTATTGTTACCTCCATTTTACATAAAAGGACATTGACTTAAAGAGACTTGTTCAGAGTCACTCAGTGACTGAGGGAAGATCTGAATTCAGATTTTCCTGATTCCAGGCCTGGCCCTTCTACTTACTCACTGCATCACTTAGCTGACCTAAATATATGATCTAAAAAAGTGATCCTATGATTTCTTATTGGAACCTCCCTTTACCAAATGAAATCTTAAATCCAGACCAAAAATAATTGTAATATTGAAATTATAATAATAGTTACTAGGAGTATAATACATACTCTGTGGCTAAATCATTCAGAGCAAGATGTAATCTCTAGTATTTTGGGCTTCACCTGTGCATCAGAAAAGTCTTATTTATTTAATCTCTGTCAAAATTTCTAAGCAGGTGAAGTTTGTTTTAACTGTACCTTCCTTTTCTTCTATCTATGCTTTTGGCATCATCTCCATTCACTTTCTATTTTCCTCAGTGTCCTCATACTGTCCTCTCATTATCCATGCCCTTCTTTTAGCATTTTAGAATCTGGACCAAGCTTCTTTTATCCTTCCATTGCCTAAAATTCAAAATGATTTCTAATGTCCATTGCATTCTCAACCCAAACTTCTCTTCTCGTTTGATATTATGAAAGAAGTATAATTAAGTGATTATTTACATAATCATTTATGATATTTATAATTATTGCATTTTTCTGAATTTGTATCCTTTTGAAGGATAGCTGGGTACAGTTGTTTCACTTCTTCCTGACATGCCATTTGTGTGCATTTTTCTCTTTTTCCAGTTGTTCCACCAGGAAGCTTTGGAGGAATCCCAGAAGATACAAAGTCTGATTTTTCAGTGGGTCAATCAATCTTCTGAAAAGGAAAGAAAGGAAAGAATTTAAGCTGGGTCTCATTCAAGAACTAAAGTAATAGGAGCTGCTTTTCTTTACCCCCAGAATCAATTATAAATTATTATTTTTTTTCTGGAGAATCTAAAGGGAACAGTCACAGCTTAAGTGGTATTCTGGCTGACAACAATAACAAAAAGCTGAAAATACTATGTTGTGATCCACACTCAGTCCCCTCAAGTCCTCTCTCTGGACGCAGATGGCTCTCTCCATCACAAGTCTATGGGAACTGGCCTGAATCATCTCATTGTTGAAAAAAGACAAATCCATCACAGTTGATAATCACATAATCTTGTTGTTGCTGTGCACAATATTCTCTTGGTTCTGCTCAATTCCCTTAGCATCAGTTCATGTAAGTCTCTCCAGACCTCTCTGAAATCATCTTGCTGGTCATTTCTTACACAACAATACCATGACATTCATATACCATAATTTATTCAGCCTTTCTCCAAATGATGGACATCCACTCAGTTTCCAGTTTCTTGCCACTATAAAAATTGCTGCTTTTGTAGCAAATGTAGTACAAACATGTGGGTCCCTTTTCCTCCTTTAAGATCTCTTTGGGAATATAAGCCTAGTACAAACACTATTGGGTCAATGGATATGTACAGTTTGATAACCCTTTGGGCAAAGTTCCACATTGCTCTCTAGAATGGATGGATCAGTTCATAACTTCACCAACAATGTATCAGTGCCCCAGTTTTCCCACATCCTCTCCAATATTTATAGTTATTTTTTCCTGAAGGAGCTTACATTTTAAAGTAGGAAAATCAGCATATAAATAAATAGGTATAAACAAGATATACATACATACATATATACACATGTATCCCACACAGATATATAGATATAAACATGTATGCATGCACATCTATATGTATATGTATGTTACCAATATATAACCATATACACATATAAGATATCACACATACATATATACATATATATACACATATATAGATATAATACATATCATATCTATATATGTATGTATTGTTATTAATCCTTGGGAAGACTTTAATAGTTGAGGGGGATGGAAAATGTCTCCTATATTTCAAAATGTCCACCAGACAAAGTTGATGGTGCAGGACTATAGCTCATGAGAAGAGCTAGAGATAAAAATCTGGAAATTATATACATGGAAATAAATAAACCCAAAGGAGCTTATAAGATCATGATGTGAGATAAGAGAAAGGAGAAGAGAGCCCATGAGAGAACCAGGGGGAACAATCACTAATAGTGAGCTTGACCTTATTGAAAGTTGAGCAAAGCAAACTAAGAAGGGATTAGATAAGGTAGAAAGAGAATAAAGGAAGATAAAGTGTCAACAAAACTTAGAGGGAAAGAAATGTTCAGGAGGAAAAAGTGATCAATACTATCCAATGCTTTAAGAGAGATCAAAAAGGGTGAGCATTCTGAAAAGAACATTAATATTAGTAATAAAAACACTAATAGCTCACCTTTACATAACATTTTTAGATTTGGATAGTGTTACATTTATTATCTCATTTGATCTTCATAATCAATTAGTAAACATTTATTAAGCACTTACTATATGACAGTTGTAGCATTGGGGATAGAAAAATAAGCCAGACAGTCCCTGCTCTCAAGAAGCTCACAATCTAATGGAAGTAGAGGTAATTGTCTCTTTATACTGATAAAGAGAAGGGTGTGCTGGATCTGAATTGATGAGCTCCCTCCAGCAGTTTGTTAAACTTTTAATGTGAACATTTATACCTTGGAAATGCTGCATGTCAGGACTTGATTTATTATTTTATTAATTTCTAAACTTTAGCTGATGAAGAAAATGTTAGTAAAGCAGAGTTGATGCTTAAATGTGTTGTGTATATATTTGGCAACTGTAGGAGTTATAGGAGTTGGTTATTAAATGTTTACGAGCACACTGAGTACTGGTTACTGAGGCCAAGGGAGAATAAGTGGCTTGTTTACTGTCCTAAAGCCAGTAAGTATGTGAGAGAGGATTTGATTCCAAGTATTCCTGGTTTCCAATTCCAATTACAGGATGCCACCACATGTCTTTAAATATGAATGAACCTAAATTCATAAGTTTTACTTAACTCTAATTAGTAAATTAGTAGTATAATATAGTAGATATATAAAAAAAAGTAATTTTGTTTAATTTTCAAAATTGTGTGAGGACATTGTCATTTAGGTAATACAGTAAATTTCTGGGTCTGGAGTCAGGAAGATTCATCCTCCTGAATTCATATCTGACACTAGCTGGGTGACCCTGGGCAAGTCACTTAATCCTGTTTGCCTCAGTTTCCTCATTTGTAAAATGAGCTGAAGGAGGAAATTTCAAACCACTCCAGCACCTTTTCCAAGAAAACCTTTAAATGGGGTCACGAATAGTTGGACATCACTGAAAATGGCTGAACAACAGCAAATTGTGCGAGGAGGTTCTGTTTTCAGAATTGTTTCCTCATATCCCCTGGTTTGACCGCAACTAGAAATACATTTAGAGGGAACGACGCCGTTCTCCTTTGTGCCTCTGTCTTTCTCAGAATCCAGGTCTTTATGGGCTACTATTATTTCTTAACCTGAGGCTGTTATGGCTAGGTTCTTTTTCTTCTTGTTTCCTTTTTCATTATCATAATCAAGCCCATTCTTTTCAAAGGCTTCATCCCAATCAAAGATGCCCAGGCTGCTTCCAAAATACACCATTCATTGTGAAGGGGGAAAAGTATATGAGGGAAGGGGGGAACCACAATCTCTGATCCACAGCGTGCCTTGTATGAATGCATTCGCTCACAAGCCTCCCCTATGGAGGACGCTTGTGTGTGTGTGTGTGTGTGTGTGTGCATGTATGCTCACCCATGCAGAGCTGCTTCTGAAGGAAAGCCGGGCAAATACAGTCACCTTTAAAAACCTTGCAATCAGCGGCTCGGCAGGCACATGAATATTGTCACAGATAGTCACGTGCAGTAATAAGAAGTCTCCGTCATTAAGCCTCAGAGTGCGGAGGCTGGGTCCGTCCAATCCCCCTCCCCAGTTTTGAAAATTTCAGCTTTTAAATGCGCGCGCGCGCACACACACACACACACACACACACACACACACACACACACACACACAATTTTGGTTCATGTCTGGCTATGTAAGTGAATTGACACGCTCCTCCGAGGCATTTAAACACAACTGTGCAGATGTGAAGCAGGGGTCTGCGTCACAGAGTATTGGAAGGAGGCAATGGCTTTAATTAGAAGCACGTTTCAGTTGACAGTTGATTATTTCCTTTTTTCTCTTTTGAAATGCCAGGCAGGTTCTCGTGGTGCCAGATTGACAGACGCCAGCTTGGGGAGAGGGGACTGGGGGTGGGGTGGGGTGAGAGGAGAGAATGGGGGAGGGAAAGGGGAAGATTTGCATTTCTTTTCATAAGTACAGATTTTGATTTTGAAGTAACTTTCGTCCCGTAGTACATATCCCCACATGCAGAAATGATTGCAGTGTCTTTTAAGTTTGTAATAACCACAGTAAAACAATTTTAAAAAAATAGGCTTTTATGAATAGCTTTCGTTTTTATAATCATCTACATTTTGTCCAGTATCCCTCTCCCTCCCAAAGTGTCATCCTTTAAAACAAAGAATTTTTTTTTAAAGAAAAGGAAGAGAAATATAAAGAACAACTTTGATCAATACATCAAAAAAAATCAATTATATGCAGGGTTCCATATCCATGAACTATCCACTTTGGGACACAATCAGGAGAACTGTCTTCTAATATCTTGGTTATAGGACAAGATTGCTCTTTATAATTTTACCACAATTCATTTTTGATGTTATAATAGTCATTATTCTTTCCTTCTGTGTTGTTGTGGTCATTATATATGGTATTTTGGGACTCATTCATTTTGCATCAGTTTATACAAATCTTTCTATGCTTTTCTGTATTCATCAAACTTATCATTTCTTATAGTAATAGTTCATGTTAGCTAGGTCTTACAATTTGTTTAGCCATTCAGCCTAGATGAAATTATTCAAGATTATTTCACTTCCCATTAACAGGATGTTGGGGTTGAAGCCTATTTGTTCTGGCCATTGCAGGTAGCCTAAAAAATACTCCTTTGCTTTTGCAGAGATTTTAATCAATACTCCTCAAGGAAAACGAGCAAGAAAACCTATTTTTCCTTTATATTTTCTTGGCTTCTTTCTTTCTTAAGACTTTCTAGTCTCCTATAAAAGACAAAGCTTTAACATTTTTGGTATCAGGGTCACAATAGCTTCTTTTACAACCATTTGTTCAAACCAACACTGAGATTTCTAATCATTCTTTAAATCCTCTGCCCCTCTTCTCCCACAGGAAAAAATCCTTTTGAGATTTCTCTAGTCAAGCAGGAAGCAGCACCTCTTCTTTGACCTAGCTATAGCAATATGAGAATTTGGAGTTGTAGAATACCTGGAAGATTTCTCTAGTTGGTGAATATGGGAGGAAAGGTGGTTCAACACAAGACAATGTGCTGAAATACAAAAATGGTGATGGCAAGGAGAAAAGGGAAACCATCTAATCTTTTCTTTGTTGCATACTCTGATAACAATCAAGCTTCCAATTTGAGATGGAAATAGTATTCATATGCAGAGGTTGGTTGTGGGAAGATGTACTAACCAATTAAATGTAAACTGATGACAATGGCCAACTTTACAAACTAGTTAATTCATTTACACAGTTCTGGAAAAGATTTTCATTATATGAATCTTAACTTGAGGGCATTGAAGAACTTATGTTGCTCCTTTTCTTTCTTGACTCTCTCTTTCCTAATTCATGACACGTCTTCAGAAACTATAATGACTTACATTAAGAATAATGATAAAAAAACTCATACTCTTTACCTTCTATGACATTAAGAATAATGATAAAAAAAAAACAACTCATACTCTTTACCTTCCATGTGGGCCAAGAAAACATACTTCAATTCTCACTCCCTGAGCTCAAAAAGATATCTTAGAAATTTTGACAAAAGGATTAGCAAATTTTCTTGTGTAATTCCAAAATCTTTCCAACATTTGATCTTCATTTTTTTGTTGCAATCCATCTTGAGTGACTTACATATATTTTTATTGTAATATTCAGGGATAGAATTTATTTAGGTATTATTTTCCAAAATATTAGTATGAGGAAGAGAAGATAGACTCCACATGACTTGAAAGGACCTACCTGTGCCAAAGGTTGTTGTATAACAAAAAGTAATCAAGAAACACATCTCTAGCCTTTTCTTCTCCTACCCTTTTCCAAAGAAGTAGATTTTCATTCCTGCCAGGAAAAGAAGAAGGAAACTGGGACTGGAAGCCACTAGAGAGAGGGTACCAGGCTAGACATATATTTATCTCCTCCTATAAATATAGATTATCATGGGGATGTGATCAGGTTCAAACTAATTGCTTTGTAATTTGGGATGGGAAAGTGGGATCCCAAGCTCTATATCCAAGGCTTGACCCCTTTCCCACTAAAAAAAATTCCACACTGAACATAAATAATAAATAAGAAAAAACCTATTTATCCAAAATAATGGCAAAGCAGAAATCAGAACGGATAAGAGATAATATATGTGAAATTAGGATCATCTTCAAAAATCTAATTTCAAATATCACACTAAGCCAAATGGAAAGAACACTGAATTTGGGGTCACAGGGTTAAGGCTCAAATCCCACCTGCCATTTACTACTCATGCGACCATAGAGGAAGCTAGGTGGCAAAGTGGAGAGAGTGCTGGAAATGAAGTCAGCAAACTGTTGTTATTGAGTCATTTCAGTTATGTCTAATTTTTCATGACTCCATTTGGGATTTCTTGGCAAAAATACTGGACTGGTTCATCATTTCCTTCTCCAGCTCATTATATAGATGAGGAAACTGAGGAAACTGAGGATTAAGTGACATAGCTAGTAAGCGTCTGAGGACAGATTTGAACTCAGGAAGATGAATCTTTCTGACTCCAGCATGTGATTTTCTGCACCATCAAATCTGGTTTCAGACACTTTCTAAATGTATGATTCTAGCTTCCTCAACTATAAAATGAGAATAATAGCATCCACATCTTAAGTTTGTTGTGAGGATCAAATAAGATAATATTTGTAAAGCATTTAACATCATCTGGCTTACAGAAAACACTAATATTTAATTGTTTATTTCCTCCCTCTTACCTCCATAGAAAAGTCACTTTTCTCTGGGTCTCAGTATTCTTATCTGTAAAATGGGGAGATTGAATTCAATAGTCTCTAAGGATGTTTCCAATCCTAAATTTATGATCCTATTATTCAAAATAACACCTTTAAAAGCACGTACTTAGAATATTTACCACCATTCCAAGAACTGTGGTAAATTGCATCCATCTCTTTGTGACCTCATTTGGAGTTTTCTTCTTAAAAATAGGAGAATGGTTTGCCATTTCCTTCTCCAGCTCACATTCCAGAATTGTGAGAATAAAAGTGAAGTGATAGTTTTTAAACATTTTGCAAACCTTACAACACTATGTAATTATTAACTATTGGTTGATGTTGTTATTCAGATGCCATAACTCATTCAGGATTTGATTCCATTAACTAGTTTGCACTGCTCAGAAAATAAAGGTTAAGTGGAAAAAAAAAATTGATGGGTGCCAATGAACATTCACAGTTGCTTTGAGTCCAACAGTGAATGCTTGGTTTTAAAGCCAAAGCTTCCCTTTTGCCAACTATTAGGTCTTTCTAGTAGCTGAAAATATAGACCCAAATTTTCTGAGGAGTTTCATAGATATGGCTGAATAAGAGAAGGAAGTAGTAAAAATTGTATAGGTGAATGAAGGATAATGCTGCAATGTGGTTTATGTAAAATGATTGTGAGAAAAATTTAAGAACTCAATAGAAATACTTCCTTCTTTCATTATTTTTCCTTTGAGTTCTTCTTTGTATAATTTTATTATTGTCATTTGCATATTGGCTAGATCACCATAAGTGCATATGGTATTTTATGGAATTTTGCTCCAGAAGAAAACTCTCCTGAACCCTCTAAAGATTTGATTGTAGATTACCTCTGTATACAAAACAAACCCCTAAAATAAGATCTCTTTTCTAGTGAAAAATGGTACAGTGGTTAGAGCACTAGACTAGACTGATTCAGGAAGACCTGTCTTCAAATCTGACCTTAACTACTTAGCTGTTTATATTAGCAAGTCACAACCTCTGCAGGTCTCAATTTTCTCAATGGGGATCATTTTACTAATTGGATCTATTTTGAACTTTAACTTTGGTGATCCATAATTCAGTCTATAACAAGATTGGTCCATATTGTTGGCTACAGGAAAGAGAACTGGATAACCTAGTTCTAAAAACTTTGTTGTTTAGTCAATTCAATTGCATCCATCTCTTTGTGAACTCATTTGAGGTTTTCTTGTTGAAAATAGTAGAGTAGTAGGGGCAACAAGGTAGTGCAGTAGATAGAGTACCAGCCCTGAAGTCAGGAGGACCTGAGTTCAAATCTGGTCTCAAACATTTACCACTTCCTGGCTGTGTGACCCTAGGCAAGTCACTTAACCCCAACTACGTTAGCAAAAAAAAAAAAAAAAAAGAAAATAGTAGAGTGCTTTGCCATTTCTTTCTCCAGCTCACATTCCAGAATTGTGAGAATAAATGTGAAGCGATATTTTTTAAACATTTTGCAAACCTTACAGCACTATATAATTATTAACTGTTGGTTGATGTTGTTCAGATACTAATTAATGATGTTGATCATAGGCATCACTTAGGTTTTAGAAAGGTCATATTTGGAGGGACAGGAGAGTGGGACCTATAAGTGACAATCATGCTCTTAGGAATTCTCGTTGAGAAATCTCCCATAATTCTGTAAGATTAAATCAGTTTTACTACTCCCATCATGTTATTATCCTTTGCTCTTCTGACTACAAAGAAGAGCCATGAGCCCCCAAAATTATATTTAAGAACAGGAGCCAGAACAACAATTTCCCCATTTTTACCAGTTATGTAGCTTTTAGACTTAGGATTTCTCCATCATATTGCCATTCTAGGAACTTTCCCCATTCCTTTTCAGCTGCCTTTTATGTGTGATCTTCATTCATTAGATTGTAGGCTCTTTGAGGACTATATAGCCCTCAATATATAGAGACAGTTTTTGTTTTTATTTTTTATTTTCATATCCCCAGCACTTAGATATAGTTCCTAGAACATGGGTCTTGCTTAATACATTTTTGTTGATTGAGTGATTGCACAAACATGATCATTTATAATTCTTAATTCACCCAAGGAAAGATAGAAAGGAAAAAAATAGCTCAAAGCAATTAAAAAGTCTTGTATAGACTAAACAAAAACAATTCATCCTCTACCTAGAACACAATAATGTTGGTCAGGGTATTTGTTTTGTAGTCGGTGACAGGCATGGATGAGCCTTTTTATATGATCTTGGAGAATAATCGTGCATTTCTACTCTTCTACTGAAAATTAGCCTTTGGATAGTCATGAACTACTTCACAAAGGGGAAGGGAATAATAAGCATTTATTAAATACCTACTATGTACCAGGCACTATGCCCATATTATTTCATTTTAATAATTGAGTCCATTTTTATTTTTAACTTTAGATTGATCCACAATTCAATCTGGTCTATATTATTGGGGTATAGGGAAAAAAACTGGATAATCTATTTCTAATAATTTTGTTATTCAGTTGTTTCAGCCATGTTTATCTCTTGTGACCCTACTTGGGGTTTTCTTGGCAAAAATACTGGAATGGTTTCCCATTTTCTTCTCCAGCTCATTTTACAAATTTTACAGATAAGGAAACTGGGAAAGTTAAATATCTTGCTTAAGTTTGAGTTAGTGTCTGAGGACAGATTTGAACTCAAAAAAGTCTCAACTCTAGGACTAGCACTCTGTGCACTTTTGCACCACCTAGTTGCCTTCTAAGCAAACAGAAATTAAGGGATTTGCCCAACTTCACACAACTAGTGTCTGACACTAGACTTCAACTTAGGTTTTCCGGACTCCAGGCCCAGTGTTCTGTCCACTGAACATCTAGCTGTCTTTATTTCTTTTCTTTTTTTTATTTTATTTTATTTTATTTTTTTTATTCTTTTTTTATTTTTATTTTTTTTTTTTGTTAAAGCTTTTTATTTGTATAACATATGTATGGGTA
>JAJPUD010003380.1:48299-110973 GCA_023553655.1 Myrmecobius fasciatus | reverse complement strand
TATTTGTGTGGAAAGTGTTTTGTAATTTAGTTCGTATAGTTTCTGACTTTTCCTTGGCAGATAGATTCCCAAATATTTTATCCTATCATCTGCTATTTGGAATGGAATTTCTTTTTGTATCTCCTCCTGCTGAACTTTGTTGGTAATATATAAAAATGCTGATGATTTATGTGGATTAATTTTGAATCCTGCAACTTTGCTAAAGTTGTGAATTGTTTCTAGTAGTTTTTTAGTTGAGTCTCTAGGGTTCTCTAAGTATACCATCATGTCATCTGCAAAGAGTGATAATTTGGTTTCTTCATTACCTACTCTGATTCCTTTTATCTCTTTTTCTTCTCTTATTGCTAAAGCTAACATTTCTAATACAATAGCTGTCTTTATTTCTAAAATATAAGACACTTTCAAGAACATAAGCTTTTTCATGATAATAAACAAATGTTGGCCATCTTGCAATGTCTAATATATTCCATTTTAGAATGGTCAACATAACAGCAGCAAGAGAAATAGGATCTCATACAACTTTAATTCAGTACATCAAGAATGTGTGTGAAGGACAGCTAGATGGCACAATGGATAGAATATTGGCTCTGAACTCAGGAGGACCTGAGTTCTAATCCTGCTTCAGACACTTAGCACTTCCTACCTGTATGAACCTGGGCAAGTCACATAACCCCTATTGCCTAGGCAAAAAAAAAAAAAAAAAAAAAAAAGTAGGAAGAGAAAGGAAATACAGTGACTGACTTAAAAACAGAGTAGTTTATGGGAATCATAAATCAGAATTGTAAGATAATTCAGGAACGTTGTAAGGCTCTAATGAGATAATGGATATAAAGAACTTTGCAAATCTTGAAGTGATATATAAGTGGTAGTTGTTATTATTATTATTATTATTATCATTAGCCTAAAGTCATTGGTCCATCAATCTAGTGGTGACCCCTTTTTTCCCCAAACTTTCTATTGCATTTCTGCTCACACTCAAGCAATGTTTCTAGAATAAAACATGTATTTGCTGGTAAATATTTAATAACTGGGGGTATGTGGTATGGATGTGAAATGAATCTATAAACAATTTTAAGTTTAGTCTGCATTATTAACACTTAATCAAAACTAGATAATTTAGAAAACTAAATTGTGCCCTGATTTGTAACAAGTGCCACTTTCTGAAGTGTAAATACTTACACTGAAAAAATTTAACAATCGACTCTCACAAACTGGTTAAATTTGGTTCCAGGATACCTCTAGTATAATTACTGACCCGAAATGAAGTCATATCCCCCTCATGGTTCTGCTAAGGAAGGTGCCCGGGGATTCCTATGAGGCAGTATGAAAGAATATGTTTCTTTTTTAAAAATATATAGTTTTTATTTTTCTAAAAGCGTGCAATGATAGTCTTCAACAATCACCTTTACAAAACCTGTGTTCCAAATTTTTCTCCCTCTCTCTCCTCTCCTACCTTCTCAAGACAGCAAGCAATCTGATATAGGTTAAACATGTTCAAAAGAATACATTTCTTCAAAAAAATTAATCAGTTTACATTTTTTTTTACATTGAATTTCATGTAATCTACATCTAAAAGTTCATTGGTATGGGCCTCTCTCATTGCTGCAAGCAGGGCAGGGCAGAGTTAGAGAAAGAGCTTCAACCTTCACCCATTGCCTTAGAGTTCCCATTCAAAACTCTTCAGGGAATTTTGGGATCCATCAATATTTGAGTCAAGTTACTTCAGATACTTCTGGCTTCCAGCTTTGAGAGAAAAAAATGCACAGCGCCAATCCCACTTCAGGTTACTGAAGGAAAAGATTTTGAAAAGACATGAGATAGTTTCCATCATGTTCCTATTTCTAGCTTGCTACAGTAGAGACTTCAGGGAGTTTCCCCTTGGCTGAGATCCAGGACTCTCTTGACTGAGCTGACTTATCCCACTCCCAATGGAAGAGCTCCTTTATTCTGTATTTTCTGGTGTATATTCTCCCAAGAATATTTTTTTCTGATTTCTGTCTTGCTATAACTTGGATTAATGGATTTCTTTCCTTCATGATATGCATTTATTGTGGAACTGGTATTTGGTGGATAAGGGGTCAAACTTTGCCTATAGAACTTGGTATTCTGCTTCTCTTCTCCCTCAACTGACAAAGCAATTAGAAGTTAGCTTGAACCTTATCAGATCTCCTAGAAAGTGACATTTAATGGCAGATAGATATATTTATAGCCTGGTAATCCTTTCTAAGGAGAGCAGTTTCCTCTAACCCCAACTTCCTGCTTCCTCTACTTGAAAGTCTTCAAGAAGGGAGGAAGGAAGAAGAGGATAGAGAGATAATTGTCAATACTGCCTCCTCACATACCACATAGTGATAGCCTTTTCATGAATGGGTTTCATTATACTTGGGATCCTTTTTGTATGTGGGCCCTTTCCCTTGTTACACACCAACTTAACCCTGTCCCTCATGTAGGCATTCATCTCCATCAATAAGGATGTACTTTGGGACAGAGGTCACACTTATATGACATCCATTCCAAACTCTTACATCATTCAGGGATATTTTTATTAGTAACTTAGGCCATATGGGCATAAATAGTATCCTTATAAAATTTGTGGATCACCCAAAACTAGGAGAAATAATGAATAAGCTGGATGAAAGAGTCAGGCTTGATTTAAAAAAGAGATGATAGGCTTGAATCCAATCAAATAAAATGAACTTTAATAGAAATAAAAGTAAAATCTTATAGTTGGGTTAAAAAAAGTCAACTTCAGGAATATGATATGAGGAAACTTCAGTTAGAAAACAGGTTGTCCAGGAAAGTTAGGTGCTGGAATCAGGAGGACCCAAGTACAAATCTGGCCTCAAACACTTGACACTAGTTCTATGACTGGGCAAATCACTTATTCCAATAGTAGACACTAAAGTAGAACTAAATTGCTAAGCATTCCAACTCTACTGCAGAGAGCACAACGCCACTGGGCTGGCCACATTGTTCTAATCCAAAATGTATGCTTGCCAAAAATATTATTTTATAGAGAGCTCAAACAGGGCAAGTAGATCACAAGGTGGTCAGAAAAAACAATATAAAAATACTCTCAAGATTTCTCTTAAGAACTTCAGAATCGATTATATGACATGAGAAACTGGCTCAGAACTTCCCAGCATGAAGTGCCCTCATCAGAGAAGGCGTTGTGCTCTATGAGCAGAACAGAATTGAATTAGCTCAGAAGAAACGTGAGATGTGCAAAATTAGAGAATCCACCAGAATGTTCATATGGATTCATCTGTGGCAGGGCATTCCAAACTGATAATTGGTCTGATCAGCCACAGTCAGACACAGCCTAACATAGTGAAATCATTTTGGCCCTTTTCAAGAGCAAAGGACAGCAACCAGCCAGCCAACCTCACAAAAGAAAAAAAAGAGAGAGAAAAGAAAACAGAATACCTTAAAAAGAGCCATTGATTTTAATAGAATGAAAATTCAATATGAGCCTGTACTATGTTATGGTCACCAAGAAAGTTAATACAATCTTAGAAATTGCACTGAGGTTCTGAGATGAGGGAGTACTTCTATTTTCTATTCTAGTTGCATTTTAGAAAAGACATTGGTAATCTATAGCACAGCCAGAGAAGGGCGAATGGGATGCTGAGAAGCCTTTTTTACTCCATTAAAGACTTGGTAAAAGTAATTGGAAAAGAGAAGACTTACAGGGGACATAATGATAGGACAACCCTTTACCCACTGAAAAGTCATGTGGAAGAAAAATTTAATTTCTCTTGTTTGGTTCCAGACGGCAGAACCAATATCAAAGAGGGCAATCACAAACAATTAGTCTTGATGTCAGGACAATTTTCTAACAAAAAACCCCCCAAAAGTGTAATGAGGTAGCTCCAAAGGTATCTACTTCAACCAAAAACTCAATGACTACTTTTTGGGTATATTGTTGAAAGGATTCTTGAGTGAAGATACTTGAGCATAGTTATCCAATCAGCTGCTAAATCTCATGGATTCTAACACCATAAAACCTTTTTCATCCATCACCTTCTCTCTGGACATTGGCCACCACTTTTGTTCACACCTTAAACTCTTACCAGAGCCTCCTAATTATTCTGATTATGCATCTTCTCTAGGTGGCCACTTTTGGAGAATATTAGCCATGTTGATGAAGGTGATGATTGTGCAGAAAGGAATTTTGGCCAAAAGACAAACAAGAATTTAAAGCTCAAGTTCAGCTCCTAGAGGAGTGAGAAGTGAAAAAGAAAGGGTTCTAATAGAGTTTACTATTTTAGGCCACAGGTTGCATTAAGTAGACATAGCTGGAGTGTTTTTCAATCAACTTCCTACTCCATGTTGCCTTTAGATATATATTAATATGTACTTGGGGTGCATGAGAGTTCAGGGAGTACTAGCACCTCTCCTGTAAGGGCTTGCTGGGCCCTTTTCCAGGGCTGCTCCACTTTTGTTTTTCAGCTTTCACCCAACTCTCAACTGTGGGTCAAATAAGCTTGTAGCATGTACACCTGGGAAGATTGCACCTGGTGGAATGGGCAGATGAGAACAATTTGTCCAGTGGCTATGATAGTGTCTGAAGCAGGCACTATGGAGTGCTTAGACCTTGGTCAGCCAAACATCAAAGACACAAGGTCATCCACTGCATCCCGGACCATCACTAGTCATCCTGACTTCTGTCTTGCCACTGGACTTCAATGACCCTGGAAGAGAGAAGGAAGCTGTCCAACTGCCCCTCTGCCAAATCCAATTCATGCATGAATTAAGATATTACCCTATGACATCATTGGTCCTCAATGAAGAACAAATAACAGCATTATTCCCTACCCACAGGTTAAGGAGAATCAAATCAGAGGACAAAGAGTGGAATAGAATGCTGGCTTATTGCTTAATGGGGGGGCACTTCTAAATTCATAGTGCTTTGAAAAGATGATAGAATTCCACTTTACCTTTTTCCCCCCATCCAGAAATAGGACTTCTTGCCCTTGAAAATGGTTGAGACTGGTAGGTAAGTAAAGATTGAGTCAGTTTTGTTATCTTTCTCTTGTCCATCATAGTATAAGAGAATATTGCCATCACCACAGGTGCAAGGGCTATTGAAGGAGAAAGCTGCTCACTGTGAATCCTAGATAATTTATCAGAGAATAGTGAAATCTGATGCTGAAGAATGAGAAAAAGATTGGGAAGTAACCAAAACGAAATAAAAAACAACAACAATGGTAACACAGTTTTCTTGGGACTATCTGTAAATACAATGGAGACTCTGAAAATCCCAAGTCTGTTAAACATATTTTGGCAATAGCGTGAGCATGCTGTAATGTGCCTGATTTGTGAGGAAACATTTTTTCCCTATAAAATTGATAGTCAAACCAATTTATATGTCCCTTTCCCACCAGTTGGTAGCTGCAATTTCTCATTAGTTGGTCCAGTAGCATCGATTTAAATATGGCTTTTTGCTTTGTTTTGTTGCATTTTAAAGAGAGGAGACTAGGGTAGGGAGCAGGGAGTGGAATAGAGAGGGAAAGGGGAGAAATGCTCTGCTTATACAGCATCAGAATCTTTGCTAGCCAACCTTCTCATTAATCACCGGCTCTTCTCATTCTCAGCCTCAGCAGGACTGTGGACAGTACCACCTTGATTGGTAATGAAAGGCTTCAGAAACAGGAGCAATTCTGAAATTCCCAAGAAGCAAAACTAGAAGTAGAGAGCAAAAAACAAACAAAAAAATTAATTTAGGGGTGTGACTGCTGTCTTTATTGTCCATCTGTAGATTCTGCTGTGTTGTGCCATGTGACCAACCCTCCTGGTGGTCCTTTACATCATTCTCTTTTTTTATACACTTTTATTTCCCCACCACTGCTACTCTTTTGCTGCCTTGAACCACTTACTGTCATTCACCCATTTCTTTTCATCTATTTTAAATAATCAACGAGAACAGGATTCGAAAGTTGTATTTTTTTTTTAAACAAAAACCTCATCACCTTTGTATTCCACTTTGCACACGAGTTCCCAAATCTGGACATCTTGAGGTTTCAGAGGTATGAGAAAAGGTAAGAAGTCTTTGGGTTCACTTCTCACTTTCCATTTCACCAGGGGGAACCTGCAGAGTGGTCAGCTTTCTTCCACCTTGCAGAACTTGCTTCTGGGAAATTTTGTTAATTGTCTGAACTTAGTTTGGTTACTGTGTGGCCTGGGGGCAGATGTGTTGTTTTCCTATGGCTTTTAGAGTGGGAGTATATGAATATTTGTTTCCATCCCGTCTGAGTTTTATTGCCTTTGTTTCAAGAACCAGTGGTAGAATTTATACATTTATCCCATTTAATTAATATCCTCTCTCTCTTTCTTTCCTTTAAAAAAACAAAAACAGATTGATTTTTACCCAAGGACACAGGAAGAGCCATCCTGACTTCTCTGCTGAGGGCAGGTGAGTTTGTGGTGAGGGCTCTAGTCCAGCTCGGGAGAAAAGACTTAGTGTACACAGGAATGATGATGGAACAGTTTTGCCAGGTTTGATGGCTGCTTGGGGAGAGATAACCAAAGAGTGGGTATTTTGGACTAATTTGAATAATGCTTTGCATAAATTCCAGCTGCTGGCCATATGTCCCCTCCTTGTCCAGTGTATGATATGTTCCTCTCTAGCTCCTGTTTGCTTCCCCAGAAATCATTACTGACCAAGCCTCTGCCTCAGTGCTAAGAGGTGGAAAGAATGCCATGATGGGAAGGCTGGCACCAACAGTAAGAACTATAGAAAGCCATTTATGTACATAAGTACATTCAAAGTTGGGCTTCTTCAGACTTCTTTTGCCCAGGCAACTTTGGGTGCAGCTTTTGGATTTCTTTTGCCTTTTGCTTATTTCTGTGGAATGTTAGTTCTTTAAGGGTAGGAACTATTTATTTTTATCTTTGATTTCCCAGAACCTAGAATAGAGCTTGGCATACATGCCAAGTAAGTGCTCAATAAAAGTTTGTCAAGCAATTGATTGATTTATTCAGGGTCTCAAAAGTTTTTCACTTAAATTATCTTGTTGGTTCCTGCCTACCTTCTGTGAAATGTAATAAGATTAGAATTAACTCACAGAATGCTGTATCTCAGGATTTTTATGAGGAAAGTACTTTATAAACCTCATATAGAGTCACATAAATGCAAATATCTCAGTGAATAATTTCTATACGTAGACTTTGGGGAAATTGAGGAGTTCAGAAGTGCAAAACAGTCAACATTTCCTACTATATGCTAGGTATTGTACTAACCATTAGGATATATAGATATAGATAGATAAATAATAGATAGATATAAAAATGAAGTAGGCCCTGTCCTCTAAGGAAATATGTTTTATTGTAACATGTCCCATATGTAAACATGAATAAATAAATATGCATTTAATCCAACTATCTCCTCATTTTCCAGAGGGGAAAAAACTGTGATCAGAGAGGGGAAGAGCCTTGCTAAGGTCAAACTGCCAATAATTAGCAGACAGGAAACTTTAAAAATATCTTCTGATTTCAGCATCAACACTATTGCACATTGACTCCCAGAGTCACTTTTAGCTTAAACATAATTAATTATGTTGCAGTCTGGTAAAAATTTATAAGTGTGAGGGACTGGTTCCTGAGGACCAATGGAGCATGTATCATCAGTAGGAGGGACCACATGGTAATGATGATTTTGTTGGCCATGATAGCCCATGAAACAACAACAACAAATGTTCTTCAGTCCTACATGGCCCCCTTCCCTTTCTGCAGCAACAGTGACAGAGTGGTTAAAAAAAAGAGAGAGAACAAGATACTAAGAAATATGTGGTTTTAAGATGGTCAATAGATTTTAATTGGACTATTGGTACTCTAAAAATAAGGTTCTGGCCAAATGGCCAAATGGTCCCATTCTTGAATGAGGTAAATTATATCAATTTTGTCATTCTTGCTGAAAATGATACCAAAAGAAAGGTGCAAATAGATGGAAATATGACTCTTCTTGGAGAAACAAAAAAGGAAGTTATTAGTGGGGCTTTTTTTGTTCATATGCATAAAGGCAATGAGAATTATTATTTTGTGGGATCATTTGTGACCATGTTTTTCAGTGTTCATGATAAGTATTTGCCCAAAAAACACACAACTCCATGAAAATAATAGCAACTTTCAGACCAACATTGGTTACTAAAGATAATGTGTTAGAGAAATTCTACCAAGAACTTGATAAACTCCTCCAAATTAAATCAAAATACATTGATAACATGCTGGCTTCACTAAAAAGATGAGATAAGTCAAGGATGGTAAAGAATGCATGTGGAAGCATGATTCAGGAGGAAGGAATTAAAAACATTATTAAACAGAAGTCTCATATCTGTAACATGAACACTATGGAAAAAAGTTGATAATACAACATAGGTTGAGTACTAAAAAGCACCAAGAAGAATAAAACAGATTATATTTTAACAGAGAGGAAAAGACTTGTTTTTGATGTGGCAGTAATCTTTGAGTCAACTGTCTGTGTAAAGTCAGACCATCAGCTCATTAGAACTAAGATCAGAATTATTAACAAAACCCCTAAGAGAAATAATGAGAAAAAGATATGGTTTACAGTTGAAATACATTTAACCTTGAATTATTTAAGCAAGCAATTGAAGCAAAAAAATGGAAAATGGAAAACAGAAATGATATAGACACTATAATAATTTAATCTAGAAGTTTAAACTAATAAATTAATACCATAATAAGAAAACCAAAAATACAGAGAAAGCTCCTATTTGCCAAGCAATGAAAGATGACTACCAAAGTTAGAATATAAACTTCTTTATAAAATCTTAAAAAGAATGATGATGTATAATTATATAATAAATACAATCTTATAAAGCAGAGAGAAGCAAGGGAAGGTAAAACTGTTTTAAATAAACTTTGGCGAGATAGCCAGATGAGCAAAGTCATTCCAAGGGCATTCAAGGCTGAAAATAGAAATATTATCAATGTGCTAAAAATGAAGCTTACAAAAAATCATTATAATAATCTGTTTTCTCCAACAAAGAGAACAGAACCACAGCTTTTGGACTATCATGTTACAATCCCTGATATGCTTATAAAAGATGACAGAAATGTTACCAAAAGAGGCAAAAAGAAAAGCAACTGGATCAGATCAAGTCTACAATGAAGAGATCTCTGATGGAGATAAAATTGTGAGGCTAACAAGGGACCACTATAGAGATCAGAAGAAAGCAAAGATATCTCAGACTTTCCTAAAACTTAACAATAACGACAACTCGATCTATGTCTCCTCTCCCATCTAAATGGGATTTAAGATTAACAAACAAAAAAGATTTGACAAAATCTTTATGAATACCCTTTATACTTGAATTGGGTTATCCTTAATGAGTATATTAATAAGGAATAAGCAATATTTTGCAAGCAATATAAAATAATGCTTTATATTTTTACCATTTCACAATTAGCTAAAAGGTGTAAATAAGATCTCATTATGCTCATTATTTGTTGATTATGTAAAAAAAAAAAAACTTCCCCTCCTCCTTGTATAACATAATGTTATCTTAAATATGATGTCTTTTATACATACATCAAGATCACCAGAGATTCCTTGGAATATATAATAGCAGAAATAATCTGGTTCTACAACCTTCTGGTGACAAACATCAGTTGAGGAATAAATACAAGGAAACGTATAACTTCACCAAAGATGATTGATACTGTGATGAAGGAAATCCAGGGCAGTCCAGCTTGAGAATTCTCTGTGGAGGGTGAGATCCTCCAGATGTTCCTGTTTGCAGATATGATTATGCTAATTACATCAAGCCCCACTCAATTGCAGACAGAATACCTGGGAAGAAATCTGTAATCAAAGGAATTTGACCTAATACAGACAAGACCAAATAGAGAAAGAGTGTCTATTGCCTAGACTTCAACATGCTTTTGGATGTACAACCAATGGTACTTGTCCATCAATAAGCATATCTAAGAAAGAGAAATAAATTGTTCAATGAGTTGGGCCCAGAGCTGAACAGCATGACAACAGGGCTGGATTGCTTTTAGAAAATTTCAAGGCTCCTTTAGTGGCTCCAAGCTTTCATTTTTTTGCTCAGCTTATTATCCCTGTTGCTATGACAGAAGGCATGAAATTCAATAATCTCAAAAGAATTAAAAATAATATTTCACAGAGATCAATGGAGAGGCATATAGTATGTATGAAAAGAGCCAATGAGGAACTCCATAAAAGAGGAGGTTTAAAAGACCTGATCCATAATTGCATAATACAATTTTCACTTTCTTTCCTTTTTTCATGGTTTTTCTCTTTTTTTTTGTTTCTTTTTTCACAACATGACTTATGTAAAAATATGTTTTCCATGATTGTACATGCATAACATAGCAGATTTCTTGCTGTCTTGGGGAGGGAGGGAAGGACAAAATTTTGGAACACAAAAATCTTATAGAAATGTATGTTGAAAATCTTCTACCTGTAATTGGAAAAATACTACTTAAAAAAAAAAGCATGACAGGAATAAAAAGATGGATTGTTAGTGCTCATCTAGTTTCCTTGAGATAATTAAGAAGAAAGCAAGGAAAATTCCAGCATTTTGGGGAAACTCTTGTGGAGAACTTATGGGTATCCATGAACAAGAGTCACACAAGCATGTTCAGGCATGATTGGATTCCAATTGGCAATGTTAAAGGAAATTTCCTAATCAGTGAGATCATAGATCCAAATACTCTAGAATCTAAGTATCTGAGACTGTGAATGTTGGAAATCTTTACATTTGTGCAATATTCATATTTGTATTTTGTGAAATATTCTTGGCATAATAATAATAGCTATTATTTATAAAGCACTTTAAGATTTGCAAAGTGCTATAAGAGTTTCATCTCATTTTATCCTTACAACAACCCTGAAAGTCAGGCACTATTATTATTATATATGTTATATATAGGAAAGGTGATTTGACCATCACTACATTCACTAAATATCTAAGGGAGTATTCAAACTCAGGTCTTTCTAATTCCAGATTCAACACTGTCCACAATACCACACAAAATCAATATGTAATTGTCTTATTCTTTCTGTTTGGTATTATACTACTCTAATTTTTTTTTGTCATGAGTGACATGGTGCCCCTTAAGTTGAAAATCGACTTACTAGAGTTTGGTAGCTTGATGTCCTGGGCAGTTATTTTGTATTTCATCTCTTTGAGAAAAATGGATATGACATTCCTGGAGTTGAGTGATAGTTATAGTGGTCTATGTCCACCCTGAGCTATCACACATCCAAGAGCTGCCCACTTCCTCTTAAGAAAGTCATCCCAGGCCTTGAATCTCTTCCAATTGGTGGCACCTTGGTGCTTTCTTTGAGATTATAGTTTTGGAGTTCCTTGGGGTTTTCCTTGTGAGATCTCTTTTCAGAGGTGATCAATGGATTCTTTCAATGAGTATTTTCCCTTCTGTTTCTAGAATATTGGGGAAGTTTTCCATAATGATTTCTTGTGGAATCCTATCCAGGCTCTTTTTTCTGGTCATGGCCTTCAGGTACACCAATAATTTTTAAATTGTCTTTTCTGGATCTATTTTCCAGGTCAGCTGTTTTACAATGAGCTATTTCACATTTTCTTCCATTTTTCATGTTTTTTCTTTGAGTTTGTTTGACTGATTCTTGCTGTGTCACAAAGAGATTAGTTTCTATTTGCCCTATTCTAGTTTTTAATGTGTGATTTTCTTCAGTTATCATCTTTTGAATCTCTTTTTTCCATTTGGTTTATTTTACTGTTTTAAGAAGTTGTTTTCTTCAGACAATTTTTTCCCTTCCTTTTTCAAATTGTTGACTCTCTCATGCATACCTCTCATTTCCTTTCTCATTTTTTCTTCTACCTCTCTTATTTGCCTTTTGAAGTCTCTTAAGAGCATTTCCAAGAGGCCTCTTTGGGTTTGAGACCAATTCTTATCACTCTTTGAGATTTCTTCTGTGGACATTCTGTCCTTTTCTGAGTTTGTGCTTTGTTCTGCCCTGTCACATTGTAGCTTTCTGTACTCAAGGTTCTTTTCTGTTTCTTGTTCATTTTCTTTCCTTTTCTTTTGGTATCTTCTTTTCTTTTCTTTTTTTACTTTTAAGGGGTAAAGGTGGCTCTATCCCAAGCTTCCTGGCAGCTCCGAGCCTTGGCTTTGAGCACAGGGGCTTCTTGTGATTGTAGGGGGTAGCTTGGGTGCTCTTTCTAGGAAACAGCCTGGTTTCCCAGAGTTTGCCTTTTGAGCTGTCCTGGGGGATATCCCCCTACCGAGGCAGGACTGAGGGTCTGAGTTGCTGATTTATTGTGATTAAAACCTTCTCAATGGCTTTCCCAGAGTCTATCTGGTTTGGGCTGAACATCCTTTTCACTCCAGTGACACTGACCTTTCTTGAAGTTTTTCTAATCTGTCTTGAGCTAGAGAATAGTTTCATTCTATCAGACTCTGTTCAGAGGCTTGGTTTCATGTGGTTTTCGAGGGAAACTCCATCTTGGTGTTTTCAGTGGACATTCCCTGAGTAAGCAAACTAAGGAAAAGAGAAAGACACTTTAACTTCCAGTTACTTTTCCAATTTCCAAGGCCTACTCTTTGAAGAGAGGAAACTAGTGAGAGCAAATCCATAGCAACATATTGCTTATTGCCTAAATGAAGCAATTAAGTGCTCTTGGATGAAAATCACAGGTATTTTGTGAAGGATATTTCACAAATAAGAGAAAGACTGGGATTGAGATCCTCTTCTGAATTGGGAAGATTGAGTTTCAAGTTCTATCCATTATTCATACTATAGCAATATGACCCTGCAGCAGTCATGTAATCTTAAAGCAACTCTCTAGAACTATATGTTGCAGATGTGAGCATGCATTGGTAGAAGAAATTCCCCCTACTAGTGGAGGATGAAATAATAGGTCTAAAATCTCCCCCAAAATTCCATATATTTTCATAGTAAGAAGCCAAAATTAACTTACAAAACAACTATGACAAAGTCCAAGCAATACAGAATTTGGAAACACCTTAGAAATGATCTTATTATCTACCTAGTCCAAATTCCATTTTTTTTTGAGATGAGGAAACTGAGAATCCAAGAGTTGAAACATGTCCAGGGTTATATAGATAGTGAGAAGCACAGCCAGGATTGACATTTAGCACTTCTGCTTCCCAATAGAGTCCTCCTTCAGCTTCACTAGATACGCCACTCCAACTTGTACAAATTCTAATAAGGATGCTTTTCTCTCTCCCTTCCAAACCATATATTCAGAAATTTGAATAATCAGAATGAGTTTACATGAGAGATAAAACATATCTATTTCTAAAACAATGTTTTTTATTGTTTTTTTAAGAAAACAAATGGTTTCTATTTGAAAACCATTGACTAAAAATAGCTAAGGAAAGCAGTTATAATTGATCCTGGTTATGATAGACTCCTGGCTCTTAAAAAGAAAGTCTGCCATAATCCTCAGTTTACAAAAGCCAAGTTTGAATCTCAGCTCTGCCACGTGTACTTCTCTGACCATTGATAAGCCACGTTTCCCATTTGAAGAAAATGGTTGTCCTAGACACCCACAAAGATCTCTTCCAAACCCATGTTATTACTGCACCATATGAAAAATAGTACTAAGGTAAACACTACTTTGAAGCCTCACAGAAAAAGACAGGTAACCCTCAGTTTTTAAGTTGTGATAGGGCCCTCCAAATAGAACAGCCTTTAACAATGGGTTCCGTGATAGATTTCATCCAAGGACTTACCTCAATAAATTAGGAGAGGCCCTTTACCCTGCAGGGTTATGGATTTTTTTTAGCCATAGGAACTCATGAGTTAAGTAGAGAAGTAGAGAAGTCATGATCTGTCTGTGGAAGCAGAATCTCTGGTCCTGGAGGTGTAAAAGAAGTATGAAAAATAGTAAATGATGGGAAACTGGGATTGCAAGAGTTAAGTGTGGATTGGATTGTAAAGCAAAAAGAGGCCAGCTGTAAGGTTTAAAGTGCTGTATAAATGTAATCTATTATTATTATTGTCAAAGACTGTGAAAACCTAATCACCTGTGCAGTTTTCATTTGTGAAATTAAAACAACCGTGGGAAAGGTGGAGGAAAGAGGAACTAATTTTTATTTTGAAAAAATATGATTTCTTGAAAAATGACAGAATGAGAACTGCTGAGAAACTGGGGAGGGGGAAGCCTTCAAGGTCACAGTCAAGGAGAAAGGCCTGTGCCTGTGATGAGAAAGATGAATAGACAACAGGTGAATGCATTATTTAGTGCGTTCCACATTGTGAAGCCAAGAATTGTTCTCTTGTACCAGCAGATTTAATGTATCAGGCTTCCTGTCTCCTAGGAGGACACCCTCAGTCTCCATAAGTGTACATAGAAACACAGAAACACGGTTGTCTAGGTGACTGTCAAAAAAGAAGTCAAAGATGAAGGAATAAAAAGGTCTTAACTAATGGGCCCACAAGTCATTATACAACTGGAGGTTTGAGCTGCTTTATTATCCTTAAAGAATTATTTCAGGTTGTTTTTTTTTTTTTTGTTATTGTTTTGGTCCAGTTTTCCTTGATCTACATCAGTGAATTCAAATTATTTCTACAGGAAAAATAAATGGGACTTTTCAGAGCCACTGTTTATGGTGCTTTGAATCTTTTCTTATTTAGTGAGAAATGTTTTAATAATGAGCCTACAACAGCAAGAACCTCAAATTAGTTCCCAGGATCCCAGAAGAGAGAAGATATTGTACTGAAGAAGAGGGAAGAGGAATTAGTATCATTGTTTTCTCTTTTTTGGTCTCTGCTGACTTATTCTGTGGGGCAGGAATGTGCTGGTAAATGTTTAACAATCAGCTTTTTGAGAAAAAAAAGGACTCTCACCATACTTTTCTATTTAATCTACATTACTAACATTTTCTCTATTTCTTTTAAAAGAATGTAAACACTCAACAAAATAGTAAACCCATCCCTGATTTGTAGCACTTACCCATTTCCAAGATATATATGTTCCCATTGAAAATTTAACTATCAGCACCAGTGATATTAGTGGTGATGGCAGGGATAGTAGTAGTTACAAATTCTAATAATCTCCAAATTATATGAAAGAAAATATTTCAAAATAAAGAGACCTAATGAAATAGATGAAGACCCTATAGGAATATGAAAACATGATCATATATATATAATATATTTATAGTTTTATTCCTCAACATCCTGCAGGTTCTAGACTTGTCTCAGAGATGCATTTTGTGAGCACAAATGTTTCTTTATGCATCCCCTCAGTAAACCACATTATCTCTCTATGCTAAATTCTTTCCATTATATAATTTCCTTGGTTGTGTGGAACTACCTATTGTGGCAAATACCTTCTGATGTAAATCAGTAATTCATGTGCAATAAGAGTGGTCTGGGGGCATTCATATATAACTTACTCATGGTCATAAAACTGTTATATGTTGGTGGTGGGGTTTGAACCTAGATCTTCCTAACTCCAAGACCAGATATCTATCTACCATACTATATTAATATTGCCCAATGTAAAATGGGAATAATTTCATTCTTCACATAAGTATTTAACCAATGGTTAGGAATTCATTAGATAAGATTATAAAATTGAAAGGTCACACTTTTTATAGTACCATAGTATTCTAAAACTTAGAATTTTTAAAAATAGTATTCTATTTTTCCAAATACATGAAAAGATAGTTTTCAACATTCACTTTTGCAAAACTCTGTGTTCCAAATTTTTCTCCCTCTCTTCTTCCCTCCTCCTCCCCTAGATAGCAAGCAATTTAACATAGGTTAAACATGTACAATTGTTCTAAACATATTTCCATATTCATCATGCTGCACAAGAAAAATCAGATCAAAGGGGAAAAAACACAAGAAAGAAAAAAAACAAGCAAACAAACAATAACAAAAAGGTGAAAGAAAATACTATGCTTTAATTCACATTTCAGTCTCCCTACTTCACTCTCTAGATATGGATGGCTCTTTCTATCACAAAGCTATTGAAATTACCTTGAATTACCTCATTTTTCAAAAGAGCCAATTCCAACACCGTTGATCATCTTCTTGTGGTTGTGTACAAAGTTACTTTAGTTCTGCTTACTTCATTTAGCATCAGTTCATATAAGTCTTTCCAGGCTTTTTAAAAATCAGCCTGCTTGATTAGAATTGAAAGGGATCTTTAAAAATACCAAGAACAGAGATTCTTAATATGGTATCCATGAACTTGGTTCTCTAATATTGTGATAATTGTATTTTGATATTTCCAGTTTCCATTATAATCCTGTGTATTTTAACTTATGCATTTAAAAATATTATTCTGAAGAGATCCATAGACTTCACCAGATTGCCAAAGGAGTCCATGATTCAAAGAAACCCTGACCTAGACCAACCCTTTCATTTTTCATAAGGGAAGCCCAAATAAATTAAGTGAAGAGTATGTATCTGCTTTGATTCTTTCCAAGAACAAATGTTATGGAAGAGTCCAAGACATACTTGAGTTAATTGGAATATGGAGGGACAGAAATGTGAAATTGTATTTATTTAAGGAGAGACTTTCTAAAACAAGGCATAAGGTAGAAAACTCATAGGATGTACAATTTGAAGATTGTTCTATATTCAGAAAAATTCTAGATGTTACAGTTCTCAAAATGGAGTACTCTGCTCTAGAAAATAGTGTAATATTCATCACTAGAGATGTTTAAAAAGATATTACACAGTAAGAATTACAAAGCCAGTAAGTGTCTCAAAGATTTGAACTCAGGATGACACACACAGAATTCCTACTTCAAGAAAATGATTAAACTTCGGTGGTTCCTTCCAAATATATAATGCCGTGATGCTGGAAAATCTTTGTATTTATAATGCAAGTGTTACCTTGAATGTACCACAAATCTCCTACTCTTGATGTTTCATCAGTCACAGGGAGTTGAATTTTGTCAAGTTCGTACTATTATAGAGGTTCTATTTCTTTAAAAGATTTTGGCACTTAGAGTTCAATTATCTTTCTGGTTCTCTTTTTAGGTATGCATTGTAAGGCTGAGACAATTAACACTTATTGTGACATGCTTTTTGGTAATGGTGGTGTTGACTTTGGAGACAAAATAAAACCAACTCTGTTTACTCCTTTACTCTCTTCTCCAAGAAGAATTTAGGACTTGTCATTATATTTAACTGTAACTTATGCATGACATTAGGTTTATTTTTTAGAAAGAACATCAATTGTTGATATATTCCAGTTTCTTCAGTAGGGTATTTTTTAAAATTATGCTTTCAGTTATATTACAAACATTTGCATATTACTCCTCCTTTTTGAGAGGTTGCTTGTAAATAAAGTAAAACAACTAAATAAAGCTAATAACATAGTGAAGTCATTTCGAAAGGTTAGGCAACATTTCACATCTCTTCCACCATTTTTTAAAATAAAAAAAAAAACTCATATCTTTTCCCTCACACCCTATCTTTTACTTTGTTGGGAGGGGAATTCAAAGAAAAAGGAAAAAATCCAAATTTCTAATAACAAATATTTATGATAAACAAAATTGATGGGGCATCAACTTGCTGATTACTGAGCAAAATTTTCATATTTATAGCCCCAAATTTAAATTAATTTTTGTAAATGATATAAAAATGTAATTATTTTTAGGACCTTTGCCTTACCTTCCTTTCCTTTCTCCATTTTACCTCCTTCATTGTATAATTAGAAGGTAAACATTGCCTATATACCTCACAGAACATAGCAGGGACCTTGTAACAAGAAAAATACTAAAGCCACAGACAAACAATTCCTAGGAGAAAGTTAGAAATAAAATATTTCCTCATTTATTAACCCACTTCACTCATTTTGGACTTTTTAAACTTCTTTACCATATCCCCAAGAACCTCATCATTGGAAAATCTCATTATTCTGCAAGATTCAATTCATCTTGATAGTCACGTTTCTGTCCCTTCTTTCAGCATGTGTGTATGTGTGTATGTACATATGTTGTCTTCCACATTGGATTGTAAACTCTTTTAAGGCAGCAACTGTCTTTCTTTTATTTTTTTTTTGTATTTGCACCCCCAGCACTTGGCACAGTGCCTTGCAATAAATATTTATTTACAATAGATTATTAACCTTGGTTTTGGGTTATCTATATACAAATACTTCAAGATTGGCATAGTGGGGCTAATGATTGTATCATGATTCTTGAAGGGCATAATTATTCAAAAAGAACAGAATAGGTGCAGGGAAATAAAGTTGGATTGTATATTAAGAAGATATATTTGTGGGAAATGTAGAAACAAGAAGGGAGATGTATGATGGAGAGCATTTGGGTAAAGATGAATGGAGAGAATAAAGAGAAATATAAATGATATTATTGCAGGTGTATGCTACAGACCATTTAGTTCAAAGGAAATAGATGTATAAACTGGGAAATGTCACAGACCTGATGTTTATGATAAAGTAGGTATAAGAGATTTCAACATAATATAGGCACATAATAGATTTCTCTTGCTACTTAAAGAAAAAAAATATTAATAAGATGAAAGATGCTATGAAGGGAAGTTCTTTTTTGGACAGAATGCTAATCGATAAAGAGGAACTAGTTGCCATAGTGGAAGTATTAGAAATGTAAAGAAAGATGATTATATTCTAAGGTTCATGATGGAAGAAGATAAGTGAATTTTAATGGCAAATAGCATTCATCAGTTGTTCAGTCATATCTGACTTTTTGTGACCCTGTGTACCACAGAATGCTCATATTGTTCACGAGGTTTTCTTGGCAAAGATACTGGAGTAGCTTGCTATTTCCTCCTCCAGTGCATTAAGGGAAACAGATTAAGTGACTTGCCCAGGGTCACACATCTAGTAAATTCTCAAGGCTGGATTTAAACTTAGTTATTCCTGATTCCAGGTACAGCTTTCAACTTGGTATTCATTCATTTTAGGAATTAGAAGTGAGACCCTTTAGAGCTCCTACTCTTTCATTTTCCTTTCTATCCACAATATGATATCCTCTATTTCTGTCTTAATTCATTTATTAAAGCAATGTAAGCATACCAACTTGTGTCATAATGTTGATAAAAACAGAATATTGGCAAAGAATTGAATCTATGTGTCTTGATTTGTGTTTCTATAAGGGAGAAAGAAGACTTTCCCTGCCAGATTTATCTATCACACAGAAGGATATCTGTAAATAAGCACCACAAAGGTAGTTATTATTCCATTCAGGAGTTGTTAGAGTTTTTTTGTTTTTTTTCTTTTCAAGGGTAGTCCATTCATTCTTTATCATTTGTGCAGTCATCTTGACCAAGATGATTAGGAGAGGGATATGAAATGTGGACCACAACATAACATTTTCATGCTCTCTATTGATGTTTGCTTGCATTGTGTTTCCTTTCTCAGATTTTTTTTCCTTGTAGATATGATTTTTCTTGCACAGCAAGGTAAGTGTGGAAATATGTATACACATATTCGACTTGTCAAGTATTTTAACATAATTAACATGTAGTGGATTTCCTGCCATCTAGGGGAGGGGTGGGGACTAGAGGGGAAAAGTTTGTAATAAAAAGCTTTGTAAGGGTCAGCGTTGAAGAATTACCCATACATATGTTTTGTGAATAAAAAGCTTTAAAAAAAAGTAGAGATAAAAAATAAAATTTTGCCTTATTCACTTCAAATATATAAAATGTGAGGTAGCAGGATCCCACGGGCTTATTTTCTCTGGAAACTTCTGATCAGGAGGTAGGAATTTACCCTATACAATGCTGGCTGAGACTTGCTCAGCCTCTGTTACCTTCTGTTTTCTTGTTAAATTCCTGATTCATTGAGAAAAGACAGAGGAAAATTTTGTTCATCAATGATTCTTTGAGGAGAACGAGAGTTTTTCCACATCAGTATTCTATTTAATTCAATGTATAAAATTCAAAACAATGATTTTCTTTTGCAACAAATACAACTTTAATATCTCAGATTTTAAATGCTGATCATAATGAATTTTAAATTTGTCCCAATAAGCAACAACACCAACAAATTCAAAGCATTTCAGTTAAGATCCAGCATTAAGACCACCTTCTTAATTCTTGTTATGTCTGCTTCTGACCTTAAAAAGATTTGATTTATTTGAATTTTAATTCCAGGGGCAGTGACCTTTGAGATCTGCCTAGTATTCCAGCTTAATAAATGCAATTTGTCCTCCTTGAAACTGATAATGATATGTCTCAGAATGTAAGGTCCTAAATCAGTAATGCAAATACAGTAAAACCTAACTAAATATGGATTAATTGAAGGAAAAAAGAAATGGAGGCTAGTTTGAATTAGTGAGGAATCTGAGTTATAGAATAAATATAAAACATTGTGGTTTCATATGATGTAGAAATGGAAGAGATTACTGCTTGAGATGAGTAGTTTGATGATAATGGATTGTGTTAATGAGAGAAAGCAGAACTATTCATATCTTACTTTATTTTTGTTTTATCTTATAAAAGAGAAGGCAAAGAAGGCTAAAACATAAGTACTCTTGGCTCCAGGTATTCTCTCTGGCTTGTTCTCCCTTCCTGGAATGCCTTCTCTTATCATCTCTGCTCTCAGGTTTCTCAGCTTCCTTTAAGTCCCAACTAAAATCCCATTTTTGATAGGAAAGTTTTCCCAATCCTCTATTCTAATGCCTTCCCTCTGTTGATTATTTCCTGTTTATCCTGATTATAGCTTGTTTGTACGTATTTATTTGCTTTTTGTCTCCTCCATTAGATTGTGAGCTTCTTGAGGGAAGAAAATATCTCCTCCTCCTCCTCATCTTCTTCCTCCTCTTCCTCCTCCTCCTTTTCCTGTTCCTCATCCTGTTTCTTCTTTTCCTTGTCCTTCTTCTCCCCAGTGCTTAGTATGGTGCCTAGCACATAGTAGGTGCTTAATAAATCTTTATTTATATTGACTGTGTGAAGCAATGGGGGTGTGGTGTAACAGGGGAATGTTGAGGGGTCACATAATGAGTTCATCAAGAGTTTGTTAAGGCTAATGGTATACACGACACCATGCTAGATACTAGAGAAACAAACACAAAAAATGAAGTTTTTCTTCAAGGAATTTACATTCTACTGTCAGGAGTGATGTTGGCAGTGTCGAACAACAATATTCACTGATAAAAGAATATAAAATATATTAAAAATAAATACATGTAATTATTGGTGGATTTATTTGGGTTACAATTAATTGGATTAGGGAGGTCTCATTAGAGGACATCATTTGAGCTGGCCATAGAAAAGAACTAGGAATTTCTAAAGGCAGAAGTGAGGAGGATGATCATTTTATTTTTTATTTTATTTTATTTATTTATTTTTTAGAGGATGATCATTTTAGGCATGAAAGCAGAAGACAATCTATTATGTATAGGGAAAAACATAGATATATATGTGCACAAATATGATGCCTGACAAAATTAAGGTTAGGGATAGTTACAGAACTGAGGAGTATATGTGGAAAAAAAGAGATTGGGTACTCTTTTGTAAGAAATTTAAAGAAGTCATAAATTTCTTGAGGGTGTATGAGAGTAAGTGGAATCTCTTGATTCTTCTTAAGGCATAAGATCTTTCTTTAATCCAGCCTGCTAATGAGCCCTCCTATAAGAAGCTGGCCAGTTTTCAACAATGAACACATAGACCCATCCTTAAGAAACTTTACCATTTAATACCTCAGCTTATCTGCTGGGTCATTGTGGGCTTTATGATCTCTGAAGGGCACCTGCAATCAAGGAAGCTGCAGGAGACAAAAAATACATGGAATTTGGAGGAAGACTGAATGGAAGGATAACTACAGGAAGGGACTTTCTTTGATATACCTGTCCAAAGCAAGTCACAACTGAGTGGATATCAACTGTGATGACCAAGCATGGGGACTGCACAAGTTTCACTCTGACTTTTACAATTCCTAATTGGATTGTAGAGGGAAGCTAAAGCTTCAAGCCCTAGTAGCTTTTCTAATGTAAATGCTATGAAGATTTCTGGAAACTTGGCAGACACTACAATGGACCCCCCCCCAAAAGATCCATTATGAAAGGCTATTTATGAAAGAAGGTAAGAAATGAGAAAAGTATTCCTGCTAACTACTACTAGGTATCACATTCCATTACTTTGAAGGCTAAAGAACTTTCCATTTTTTTTTTTTTTTTTTTTTTTTTTTTTTGTTGGGCAATTGAGGTTAAGTGACTTGTCCAGGGTCACACAGCTAGGGCATGTTAAGTGTCTGAGACCAGATTTGAACTCAGGTCTTCCTGACTTCAGGGCTGGTGCTCTATCCACTGCGCCACCTAGCTGCCCCAACTTTCCAAATTTTTGACTTGCATTTGGATTATGTTGTGTACTGTCCCCAGTAAGTGGACCATAAGTTGTAGCTTGGAAATCTTGATACATATACATTCCTTCCCCACCCATTCCTGCTTAGGTCGTCTTAATTATAATGAGGTTTATATGCTTTAAAATTGCTGTTGGTTTGGAAAAATGTAATTTTTGCATAATGATTATTCTAACAGCTGCTTCTTGTTGTTGTTTTGAAAAAGGAAAATGCTGCCCTAGGATATTTGAGCCAGTGAGAATTACAATCCAATTATTTGCCTTTCTCTCTATCCCAACTAAGCATCCAGATGAATCAGTGGGCAGAATACTGAAGAATAATCAGGAAGACCTGAGTTCAAAATCAGTTTCAGATACTTACTAATTGAGAAACCTACAGCAAGTCATTAACCCCTATTTGTTCTAATTCTATGGACAAGGAAATGGTAAACTACTCCAGTATCTTTGCTATAGATAATATGGTCCACAGAATCACAAAAAGTTGGATGGAACTGAATAACAACCACCTCTGCTGTCTCCCTCTGCTTTATGAGATGATAATTATGCATGATTGTCCACTATCCTTTTTTTTTGGAAAGTACATAAGTAAACAACTGACATATTGGGAAGAATCACCAGTGTTCTCATTTTTTGATAATAGTTATATGATGTTTTCCTTTAAAAATGGCATCAAGCATTCATCTGAGAAGAAGCTAAAAGTCCTTTTCTAGTAATTCACACACTACTGCGAAGTATTAAAGTCCTTCCGCACCCCAAATATAGACCATTACTTTCAGGTTTTGCAGAGAAATTAGTTTCCATTACATCCCTTGATATTACTATTGTTATTCATCATATTAATTGGAAGCAAGTTTTTTGTTTGCATTTGATCCAACATCTACTTTCATTGTATTATTCTTTGAGCTTTAGTGGTGACCAGGCATTTTCTGCATCCTCTTTCTTTGTGGATTCTCTTTCTTTGCTTCTCTCTCTCCTCTCCCTCTCCTTTCCCCCTTCTCTCCCTCTATATACATATGTATATGTATAGACGTATGTATTTATGTAAAAATAGATATAGATATATAATAGTATTGTTTTTATTGATCTTGAATGGTTTATTTTATTCTTTGTACTAATTGGGTTCCTTGTACTATCATACATTGGCTTTTGCTTTCAAATGTTTATTAATGCAATAAAAAATAATTCTGATATGCTTTTATTTTACAGATTCCATTCCAGAGTTTTAATTTTCATTGCCTTTAGTTATTATAGTATTCAGGTTCTTACTACACACAATGGCTGGGTCTTTCTGCAGGTTTTCTCAATATTTCTCTAAATCCACTCTTATCATGGTGATATATGGTGCCTGTCCGTTAGAATATTCCTAAATAGTTTTATCTTATATATTGTTGGTTTTTTAAACTATAGAAATGGCAATGCCGTATATTATTCTGTGAAAGCTCTAAATATTTTTACACTAGGTCAAATGTTGTGGAAAATGCATTTTTCATGATATTTATAGCAAAATCCAACTTTGTAAAATTATATTGTTTTGGCAAAGTTGATCTTTTAGTTTGATTTTTGCTGGCATACTCAAACAGTGCTTTTCAAAATTCCATTCTAAGTATGACCATCTCCTTTTAAGTGGCTAATCAATATGTAAACATTTTTTTGGTAGATCTTTCATTTTTAGATGTTACTTTTGGAATTCCTGTTCACTATACATTTTCATTGCTTTCAGATGCAGCAGATTTTTCTCTCTTCAGATTTGTGACTGCTCACTTTTTTGACTCATTTCAATTAATCTGAGTTTAGAATGAATTTTTTTCTTCCTGAGGCAATTGAGGTTAAGTACTAGGGTCTCACAGCTAAGAAGTTTTGTGTCTGAGGTCAAATTTGAACTCAGGTCCTCCTGACTTCAGAGCTGGTGCTTTATCCACTGTGCCACCTAGATGCTCCTAGAATGAATATTTTTTTAACCATTGCTCTGCAGTAATATTCTTTATAGAGCTTGGTAGTTAAAACATCGTTGATGAAAATCAGTATGAAGTCTTGACTGTTATTTGAAAATAATTGTTTCAAGTTTCTCTAGGGAATATTGAAACATAATGAAAATTCATATTTTTTTCATCTATTTCTTTACACTCATAGTTTATCTGCTCAGAAAAAAAAAAACATTTCCAGCAAATAGACTAGGTATTTTTTATTTTTCTCTTATATCTTTTCTTCCTGACATATCAGTTTGTAGAGGACTACTTCATGTTTCATTGTTTTCCAAGTCAATCTGATCATCACAATGGTTTCTATAGGGTCAGTGCCATTTACATCTTAGATTTATAGAAGTATATTATATTAGCCATAGTCCTGACACAGTGATATCACCAGAGCCCCAGCGACTGGTATTTCAGGGTTGTCATAATTAATTCAGTAGTCACAAGGAACAGAGCCCCATTACCCAACCTACCATCTACTTTTATGAGTTTGTGAAAATGATTTTCCTGGCATCACCCCAGCTACCTAGGATGCATGTATGCTAAGGCTTAATAAACCTAGTACCTCCCACCCCCACCATCTGCTTGTGTAACACAGTGAAAGTTAAGTTTCCTGGGTCCCTATTGCTTATTTTTATTAGACAAATATTATTAGGCAATTCAGAAAATATTCTCAACTCAGTGATCCAGATAAATCCCCAGGAATAGTGGAGCACTTGTAATGCTATATTGGCTCTTTGTTTATAATTCCATATGAGTTAGAGGCAACAATAGGTAGAGACCTGGGCCAAGAGTCAGAGAATTTCTAAGTTTAAATCCAACTTTGGATACTATGTGACCCTGGACAAGTCAGTTAAGCTCTATTTGCCTTTATTTCTTCATCTGTAAAATGGGAATAATAATAATAATAGTACTTTACCTCCAAGGGTTGTTGTGAGGATTATGTGAAATCACATATGTAAAGTGCATAGCACAGTGCCTGACATATTCAGGTGCTATATAAATGTTAGCTCTTGATGATGATGATGATGGAGTCTTAAGAAAATTTGTGCCCTTGGAGTATGAATATCATTCCACTTAGAAGCTACCTCACTTGATTATACATGTATAATCTGTATCAGATTGTTTACTCTCTTAGGGAGGGGGTAGGGAAGGGAAGGGGGAGAAAAACATTGGAACTCAAAATCTTACAAGAATGTTGGAAAACTATCTTTATATGATATTGGAAAAATAAAATACTATTGTGGAGCTACCTCACTGAGGCTGCCTGTGGAATAAGACCATCGAAGGCTGGATAATCCTATGGGAAAGAAAAGACTATTCTAATCATATGTTTAATGGGAGCCTGGTATATGTGCAAACACTACTAGCTTGTTCAGTTGATGCAGCATCTCTATGTGGAGGATGTAGGCTTGGGGAGAGGTTCTTGATTCTCCAAGCAAGAAAAGTGCTTGGAAGAGACTGAGGAGTATGTTTACACATTTTGTAACTGATTCTGGTCAACTAATCTATTATGGAATGGTTGTGCATGCTCCGGTCATTACAAGGCACTTCCTTACATGTCCTCATGGTTTTCTCAGAAAGAAATTACCCAGTGCTCTCTTGAAATGCCTTGAATACTTGTTGGTGGAATAATAAATTAATCCAACCATTCTGGGGAGCAATTTGGAACTAGTCTGAAACAACAATCAAAATGTATTCTCTCTGATCCAGCAATACCACTATCAGGTCTGCATTCCAAAGAGATCATAAAAAAGGGGAAAGGATCAACATGGACAAAAATACTTATAGCCGCTCTTTTTGTGGTAGCAAAAAATTGGAAATTAATGGGATACCCATCAATTGAGGAATAACTGAACAAGTAGAATATGAATGTAATAGAATACTATTGTGATATAAGAAATGTTGAGCAGGTGAATTTTAGAAAAACCTAGAAAGACACATGAATTGATGTTGAATGAAGTGAGTAGGAAAACATTATACACAGTAATGGCAAAATGGTGAAATGAACAACTATGATTGACTTAGCTCCCCTCAGTTATACAATGATCCAAGACAATACCAAAAGACTCATGATGGAAAATGCTATCCATACCCAGAGAAATAGAGTCTGAATGCACATCAAAGCATGCAACTTTAATTTTTTTCATCAAAGCACGTAATTTCTTTTTTTTCCATATATTTTCCTTTTGTTCTCTTTCTTGTTTCACAACATCACTAATGTGGAAATATGTTTTACATGATTGAACATGTATCAGTTATATCAGAGTACTTGCTGTCTTATGGAGGGGAGGAAGGGAAGGAAAAAAATTTGAAACTCAAAATCTTTTAAAAATGAATGTTGAAAATTTATAAGTAATTGGAAAAAATAAAATACTATTTTAAATAAAAAAGTCTTGAAAGCCAGGCTAATGAATTTGGACTTTGCTCAGTAGGTAATAAGAATACAAGTTTTTAAGCAAAGGAGCAATTTGATCACAACTCTGAATTAGGAAGATAAATCTGGCATCCTCATGAAGAACAAATCAGAAGGATCATGAATTATTTGTTAGGGAGCTATTACTAAATATGTAATTCAGAATTCTTGATTTTGGAGTCAATTATGAAATAAGTGAGGAAGAAGAGGAAGCTGAGTGGTAGTAAACACACAGAGGACTATAAGATCATGGGTTCAGTTGTGAAAGGGGGAAGCTTGTCATCCATTAGGTTTGATCTGAGTCTTCTTAGAATTTGGGGTATAAAGAAACCCTAGGAGAGTAGCATCATGAAAAAAGACATTGGCCAGAGAAAAGAGGGCTTTGAGGCAAGAGTTTGGGGTAATAATAATCATAGGGAGGGAATTTGCCCCCTGAAAAGCTCCAGTCATCTGATAGTGGTTACCATCCAGGTTATTGTGGTAGACCAGTTTAAAGACAAAGAGGGCTTGAACTAAGCAATGAAAGTGGAAATATAAAAGAGGGAATAGATTCTAGAGATACTGTGGTCATAGAACCAATGGGCCATAGAGCCAATTGTTTAGATGAGGAAGGTTGGGGAAGAGCAGAATCAAGGATGACTCCAAACTTTTGGAGCATGGCTAATAGGAGAAAAATAATGACAGTAACAGAATTAGGGTAAGTAAAGAAAGAGCAGCTAAACTTACTCACAGAGAGTTCTGGCTACTATCTCTGATTTCTTGGAGTCCTCTCCTTCACTGCATTCTCAAATTCAGTATCTGTGACCAGACTATGAACTCTCTCAGCCTACAGGTAGATTGTAATATAATTAAGAAAAAAATGAAGTAGTGGAAGGAGAAAGATATTTGCAGTAACAATCCCCAGGCTTAATTTCCAACTCTTTTATTACTTGAAGGTGCCTTAAGCTGAATGGGTTTCATTCATCGGTACAAATGAGGAGGTTGAAATTAATGATTTCCAAGGTCTCTTTTGGCTCTATGTACCTTCCTGAACTCTGTTGTCTCATCTATGAAATGAGCACAACACTTTCACTTGAGTTTTTGTATGACAATTGCTACATAAATGTGAGTTATAATCAGTGGTGTGCTAGAGTTAGCTACAATCCAGTTTGGGAGATGTTGCTAAAACTTCAATGTGAATTTTTATGCCTCAGGTATCAGCAAAGATTACAAATCAGGTCTCGATTTATTGTTGTCTTTGCCTAGACTTAAGAAAGTAAGGGAGAAGATGCCAATATTTCAGATAAAACTTAAAAATGTGTCGTGAGTGCATTTACCCCTTTTGAGAGTTTGTTATTAAACTTTTACCAGCACATTCTCAGTTATAATTTTTTACTGGTCAAAAGTATAGTGGGGATATTTCTTTCATATACATATATTTCACATAATTCTACTGCCCAATAAAGAAAAGATATTTTTGCAGGTGTGCACCAAAGCTTAAAGAAGGGCAGCTAGGTGGCACAGTGGATAGAATGCCCAGTTTGGAGTCAGGAAGATCTGAGTTCAAATATGGCCTCAGACATTTAGTAGTTGTGTGATCCTGGGCAAGTCACTTAACCCTGTTTGCCTCAATTTCCTCATCTGTAATATAAGCTGGAGAAGGAAATGGCAAACCATTCCAGAATCTTTTCCAAGAAAACCCCAAATGGGGGTCTCAAAGAGTTGGATACAACTGAAAAATGACTAAACAAACAAAAATGTTCAATCTCTCATTTTACTTTCATTTTTTCTACATTGATTTGATTTTGTTAGCACTTTTCTTCTAACTCTTCTGTCTTTGCTTAGAGCTTCTTTTTTGCCTTTTGTTTTAACCCATTTTTTTCTCTGCCTTTCCTACAAGTTCAATACTTCTCGGCTCTCTGTCTATCCCTATCTATTTCCACTCCCTCTCCAGGGAGCTGAGGAGTTACATATCTGTCTAGAGACTCATTTTGAGATAAAATCTAAACAAATTATATCATTCACATTCATTTCTAAGACAAGAGCATTGGTAAGTTATATTTTTTCTCCCCTGGAATATAATATAACTTAAATTGCTGAGAATTCCTGAACTTGAACCTGCATTTGGAAAACCTTTCATCCTGAAAAGATATTCTCTTACAGTAGCTTTCAATTAGCTTCTAGGAAAAATATGTAGGATTTGAAATCCTTCTGCTGTTTTCTCGTTAGGTAGCTTGGGCAAGTCCCAAAGCCTGCTGTGACTCTGGCTTTTCTTTTTGAAAAACTGGATGAAATCACCTGGCTCCTACCCACCTTGAAGGTATATTGGGAAGATAAATGAGATAGTGTGTGCATGGAGCAGCCCCAGCTCCTCAGGAGAATGAAGCTATAGAAATTCAAGCTATTTCACTAGCTAGAAGCTCACTGATTTTCTTGCCTGCCACAGTACCTGGCCAGAAAAATTAATTTTGACTGCATTGTTGCAGAGATGGATGTCAGAGTCAATAGCATGTGCTGAGCAGGTATGAAGTGATCTTTATGCACTAGCCAATGAGTAATGAAAGAAATGCCTTCTAATGCTCCTGGCTACTTCTTGACATAAATGTGTTGAAAGTTCTGCTTTAAGAGTGTATCTGAGAAGAACATTGTATATAGTAATAGCAACAGTGTTTTAAGAACAACTTTGAGTGAAAAATCATTTTGACTATAATAAATACTCAGATTAACTATAAAAGAACATTATAGGAAGATATCTGCATTTAGAGAAAGATCTGATAAATAGAAGAATATGTAGAATTATTTTACAGGCACACACACAAATATTTGTACCTAATAATCGTCAAGTGGGAGAGGGGAAAACAAAAAAAATTATATTATAATTTCATTATATAGCTAAAAATTGTATATATTTGTGGCTCCATGTAAATAATTTAAAAAATTATTCTGTGTTTTGGAAATGCTTGTCCTGTTAAAAATAAAATAAAAATTTTAAATAAGTGCATCGTTAACTGAAAATTTAATAATTGTCTTGTTGGTGTGACAACTACTATAAATAATGAATAAATTATTGACATGGCAATAACTACTGCTATGCTACCCCCTGATCTTACTGTAAATCAGCTAAATTTGATGGGGAGAGAGTGGGGGTATAAATTTTGTTCTTATGGGTTCTGAAGAATATTAGTTCCTTTGAGTAAGAACTGTTTCATTCATTGTTGTATTCCTAATGCATAGAACAATATTTGATACATAGTAGGTGCTTAATAAATACTTGTTAGTTGATTAAAGAAAATCAAATCAAAAAATTCAAACTGAGTTAATGTTTAATGTATACAATATTAAATAAAATTTTACTGCCATGAGTTAAAAAAAAAAAACTAGATAATTGGCAAAGCTCCATTTCACTTGTGTTGTAGACAAAGCTTAAGTTGCTCCTTCAAATCACTGAACATGAGAAAAGATGTGATTGTCCTGGGACATATTGGCAGGGATTTTCTAGGAGCACCATAGTAAAATCCTTTTGTTCTTGTTGTTGTTCAATTGTCTCAGTCATGTCTGACTCTTTGTGACCCCATTTGGGTTGTTTTTGGCAAAGATAGTAGAGTTCAGCTTATTTTCCAATTGAGGAAACTGAGGTGAACAGAATTAAGTGACTTGCCCAGGATCATGCAGCTAGTAAGTGTCTGAAACTGGATTTGAACTCAGGTCTTCCTAGCTACTGAGCCACCTTTTGCTAAATTCTAAACCAGGGGCACATATCTTTTTTTTTTTTTTTTTTTTTTTGTAGTAGACTTCTTATTTATTTATTTATTTATTTATTTGCAAAACATATGTATGGGTAATTTTTCAACATTGACCCTTGCAAAGCTTTCTGTTACAAATTTTCCCCCCTACTCCCCACCTCTCCCCTAGATGGCAAGATATCCACTACATGTTAATTATGTTAAAATACTTGACAAATCGAATATATGTATACATATTTCCACACTTATCATTGTTGTGCAAGAAAAATCGTATCTACAAGAAAGAAATATCAGGTAAAGGAAACACAAGGCACATATCTTTTTTTGAGGGGAGACAAGTTTTAATTCCATGCTAATGTAAAATTTGAGCATATCCATGCAAGATATTTATATCTGCATGAGTTGAAAAAGTTTATAAATTGAGATCTTGGACAGCATAGATAGATATCTCTATGATCTAGATTCTAAACCTTTTTAGTATAATGAACCCCTCTGACAGTTTGGTAAAATCTAAGGATCTCTTTTTCAGAATAATTTTTTTAAATGTATAAAATGAAACACATGGCATCACAGGGAAACCAATTACATAATGACATGGAGTTATCAAAATCTATATTAAAAAAACATCCATAGATATCATAGATTTATTTTATAGATGGTCCACTCCTCTCTAAGGAAAGCTGTTATTTTTGCCTTGAGTCAAGAAGATCATATCATTTTCTCCCCTATCTTCGAGAGGGTTTGGGGGTTAGATTTATAGCAATCTTTCTCCTTTATATATCTATGATCTAGGGATATGATTTGGGGGGTGGGGTAAGAAGGGAGGTTTTTTCCTGTTTGTTCTTATGAAGGCAGGTTGTGCTTACTAGCTTAGTATCTTTCCCAGCAAACCTTGGTTTCACAAAAGACCATCACAAATAGTTAATGGAGAGTGAAAACAATTTATCTAACCAAATAGGACTTGGAAAATGGCATAGATTTGAAAATACACTTGAATGAGATCTTTAGAAAGGAATGAGTTGAGTTACTTTCTTAGCTCAACCAAAAGATAATCTTTGATTTCATTGAAAGAAAAATTTTCTTTACTAAATTTCTACAGAGACAATCTAGAAATAAGGGAATTTCCCCTTTACTAGTGTCTAGGTGGACAAGATCATAGGATGATAATTAGAGCTAGAAGGAACTTCAAGGGCATCTGTTCCAACTATTTCATTTTATAGTCAAGGAAACTGAGCCCCTGGCAGAAATAGCATTGCAAACCAAAGATCCTCTACATCTAACTCCAACTCTTTTCAGGATTTAAACTTAAAGGGACATTAGAGATAACTAGGTCATTTCTCCTTTTTGCAAACGGGGACTTAAGACCCACAATTGTTAAATGATTTGCCTTAATAGGAAGTCAATTCCCCTACTTATCTGCACTTTCTAAAGTCTTTTTTTTTTTAAATGTGTCTCTTAAAGTGTCTAGAACAATGTGTGTTTATTCTTTGAAAAAACTCTGCCAGCTACCATGCCTCCCCTCTTGCAGTTCCACAAAATTCCTTCCACCAATCAGACATGTCTTCTAAAAAACATGACAGAAGTCATTATGCCTTTCTCTCTGAGTGTAGTAATACACAAAACACTCCAGGCTTGGTTGGAAGGTAATTCTACTAAGAAGAATGCAAAATATGTGGAGCATTAGCAATTTTCACTTAAAAGTGAAATCCTGCTTTGTCACAAAAAGCATCTATGGTGAGAGATAATTCAGATTTGTATTCCCATTTTGGCTTCACCACTATATGATCTTGGAGAAGTTACCTCAGCTTTTTCTGGCTCATTTTCCTCATTTGTAATGAGATCAGTGAATATACAGAGTATATCAACATCACTGGCTGATAAATTCACCTTATGGGAAGAGCTAGCGATCTTGCTTCTAAGGAAGTCATAATGATGTGCAAACAAAGTGCTTTGGAGCCTGCATAGGCATTCTGTAACTGGTTATAGACTGTTAAACCAAATGATGGATATCAATTTCTCTAATGGGTTTCAGTTGCAGATTTGAAATTTGAGGTGTCTTCCAAGAAGTCTTAGTTGATCTTCATCATGTACTAGGTTACTCAGCCCTTGGTTTGAATCCTTCACAGACAAAGTCCAGTGAGAAGTAATGTTGTAAGGGGAGAAGCTTTGAGATCTTCCCACTGAGGCTGATTGATATGAGACATCATGAACAGAGAGTTGGCTCCTCTGTTTCTTTTCTGTTTTTGGTGAAGGGGTTGGAAACTCTGACCTTGTGAGTTTTTAAAAGTCAAGAAAGTGAGCATCCTAGAATCCCAATGGGTTTGCAGCCAGTCCAAGACTGAAGTCTCAAGAAAACAAGAGTTTTTTTTCCCCTGAGGCAATTGGGGTTAAGTGACTTGCCCAGGGTCACACAGCTAGGAAGTGTTCAGTCCTCCTGATTTGAGGGCTGGTGCTCTATCCACTACATCAACTAGCTGCCCCACAAGAGTTCTTTTTGTGAGTGACTTTTGGGACACAGCCTAGTGGTAGCTGAGATGAGAATCAGTCTATCAGTCCTGACACAAATGAACTTGAACTTTGTGGGATCAATACTATGAAGGAACTGTGCTATATGAGTCATCTCCAAAGACCAAGGTGGGATAGAGAATTGTGATCTCCCAAGATGTTGGGTGAAATGTTTCTATTATATGTTCAAACTAAATTAAATAAATAAATTTAGTTGTAAAATTAATTGGAGTTAATTAGTTAAATGGAACTGAGTCATTGTCAGTTAATAGTGGGAAAACAGCACTGATGAAGGCTTTAACATTGTAAAGTCCATGTGATTGCATGAATTTATGTGACTCTACTCTTTGATTCCCTAGTGTATAGGTGAACAAGATTATACAATGATAGACTTAGAGATCATCTATTCTTACCATTTAATTTTATAGTTAAGGAAACTGAGACCTTGAGAGGTTAAATGCTTTGCCTGAAGTTGTACAGTTTAGTGACAGAGATAGAATTTGAAAGCAAAGGTCCTCTTCCTCTAACTCTTTTTAGGACCATAGATTTAAAAAACGAAGGCATATTAAAGATGATCTAGGCCATTCTTCCATTTTACAGATGAGGAGGTGGCTTAGAAAATTAGGTGGCTACAATAAATATATTTTATTTCATGCTTCGGGTCACAGGATTTTGGCTTTTTCCTTCTTTAGAAGAATTAGTTAATGAACAAGAAGCATTTACTAGAATCCTTCCTCAATCCTTCTTAATTCTAATGCCTTTCCTCTCTTAATTATTTCCTATTGATCAGGTATATAACTCATTTATACATATTAATTTGTTTATTATCCACACCTTTAAGAATGTGAGCTCTTTGAAGGCCAGGACTATCTTTTGCTCTTATCACAATGCCTCTTTCATAGAAGACATTTAATTGTTGTTGTTGTTGTTCATCCTTTGTTCTAAAGAGTGCCAATGATATTATGTGGGTGATGTCTTGATATTGCACAAATGTATGCTTAGAGGTATGTTGCTTTTTTAAGGATTGATGCATGGACAGTTGGATGGCCATCGAGATAGTGCAATGCCTTGTCTAAAATCAAGAAAACTCATCTTCCTGAATTCAAATATATCCTCAGATATTTACTAGCTATGTGACTCTGGGCAAGTCACTTAACTCCATTTGTCTCAGTTTCTTCATCTGTAAAATGAGCTGGAGAAGGAAATAGCAAATTACTTTAGTATTTTTACCAAGAAAATCTCAAATGATGTCATGAAGAATTGGGTGTGACTGAACAACAACAACAACAATTGATGGAAATCTTTATTATAAATCTCTGGTGCCTATTCTGGCAAATGTTTCTTTTTCTTTATCTTTTTAAATTGTTTCTGTTTTCTGATTTTGTTTCATATGAAAAACTAGAATAGGTCATAATTGCTTTGTGATACATGTCTGTAAATTAATTATACTCAGCAGGGAGTTCAATGGAAGATAATAGTGAGTAATGAGAAATTCATTAGATTAAAATAGGATAGAAGTTTGTACTTCAAACTGGCTAGTTTTTCATTCTTGCTTGGGGGCTTTGTGCTGAAATCATGAGAAATTTTGTGTTTTGATTTTCTTAAAAACATAAAAATTCCTAAATAGTAGAGATAGATAATCTGCATGAATTGAGACATTTGTGACTCTTGGATTAATAGAATTGTGAACCAGAAACAAGTGACTTAAAGTGTTGCTGCTTCCAGGAAGATCCAGATTAGATAAGAAGGGATGAGGTAGAAGTATGAGCCAAAGGAAAATGTAATTTGAAAAGAATTGGCCCTGCCCCATATCCCTATTAGTTAGAAGATGGTCTTCTAACCATCTTTTTTTCGTAAATGGCCAAACTTTACTTGAAAGTAACACCTTCTAATTACCTGAAGAAAAAAAAGAACTACTAAAAGATTCAGTTTGGATATTTAAAGGTAATAACAATCCAAAATCCAAAAGTTTCCAGCACAGAACAGGCTTTGTGATCCTCTTTAGCTCAACTCTTCATGGAGAAAGGGACTATGCCTTTGGCAGTAAGAGAGAAATTTGCAGGACTATTATCTCTGGCTGTTTCACAAATGTTCTCCAATTAGTACTAATTGAAAGTGACCATTTACTTTCTTTGTAGACTGGCAGAAGCTTCCATAACTCCTTTCTTCTCAGAACCTGGATCTTGAGTAACCTGTACCTATTAATAATGTTCTTTCAAAACACATTTACCAATAAATATTTCTCAGTCGTTTTGAAAAGTTTCTGTACTCAGTGAGGTTCTTTTAAAAAATGTGCATTTATATTTTAAAATGAAACAGTTAAATATTCCAGGGTAGGACTGTCAAAGTTGGAGGGAAAAAAAGAGATAGGTAGGGCAGGAAATCTCTCAGAAATGGAAACTCTTCTCATGTCCTACTTTCCCTCCCCCATGCTATTGCTTAGTTATGTTTTCAGGCAAATGAGTGAAACACTGGTTCCTGGTGTATGTTTTTTTTTCAATTAATGCAGTTTACAGATATTCAGGTTCTAAACATCTCCCCTCTCTTCTCAGGTGGGTTACATTTCCCAGAGTGTGTTCCAGAACTCAGAGATAATTCCTTTTTGGGGATGCTACATTTCTCACCTGCTGATTGCAATTAACCACTGCCAGCTGGGGCCTAGTATATTGCTGGAAAGCTATCAAGGAGTGGAGGGAGACCAGCCCAGAATGTAGATAGCATGTATGAAAATAAGAAATATTGTTTAGTGTTCATGAAAATGCTCCAGAGAATCAGAGTTTCGTGGCCCTGCATGTATGTCTTCCACTTCCCTATCCTCATCCAATTTTTTTCTTTGTTTTTCAGTTTTCATCTTGATATTAATGTACAGGCACATGTTTTCCAATATGAACATCTGTTAGCAAATAAATAGTCAGATAAGAAAAATGAGATCTGACAAAGGTTTCGATTAAGATATTATTTGTAAATAATAGCCCCATTGCATAGCTTCTAGTAAGCTTGTACTGTACTCAGTTGCTTAGGAGACCATTTTGAGACACCTTAAAGAAAGAATTTTAATGGTGTAAGGCCTATTCTAGATAAACTACAGTAATTGATGCCTTTTTTAAGGTTACTCAAACAATTAGTGGCAGAGTTGGCTATATCTAGCATAAAAATACCTTAAGGATATAGAATAGAATGAAATAATATATGAAAAGTGACTTTGCAAACCAAATCTATTTACCTATCTAACCTACCTATTTATTTACTTTCCACACACATACACATTTATATTTTAGTTAATGTTATGTAATAGTTATTATTACTTTTTGTCCTCTTTTTTTTTTCAAAAGAGTTTGAATAGAAACATTCCTAGCACAAGTTTTTAACTTACTATTCAATTTTATTTAATATTTAGTGTAATATGTAGGTGGAACAATGACTACTTCTTTGTAATTAAGTAAAAATATGATATATGAGCTCCTTCTCTGTAAACTTACTGAAAGCATCTTTGGGACACTTCAGTAAAAGAAGGAATTGATAGAGATGGTTGTCACTTCATATTGTTCCTATACAGATTTGATTTCTTATGTTAGGTCTATATGTCTTGAAATCTTTTTATTCCAATTAGTTTAGAAATTATGAGTATTTGGTATAACATCTATTAAAACATTTTTCTATTTTTATGAATTAATGCTACATCTAGGTAATGATAGCATCAGTTTTGGGGTCATTACCTTTTCAAGTTTTCAAGTATTCTTTCCACTTCACAGTAGTGCCTTGGTCCACTTTGGAATTTCATATGCCAAAAGAACTATAAAGAATCTGGAAAAAAAAAGATACAAGTCAGACCCACAAAAGTTAGAAAGTAATACCTAGAATAGGTGTTCTTAACCTTTTCTGTGTCATGGATCCTCTTGCTTATCTGATCAAGTCAACAAACATTTAATAAGCATCTAGTTTGTGCCAGGCACTGTGCTAAGTGCAGGTAAAGTCTATATACTCCTCACAATTATAGTGGTTTTTTTATCAATAGAATTTTATTTTTCCAAATACATGTAAATATAGTTTTCAGCATTCATTTTTGTAAGACTTTGTATTCCAAGTTTTTCTCCTTTCCTCACTAATCTTCCTTTTCTCCAAGGCAGCAAGCAATTTGATATAGGTTAAATATTACAATCTTTTAAATACATTTCCATATTTGTCATGTTGTACAAGAAAAATCAGACCAAAAAGGAAAAACACTAGAAAACAAACAACAACAATGACAAAAAGGTGAAAATACTATGCTTTAATCCACATTTGGTCTCCACAGTTCTCTCTCTATATGTGGATGCCATTTTCCATCTCAAATCTATTCAAATTGCCTGGAAACTGCTTCATTGCTGAAAAGAGCTATGTTCATCACAGTTGATCATCATATAATCTAGTTGTTACTCTGTACAATGATCTCCTGGTTCTGCTCACTTCACTTAGCATCAGTTCATGCAAGTCTTTCCAGGCTTTTCTGAAATCAGCCTGCTCATCATTTCTTATAAGACAATAATATTCCATTACATTCATATGCCATAACTAATTCAGCTATTCCCCAACAGAGGGTCATCCATTCAATTTCCACTGCCTTGCCACCACAAAAGAGCTGCTACAAACATTTTTGCATTTGTGAGTCCTTTTCCCTCTTTTATGATCTCTTTGGGATACAGACCCAGTAGTAACACTTCTGGATCAAAGGGTAGATACAGTTTTATAGACCTTTGGACAAAATAGAATAAAGATTTCAAACATATGAACTAAAATAAATAGGCTAACAAAGGAAAACAATTAGATTGACATACAGTTATCAAAATATTTTTAGAAAAAATTCATAGATCTCAGGTTTAGAACTTCTGATCTAGCTATTGCCTTATAACTTTTCTAGAGAGTTACAGGGCCTTCTGCCAGTGAAACTAGCACTGACGAATATTTTTCCCCTTTCTTTTTTGTTCCTCAAGTTTCTGCAACTAACTTTCCTTCTTTATATTTGTTGACATCAGCAAGGTTTCTTTATTCCCTAGTCGATTGTATAATAGGAATGCTAACCTTTTGTCTTTAATGTGAACCCACAACTTCCTCTAAAATATTCTGACAAGCAGTCATCTGGGCTTTGTTTGAAGACCTTTCATCAATGTCTTTTTATTAGCTCCTGACACAATTCAGCCTATTGTTGGATGATTATGGTTATCTCATTATTTTTCCTTAACCTGAGTCTACAGCTTCATCCAGGAGCTTTCATCCTGTTCTTTGAGGCCAAATAGAATAGATACCACTTCCATCTAACAAGCCTTCAAATATTTGAAGACAGATGTCACATACTGTTTTCTCCCCACCTCCAAGGATAAAATCCTCACTTCCATCTACCAATTCACATATGATAGAGTTTTGAGTCACCTAATCATCCTCATTTCCTTATTGTTGGATATTCTTTCTAGCCAAATCTCTTTAAAAATATCCAAGTGTAGGATTTAGTTTCTTGAGATTTTTTTTGATGCTGACTCAGCCTTTTAATGTATTGTCAAGGTCATACCATTTTAAAATTGATCTTAAATTACTCCTCTGTTTTCTTCCTCCTCAAAATCACTAGTGTTTGAGTGTTCATATTTTATTCTTATGTTTCCCTCTCCTTTCAAGGAGACTGCCTATAGAAGGTCAGACCATTGGATTCTATTTATTCTTTTTTTTCTTAATTTCTCTAAATCAGTAGCCCAACATGTGGAGCATAAATCTGATTATGCCTGATGTTACCCTCTTTATCCATAACGGCATGACTATTTCTTCCCAAGATTCCACTTATTAACTGTTTGACATTCAGTTCCTTCTTATTGGCTAAAACCAGATTTATATTACTTATTATTTCTTCCTTTTCCTTCTGAAATATGCAATTATAAGACCATAGACATAGATATGGAAAGGAACTTCAAAGTCAACTAGTCTAATTCTCCTATTGTGACATATGTCTATGTGACACATTCACCCATTTTTAGGAAACTGAGGACAGAGGGATTAAGTGTCTTATCTAAGGTCACACAAGTAGTAACTGATAGAACAGGAGATTCAAACTCAAGTCTTCTCCTAAAACTTTCTGAGATCCATTGATCATTAGAGGCACAGTTGATGCTAATTTGGCTTCTGATAGCCTTACTTCATCTTTCTAGTTATTGTGGTTATTGTTTTTGCTATCCAACTGCTCTATATAACTTTTATTCATTAATGATGATGTTTCCAGATTTCTCATTAATAAGGATAGCTACATCTTAATGTTGGCCCCTTCTCACATCGTAGTTGAATATTACCTTTTCTTTGTATTTATCCCTTTGGGTTAAGACAAAGGAGCATGTTGGTGAGAGTGTTGACTCCTTGGGGTTTTTATAAGTTATTTATTATGAACTTATTATCAATCAATACAACTAACTTAAATATGCTCTTAGAGATATCAAAATATTTTAGTCATTGCCTTTTAATCATTCAAGACACTCTCCATTCTAGCTCATTTTTCCTCCTATATGGTCAGCATCAAAATATTGTGTTACATTAATGTGCCCCAGGTTTTAAAATCATTTCCCTATTGTTTGAACATTTAAGTTTCTTCCAGTATTTTTGCAACCATGGGTGCTGCTTCTATGAAAAATCTTTGAACAGTTTATAACTCTTTCAAAATTTATTCCCAACAAATTCCCAAAATTTATCCCAATAAATTCATGATAGAGTTGAAAGATATGACCATTTTTGTAACTTTCACAGTGCCAGATTAATTCATAATGCCAGATTAAAAAAAAACAAAAACAAAAACCAACAAACCTTAAGTCTGCAATTTTATCAGCAATGAATGAATGTACCTGTTTTTTAAAGTTCCATCAGTATTGAGCATTACTGCTTTTAATTATTTTTGGGAATTTGATCAAAGTGGGGTAATAACTCATTGTTATTTTCATTTGTATCTCTTTGATTATTAGTAAAATAGGGTGTTTTTTCAAGTAAATATTTGCAATTTGTTTTTATCTTTTGACAACTGTATATTTATATCTCTTGGCTATCCATTATTGATTGACAGTTACCTTTGTTAAATTTTAATAATTCTTTATAAATATCAAAATTTTAATCTGTAATAGTAGCCATACCATTTTTCTAATCTATGTTTTTCTTTTAATTACTTTCTTTGGAATGCTGAATTAAAAAAATTAAATGTAGTCAAGTAAATCTATCTTCTCTAGAATAAAGTCTTCCCTATGCTAACTTGAGGGTAGCAGGGAATCATTTAAAATAATACATTTTTACATTTTTCCTTATAATTTTAAAGTTGTAGTTGGGAAAAATTGAGTGTTAAATTTGCAATTCATACCATACAACTAATACTAAGTAGTATAACTTATACTTTATACCTTGGGGATTCTAAATATGTAAATGACTTTAAAATTATAAGGAATTTATCAGAATAGTATCTACAAATACTGGAAAATATTATTACATAATAAGATATTAGTGTATACTATTACTACAGAATACAAAAATAGTACTACATATAATAGTACACAATAACTTGTGAGAAATATTTATAGTCAATTGGCAGAAGGTATTTCTTCATTATTAATTAATGGATCCTTTATAATAACTTCCTGCTAACTGATGGACAACTATTGATATGTAAGAAAAAACAGAGAAAGAAAGGTTGAGTTTTGGAAAGTGTGAAGAAGTTGCTCTGAACCATGAACAAATTTGTGCAACTTGAGACAGTTTGAGGAATTCTGAATCTGTCAAAGACCCAAATTTTGGGCTGTTCACTATGAATTGAGACTGTAGTGGATGCCCTGTACAAGATCTTACCCACATCTAATAAGATAAAAGATTTGATCATGGGGAAAACATATAGATTTTAAGAACAGGGTTTCCAATCCTCATGTTTGGTATTCTTGACTCTGGTTGCTTTTTGGAGTGTGCAAAGCACCTTTTATTTTTTAAGCAGTTCTCAGATCAATATTTAGTCAATTGCCTTTTGATATGCTATAATGCAGAATAAACGGGATGCCAATGTTGCTTGTTCAGAGCCCACTCCTTCCATGCATCTCTTTGAAAGCTATTGGTTACCCTGAACATGAAAGTCTTTGGGACTCCAGATTGTCCACTTTGGGAAATAGAATGGTTTGGCATTTCACAGTGTGACTGATTATCACACTTAATATAATTCTCAGATTTAATGTAATTCTCCTCAATACAAGAGTATAGAATAACAGTGAAGAATGGAAGAAAGGCTATTAAGAATATAGTGCCCAACAAGAATTGTTGATAAACTAACTCCATTCAAGAAAGGCTGTGACCTTTTGTGGGGACTGGGACTAGGCTAGAAGTAAAAGTACAGTATCAACAAGGATCTTTTGAGAATATACCAGGAAAGATTTGTCTGACTTTCCCTGCTTCTTTTAAGATCCAGCTAAAATCTTGTCTCCCACAAGAAGCCTTTCTTGAATCCCATTAAGGTCTTTCTCTGTTGGTTATCTCCAGTTTATTCTGCATGGATCTTGTTGGTACCTAGTTGTTTGTATAATATTTCTCATACTTCCCTGTGAACTCCTTGCAGAAAGGGACAGTATTTTGCCCTTTTTTGCATCCCCAATAGTTTAGTATACATAGAATAGTTTAGTATGTGGTAGGTGCTTAATAAATGGTTGTGGTTGACTTAAGAGAAGATTCAGCTAGTAGCACTTTCCATAAGGTAAAGAGATGTTCATTGGACAATTAGAGACAAAGGAAATGTATGATATGAACTTCCAGCTAAATAAATGATGCAAAATGATGCAGTGATCATACAAAAATTTTATGGCATATATCCCCTCCAACTCCCTCCATTCAAACCCTTATAATGATGTTCAGTGTATGTCATCATCAGAAAAAAACCTCATCAACCACAGTTATTACTTCTGTTGGTTGTTGATACATTTTATCTCAACACAACAAATGCTTTACTATAAATATCCAAGTGCTTAATATACTCTTCCCCAAAATAGTCAAACAAACTACTGAATAGAGCAATGGCAACATAACTATTATTTTTCCAAATCTTTTAGAAATGGTGCAGTGTTCTTGGAAGCACCAAATACGTTTCTATTGGATTGAAGTAAATTGAATTTAATTTATTAAACTAAATTATTTTTAAGGTATTTTCTTTTTTTATTAAAGCTTTTTATTTTTCAAAACATATGTGTGGATAATTTTCAACATTCACTCTTGCAAAACCTTGTGTTTCAAATTTTCCCTCCCTTTCCCCCACTCCCTCCCCTAGACAGCAAGTAATCCAATATATGTTAAACATGTGCAATTCTTTTATACATATTTCCATAATTATGCTGCACCAGAAAAATCAGATCAAAAAGGAAAAAAAAATGAGAAAAAAATGCAAGCCAACAACAACAAAAAGAGTGAAAATACTATGCTATGATACTCAGTTCCCACAGTTCTCTCTTTGGATACAGATGGTTCCCTTTATCACAAGACTATTGGAACTGGCCTGAATCATCTCATTGTTGAAAAGAGCCACATACATCAAAATTGATCATCATATAACCTTGCTGTTGCTTTGTACAATGATCTCCTGGTTCTGCTCACTTCACTTAGTATCATTTCATAGAAGTGTCTCTACAGCCTCTCTGAAATCATCTTGCTAATTATTTCTTATAGAAAAATAATATTCTATAACATTCATATATCATAACTTAATTCAGCCATTCTCCAATTGATGGGCATCCACTCAGTTTCCAGCTTCTCATCACTACAAAAAGGGCTGCCACAAACAGTTTTGCACATGTGGGTCCCTTTCCCTCCTTTATAATCCTTTGGGATATAAGCCCAGTAAAAACACTGTTGGATGAAAGGGTATGCACAGTTTGATAACCCTTTGGGCATAAAAACTAAATTATTTTAACATCTCATTTAAGGTAGCTAGAGAGTGCACAATAGATAGAGCAGAAAACCTGAACTCAGAAACTCCTGAGTTCAGATCTGTATGACCCTGTGTGTGTCTATGAAATGGGAATAATGGTAGTACTATCTTGAAATTGAAGATCTAATAATTAATATAAATAATTATGAGGATCAAATAATTGTGAAAACCTTTAAATGCTACATAAATGCTTATTATTATTATTATTATTATGCTACTGTTGTGATGGAGCTTGATGTTTCAAGGGATGGTGATGAGTATCTATACTGCTTTATTTAAATGTTCTTTTGTTACCTTGTTAACTAAAGTTTCTTAGTGATTTAAGATGGACAAAGAATACATGGGCACTGGGAAAAGCTGACAACAATATCTTACAACATTTGTTGAAAATGTGAATTTTGGATTAAACATGTGGGATGGTGAAAAGAATGTAGGGAAACGGAAGGTATCTTGCCTCAAGCCTAGTTCTCAGCTCCCAAGGATTTGGTCAGTTCCAGCTCAGCCCTAGGTCTAAAGCTGGCTGGATTTAGAAAGTAAAAGCCTGGAGGAATGACAGTGTACAGTGAACTAGCACTGGAGTCAAAGAAATGTGGAGTAACTAGGTTGGTTAGTGAAAATTCATAGTCAGCCCAAAATTTTAAAGGCTATTCTACCCCTTTTAAGGACTTCCCAAATTTCTAAATATCATTAGAATTGTTCTTCTTTCCCAGATCTTACATAACAGGAATAACTCAGGCTAAGCTGCTGCCCTTTCCCTTGGAAACAAATAGTTGGAAGCCTGAATGAGATCTACACTGCTCTGAATCTCAATTTTCTCTTGGTCTTCTGACTCACTGCTCTATTTGGGTAGACAGGAATTCTTCAAATTTTATTGTGCTGGGACAAATACCTTCATAAGAGATGAGTTTCTAGTGGAATACTTGATGAATTTTTCTATTCATTGAATATTGTGTAGTCCTATAAGAGACATCTCTGTGAATTATGGTGATAATAACATCATGGTCTATGGGAAGTCACTTTCTTTATGGATATAATCCCAACTTGAAAGCTGCTGATGACACAACTAATATTTCTTTTATGTGACTTTACTAATAACCATGTGATAGTACATACATTAGCAAAACTTTTCAGGTAGCTCTCTTATCTTATAACTAATTCACATGGTGGGGAAGAACACACTATCTTCCAGAGAGACATAAATTCATTTGATTTTTGTGTGATTTTGGCAGATGTCACAGTTTAGTGAAAGACACCTATAAACACCGTGACTACAGACCAACTGGTCATTCCAGTTGTTGTTGGTCAGCATAGTTTTCTAATTACTTACATCATTTCTGCCACAGCTCCTGTTGTTTTTGGAAACTATCCAAATATTATTTTCTATCTTGCAGGAACTTTTACTTACATGAATTTCCAGGAGAGAGGGGTGCAAACTAATCTCTGTGGCTCTGAGAGGCCATTAGGAAAAGGATAAGGTAGCAAGGCATAGGACTAAAGAGGGTCTCCTGATCACGCTAAATCTCCCAAAAGTCTTTATGGTCTTTGACTAATTTTTTTCTTCCTCACTTCTTCAAGTTCTTTCCTCCTAAGAAAATCTAAAACAGGATACAAACTTTTTGTGTGTTTCATGAAATTGTCTCTTTCCTCTTTCTTGATCTCAATCTGGTAAAACATATGGTTTCCTTCTCAGAATGATGCTTATAAATACATAAAGTGAAATATATAGAATTATAAAGGAAATACATTATTTTGAAATACTGTTATCAGAATATGTATACATACATACATTTGTATTGCATGTATGGGTATATGTGTGGGCATATGTGTACATGTATGTATACATGTGTTCAAGAATCCCAGCTTAAGAATCCTTGATCTAGGGGTATGGGTTACATGTTTTCTATCACATCAGCACCATTCCACCTTTTGCCCTCCCCATTTTAAAAATGTTTTGTTACTTTGTATCTTTATACTGAAGATGCCAACTACCTTATAGATTGAACATTTCCTTGTAATATAGAAAAAAAAAAGTTTAAGAAAAAATATCCAATATAAAGTCTGGATATACAGGAGGGTGTATATAAAACACTATTCTATTAATCTCTCATCTTTCTTCTGTATGGGAACTATGTGTCATTATTTCTTCTCTGAAACTTTCGTTCATTTTTCCCTTACTCAGGGTTCACATTCCCCTTTGTGATCTTTTCATTTATGCTTTAGTAACTGTAAATATTGTTTGCATAGTTCTGCTTATTTAGTTTTGCCTTAGTTTGTAGAAATCATTTTTTGTTTTTTTGAACTCTTCAGACTTTTTTACTGCATAATTTTTCATTGTTTTCTTATATCAGTTTTTTCAGCTATCTTCTTACCCATTGTGCATGCACTTTATTTCTGATTCTTCATCACTATAAAATGCTGCTATGATTATTTTTTGCAAACTCTTTGGTTTAGAATTTAAAACTTTTCACAACCTGGCCCTATTCTACCTTTCCAGTTTTGTCACACATTATTTCTCTCCATGTACTTTATGATCTAGTCTACCTGACCTTCTTACTATTTCTTTCCATGTCCTTGCTTCTGCATTGGCAAATGTATACTGTCTTCCCTTCTGCTTCTTAGACTCCCTAGTATAGTAGGATAAATATGCTATTCTTTACCTCTTGGACATCAGAATGTTTTTTTTTTCTTTAAGAAGTTCCTCGAGACTTAGTTGCCTCAGGAGAGTAGGGAAAAAGACTATAGACATCACTTCTTCATTACCTGACTCCAAAGAACCCATGATACTTGATGGTATTACCACTCAGGTAAACCAATTAGAGAGATCCTCATTGTTGAATGGCCTTCTTGTGTCATGGCTAAGGAAATCTACTTTTGTTAATGATTGAATGACCTCTGAGAATATCATTTTATTTTAATATCAGAGTTTGTTTTTGTCCTTCATTCTTCAAGAGGACCACAATATCAGGAAGGGAATACCATGACATGCAAGTGAGTTGGATTTAAGTGAGGGAGGGCTGTGCAAGGTCACCTGCCTCACTTTCTCCTCCAGAGCCATCTGATTCAGTGATATATTAATATCAAATTGATCAAATATAGATCAAGATAACTGGAAATAGCCTTGGATGAAATGCCAATTCAAATATCCAATCTGAAATTATTAGGAGTTGCATGAGTCAGCCAAGCCCAGAATACTTGATTTCCTTTAAAATAAATATTAAAACTAATGCAGATACCCATTATTTCCAATCTGGCTTATTTTCTGAGTAGTGTTAGTCCATCAGGGGAGACTCTTTCAGTCTAAACCATATACTTTACACTACTCCTTGGCTTTCTAATTTCCTTCTGTCCAAGCAGCAGGAGTCCATCCCTTATTTGTTACCCAATACATAGTAGCTTTTTAATTTCCTATCCTTGTAATGTGGCAGTTGGGGAACAGCTGAGATACACTGGATCATCTTCTTTTGCTGACATATGCCTATCAGAATTGTCTTTATCTTGAGTGATCAGCCTGTCAGAGTACTTCTGCTTAGATATATATTCTATTCTATTTTTTATTAATTATAGATTTTTATTTTAAAAATATATACATGGATAATTTTCAATATTCACCCCTACAAAAACCTGTGTTCTAATTTTTTCCCTCCATTCCCCCCACCCTCCCATAGTCAACAAATGATCCAATATGCTAAAATGTGCAATTCAGATTTTCATAAATATCATGCTGCACAAGAAAAATCAGATCAAAAAGCAAAAAACAACAAAAAGAGTGAAAATACTATGTTGTGGTCCACATTCAGTTCCCACAGTCCTCTCTCTGGATGAAGATGGCTCTCTCCATCACAAGACCAGTGGAACTGGCCTGAATCAGCTCATTATTGACAAGAGCCATATCCATCAGAATTGATCATCATATAATCTTGCTGTTGCCATGTACAATGATGTCCTGGTTCTGCTCATTTCACTTAGCATTGTATATATATTTTAGCAAACACTCTCTTAATTTTATTTTTTCTGAGTTTTGCCCTTTTATTCAAGACAAAAGCCCAGACAAAGAATTTTCCTTTTAACATTAATCTCATGTAACACCTTCTGAATTAGGGTTTTTCTTGTCTCCCCAGATGGTAGTGTCTTCTTTCACAAATTCTGTTTTGTGTATATTCTCTATAGACTTTTAAGTGTATTGATTTCTGTCTTCACAATTAGAAAGTTCCATGAGGACAAGGATTTTTCTGTTTCATCATTGTATCCCCAGAGCCCAGTCTAATTACTGCCACACAATATGAATTTAATTATTCCTTGTTGATGGATTTGAGTGCTTAATTGATACCTTGGAACTTTGTTTTTGTCTTTGTCATCCTTGAGGTATCAGCCCATTAATGGGATCACAGAGTCAACAAGAATAAAGTGCTTGGATCACAGTCTTTCTTTTCTCCTTAATTTCTGTTCTCATAGTAGAGGATGTCAATATACATGATACTCCCTGAAATAACTTAACCTCCCTGTTTTTCAGCTTGTTTTATATGTCCTACTTCTCCCCATCACCACAACTATACAACAGATCTTGATCTTATCATCACTCACTTATATTCTCACAGAACACCGAAATTCTTTTACCTGATCACAATCTCTTGTCATTCTACCTTTCACTCTATCTTGCCCTGTTCTTTATTCTCACTGTAACTTTTAGTCTTTCCATCTCTTAATTCTTCTTCAGATAAGATCTCAGTCTTGGCTAAACTCTTGATCCATCTTGATCTCTCAGTGCCCAGCTTCTTAAACTGTGGTTTACAATCCAACATGAAATCTTGAAACTGAACCCCATAGGGTTGCAAAATTATAATTTATTATCAGTAAATGCTTGATTTGTATATCTATTTTATATACCTATGTGCCCAGTTATGTAAAATTTTCTCAGACAAAAAGGATCTTGAGTAAAAAAAAAGTTTAAAAAGCTCTGCCTTGGTGAATCAATTCAACTTAATGTTATTCACTTCCCTTGAGTTCCCTGCCCCCTTACCTTATTGTAGATTTCCCCCAGTCCTCAGTACTACAGTTTCTTCATTGTTTTGTCCCACAAAATGTTTTTTTTCTTTAGAGTACCAGTTATTTTCTACTTTTTTTTATAATATAGTTTTATTTATTTATTTATTTATTTAATTAGTTAGTTATTTTTTTAATTTTGTTAATACTTTTTATTTGCAAAACATATATATGGGTAATTCTTCAACATTAACCCTTACAAAGCTTTCTGTTACAAATTTCCCCCCTCCACTCCCCACCCTTCCCCTAGATGGCAGGATATCCAATACATGTTAATTATGTTAAAATACTTAAGAAATCAAATACATGTATACTTATTTTATAATTTTCTACTTTAAAAAAATATTGGTCTTGTTGATTTTCCAGTGTCAAGAATCTTATGAACACTGTAGAAAATACTGCAGAATACTTTCTAGAAGCCAAGACCTGACATTTATGCAGCACATACTATGTGCCAGGCACTATACTATGTCCTTTATACTTAATTATCTTAAAAGTGTATTATGTTGTTAAACATTTACCAACACATCATTGGTTATGATCCACATAAACAAAGATTCTTTGCAATGATGATGGGGGGAGTCCTCCATAATTTTTAAGAATATAAAGGGGTAGGGGCAGCTAGGTGGCATAGTGGATAGAGCATCAGCCCTGAAGTCAGGAGGACCTGAGCTTAAATTTGGCCTCAGACACTTAACATTTCCTAGCTGTGTGACCCTGGGCAAGTCACTTAGCTCCAATTGGCTCAGAAAAAAAAAGAATATGAAAAGGTCTTATGAGGGTGGATAAGTGGTGCAATGAATATAATGCTGTGTCTAGAGTAAAAAGACTCATTTTCTGGACCTCAAATCTGTCCCCAAACACTTACTAGCTATGTGAACAAGTCACTTAACCCTGATGGTCTCAGTTCCTCATCTATAAAATGAGTTGGAGGAGGAAATGGCAAACCAGTCCAGTATCTCTTCCAAGAAAACCCCAAATGGAGTCACTAAGAATAAGACAAGACTGAAATAATTGAGCAACAAAAAAGGATCCTGAGACCAGAAGGTTTGAGAACTGCTATCTTAGAATAATGTCCTTTCTTAAACACACCCAAACACACACACACATACATGCACACATACAGAGAATTACATACATAACAAAAGAGTTATGAAATGCATATAGCATAAAATGTAATACTTATTCAACTCACAGGAAACTAACCAGGGTTGGAAAAATCAACAGCAGTTTTTATCAGGGTCATATATTTTGAGTCAGCCTAATGCCAATAGAAGCTTGCATGAATGACCATTGATCACAAAATGAAACCATATCAAAATGACTACTTGTTCTAAGCCATTCACACATCACTGGAAATATGTATTTTCCTCTACCATAATCGCTCATATGTTTTCCTTTTTGTTCCTCATCTACCTTACTTTACAAGGAAGAAAGGGATGGAGAAAAAAAGGAATACTATTATTGCTAATAATCTGTATCTGCAATGGTTTGTTTCTATTCATCTTCCCTTATTTCTTTACCTCTTTACACCAAGATTCTGATGTATAGTTTATTGCTATTTTTTCTTTCTTTTCACTTCCCTTCATGATTAGTCATTTGATAGAAGTTTATTTTGCTTGTGACTTATTTATTTATTTGACTTTGCAGTCACTTCTACTCTCTGCTCTCCCCATTTCTTGTTAAGAAAATATCTACGCGGGGGCGGAGCCAAGATGGCAGAGTGAAAACGTGACTCTCTGTGTCCTCCTCCAATCTTCTCACAAATCAACAATAAAATAAGCCTCTGAACTGATCTTCAAGTCAACGACTCCAGAAATATTTGGACACTGCTTCCAGTTACCTCTGAAGAACTTCATATCAGGTCTGTTTAACTCGGGCAGAGGGATAAACAGTTTTCTTGGTGCAACCCGGAAGTGAGGGTGGGACTCAGCTCAGTGTAGCAGAAACTCCAAACTCCAAACACCTGGAGTTTATCTGAGGCACTCAGGACACTGCCTTGATTGGGGGCAGGTGTTCCAATAGACTTGCCTTGTTTAAGGAGTAATTCAGACTTAGTCCTAGCCTCCACCGGCACAGCACCTTAAGTTAATTCGAGGAATTGCCCCAGGGCAAACTACCGCAGCCACAGCTTTTCTAGCCTTAAACAGACCTCCACCCTGATTTTTAAAAAAAAATTGAAGAAGCAAAAGAGAGCTCTCACCATAGACAGCTTCTATCCAGAGAAAGAAGGGCAGATCCCAGATCCTGAGGTTCATTTAGACAAAATTCCTGAGGAAATCAGCAAGGACCATCACTGGCCCTCTTTTCAAAAGGACTTTCTGGAAGATTGCATAAAGAATCTCAAAAGAGAGCTGGAGGATAAATGGGAAAATAAACTGAAATCAGTGCAAGAAGGATATAATGCCCTGCAAAAGAGATATGAAAAAGACACCAATTTATTGAAAAATAAAATTAGTGAAGTGGAAAAAGAGTGCAATGAACCAAAAAAATTCAGTTGGCCAGTTACAAAAGGAGCTTAAAAAGATAACTGAAAAAAAACAACACTTTAAAAATAAGAATTGAACAAATGAAAGTGAATGACTCAATAAGACTTCAAGAATCAGTCAAACAAAAACAAAAAAAATGAAAAATTAGAAGAAAATATGAAATATCTCCTAGGAAAAACAACTGACTTGGAAAATAGATCTAGGAGAGACAATCTAAGGATTATTGGACTTCCTGAAAGCCATGATGAAAAAAAGGCTCTAAACACTATCTTCCAGGAAATCCTGAAAGAAAACTGTCCTGAGGTTGTAGAATCAGAAGGTAAAATCACCATCAAAAGAATTCACTGATCACCTCCTGAAAGAGACCTCAAAATTAAGTCCCCAAGGAATATTGTGGCTAAATTTCAGGACTACTGCACCAAGGAAAAGATTTTGCTAGCAGCTAGAAAGAAACAATTCAAATACCAAGGATCAATAGTTAGAATCACACATGATCTGTCAGCCTCCACATTGAAGGATCGAAGGGCCTGGAATACCAGGTATTCCGAAAGGCAAAGGAACTTGGATTACAGCCAAGAATAACCTATTCAGCTAGAATGAGCATTATCCTCCAGGGAAGAAGATGGTCATTTAATGATATAGGTGAATTTCACCTATTTCTAATGAAAAGACCAGATCTGAACAAAAAATTTGACCTCCAAACACAGAACTCAAGAGAAGCATAAAAAAGTAAAAAGGAAAGGATTCTTGAGAACTTTATTTCTACTATGGGGATACTTAAAGTTTGGGGGTGTAATTAACTAGATATTACTTTGATAATATGAAAAAGAAAACTAGAGGGGGAAAAGTTATCATACTGGGGAAAAGAGGGAAAAGGTGGTAAAATAAGATTTTTTTAAAAAGGAGGTAAAAACAAGATAATATCTCATGAAGAGGCGAAGAAAACCTAATATAATTGAGAGAAAGAAGGGAGGGAGATGAGCATTGTGTAAATCTTACTCTCATCAGATTGGGCTCTAAAAATGTATATCAGACATTTGATTTCACAGAGAAACTTGTCTGTTGCTAGAGGGAAGTGGGAGGGAAAGGAGGAAAAGAAATGGATAAACTAATAGAAGGGAAAATAGAAGAATCAGGGGAAAGGAGTAAAAAAGGGGGGAGGGGATCTAAAGGGTGGAGGATTAGTTGGGGGAGGGGGTCATCAAAAGCAAAATACTGAGGAGGGGGGAAGGGAGAAAGGGGAAAGGAAAGGGAAAACATAACTTGGGTAACTAAGATGGCAGGAAATAAAGAATTAGTTATTCTAACTGTGAATGTGAATGGGATGAACTCTCCCATAAAGCGGAAGCGGATATCAGACTGGATTAAAAACCAGAATCCCACAATATGTTGTCTACAAGAAACACATCTAAAACATAGTGACACATATAGGATGAAGGTAAAAGGCTGGAGCAGAACCTATTATGCTTCAGGTGAACAAAAAAAGCAGGGATAGCAATTCTTATCTCAGATCAAGTAAAAGCCAAGATAGATCTAATCAAAAGAGATAAGGAAGGAAACTATATTTTATTAAAGGGTACCATAGATAATGTAGCAATATCAATACTAAATATATATGCACCAAGTGCAATAGCATCCAAGTTCCTAGGGGAGAAATTAAGAGAGATGCAAGAAGAAATAGACAGCCAAATAATACAAGTAGGGGATCTCAACCTTGCTCTCTCAGAATTAGATAAATCAAACCACAAAATGAACAAGAAAGAAACTAGGGAGATAAACCAATTGCTAGAAAAGTTAGATATGATAGATCTATGGAGAAAATTGAATGGAGACAGTAGGGAGTTTACTTTTTTCTCAGCAGTCTATGGAACTTATACAAAATTGACCATGTATTAGGGCATAAAAACCTCAAAATCAAATGCAGGAAGGCAGAAATAGTAAATGCATCTTTTTCAGATCATGATGCAATAAAAATCACATGCAATATAAGGCCAGGAGAAAATAGACCAAAAGTTAATTGGAAATTAAATAATCTAATCCTGAAGAATGAATGGGTGAAAGAGCAAATCATAGACACAATCAATAATTTCATCCAGGAGAATGATAACAATGAGACATCATACCAAAATTTATGGGATACGGCCAAAGCGGTTATAAGGGGCAATTTTATATCTCTAGATGCTTACTTGCATAAAATAGAGAAAGAAAACATCAACGAACTGGGCTTATTATTAAAAAAAACTAGAAAAAGAACAAATTAAAAACCCTCAATTAAATACCAAATTGGAAATTCTAAAAATAAAAGGAGAGATTAATAAAATTGAAAATAAGAAAACTATTGAATTAATAAATAAAACTAAGAGTTGGTTCTATGAAAAAACCAACAAAATAGATAAGCCTTTAGTTAATTTGATAAGAAAAAGGAAAGAGGAAAATAAAATTATTAGTCTCAAGAATGATAAGGGAGAACTTTCCTCCAATGAAGAGGAAATTAGAGCAATAATTAGGAGTTACTTTGCCCAACTTTATGCCAGTAAGTTTGATAATCTAAATGAAATGGAGGAATATCTACAAAAATATAGATTGCCCAGGTTAACAGAAGAGGAAATAAATTATTTAAATAGCCTCATAATAGGAAAAGAAATAGAACAAGCTATTAACCAACTCCCTAAGAAAAAATCTCCAGGGCCAGATGGATTTACATGTGAATTCTACCAAACATTCAAAGAACAATTAATTCCAATACTATACAAACTATTTGAGAAAATAGGGACAGAAGGTATACTGCCAGAATCCTTCTATGAGACCGATATGGTGCTGATAGCTAAACCAGGTAGGGTGAAAACAGAGAAAGAAAACTATAGACAAATTTCCCTAATGAATATTGATGCAAAAATTTTAAATAAGATATTAGCAATGAGATTACAGAAAGTCATCCCCAGGATAGTACACTATGACCAAGTAGGATTTATACCAGGAATGCAGGGCTGGTTCAATATTAGGAAAACTATCAGCATATTTAATTATATTAATAACCAAACTAACGAAAAAACCACATGATTATCTCAATAGATGCAGAAAAAGCATTTGATAAAATCCAACACCCATTCCCATTAAAAACACTAGAGAGTATAGGAATAAATGGGCTTTTCCTTAAAATGATTAGTAGCATCTAGTTAAAACCATCAGCAAGAATCATATGTAATGGAGACAAACTAAAACCATTTCCAATAAGATCAGGAGTGAAACAAGGCTGTCCACTGTCACCATTACTATTTAATATAGTCTTAGAAATGTTAGCTTTGGCAATAAGAGAAGAAAAAGAGATAAAAGGAATTAGAGTAGGTAATGAAGAAACCAAATTATCACTCTTTGCAGATGACATGATGGTATACTAAGAAAATATCTACACCAAATCTACAAGGTGGGATAGAGAATTGTGATTTCCCAAGATGTTGGGTGAAATGTTTCTATTATATGTTCATTATATCATTAGAAACTGGTTATTTGCCTGTATGTGAGAAGCACAATAAAATATAATAGAGACAGTAAATGAGACAGGAATTCAGAGAAGAGGGGGAAAAAAACAGTATATTGTTATAGTGAGGAAAGACTTCATGGAAGAGATAAATTGAGAGTAGAATTTGAATAAGTGGGGCAAGGACTCTGCAAGGGAAGAGCATTCAATGGGAAGAACAAAGAGAAGGCTATGGGATTTGGCATGGTATGTGTGGAGGGTAGGGCAAAGACTGGCCTGGTTGGAATAGAAGGTAGGACATATATGGAGAGTAGCAAAAAATAAGATGAGGAAGGTAATCCAGGATCAGTTTGTGTCCACTTTGAGGGTTATAACTTCTTGGGGACTTTGGTTCCTTCTAATCCTGATTTTCTTTAAGTGTATGAAGTTGTTAGATTTTTATCTCTTGAGATCTCAAACCCTTGAGTTGCAATAAGCTATTTACAGCAACCTAAGTCATATTGTCCTTCCATGTAGAATATGTGAATATGATCAATTTTATAAAGAGAAACAAAGAGTTTGGTAGCAAATAAAAAATAGATTGGTGATATTACTAAAAAATAACAATATATGTGCATGACTGCACATGTATAATTTATATCAAATTATTTGCCTTCTCAAGGGGTTTTGGGGAGAACTCAGCTGAGTCCTGTCTTTTCTGCCCCAGTTGTTTGCCTTCTCAAGAGGAGAGAATTTAGAAGTCAAAATTTTTGAAATGAATGTTAAAATTGTTTTTACATGTGCCTAGAAAAAAAATAAAATTTAAAAACAATAAAAATAATAGCATATCTTTGAGGTAGCTAGATGGGTGGAATAAGCGATAAATAGAATAGGTGGATAAAGGCTGAGCCTGGAGCCAGACCTTACTAGCTTACTAGTGACTGGGTAAACCTTCTGTTTGCCTCAATTTCTTCAATTATAAAGTGGGGCTAATAATAGTACCTACCTCTGAGGGTTATTGTAAGATTCAAATGAGATAATATTTGTAAATCACTTAGGCATTTAAACAACTGCTTGAATTCTTCCTTCATTACTTGAGATTATCATTTTATAGCACCCCTTTAACTACTACCAGGTGGAGGAGAGCTATTTTTAGGTGATAACAATTTAAACCAAGCTTCAACCCAATGTGTCTTTCTGCAGGTAGAAATAGCAGATACACAAATTCATTCATGGAAAAGTATTTCCTTAGTACACAAAGTAATGTGTAATAAAACAAAGGGTAATCTAATTGCAAAATATTCTCAGCAGTCAGAGAAAAAGAGTGAAACCTCCAAAGGAGTTATAATCTATTTTTCCTCGAATCCCCCTAAGTCATCATCATTTAGGGAGAACATACTGTAATCACTATTGGGTGTTGGGAAGGGGATGAAGAATGACAATTTGCTTTGTCTCCCTTCTTTAGCCATCATCACTGCCCAGATGGGACATTAGGACTCTAGATGCTATAATTGTTGCCCCACTTGGCTGCCTTCCTTCTCTGTAATTCTACCTAGATTTCTATTTTGCTCCTCCCATGTCATTGATGTCATGTCTCTGTATAAGTATATGCATCAGTGAGAGTTCCTGTTGATGTCACTTGTGCTAGGCTGAAGCTGAGATGCCTCATGTTCTTGTAAGCAACAGGGAGCCACTGAAGGTTTTGTGCAGGGAGATAATAGGATGATATGATTGTTTTAAGATAATCTGGTGATATTGTGCAAGAGCAAACCTGCAGTCAGAGAGACAAGGTCAACTATTATAATATTTGAAGTAAGATGATTGCAACAGTATGAATTTGGGTGGTGGAAGAAGGAAAAGAGAGAGGGCAGTCAAAGATGATGATAAGGCTTTGAGTTTGAACTAATGCTAGAATGGTAGTGTCTCTGAAATGAATAGGGATGGAGTCACTCCCAGAAATGGAGGAGATCACATGGAGAGGGGAACAAATGGCATATTTGTTTTGCAAAATGTTGAGAATGAGGTGACAAGAAGAAATTCAAATGGAAATGTTGAATGTTGGAGATGAGGAATCTAAAATTGGGAATTAATAATGAGAAAGGAGAGTGCCCCAAAAGATGAATTTACTAGAGGAAAAATCCAGGTACTTAGCAACAATGACTTTTATTTCTTCCTATGTCTCTAGATATTCCCATATAAAAGCTATGATTAGTATTTTTTTTCCTGGGGCAAACATTTCTTTCACTTTGGGAAAAACAAGAGCAGGTCATGGCACAGGATAGGGAGAGGCAGTAGAGTCACTGATGTTTCTGTATCAGAATACTGTGGGGTCCATCCCCTAGAGAGTCCCACTCATGTCTGTACAGACATATGCAGGGCAGGTAGATACTAGGAGAGTGGGGCTAATGTTATAGGATTCTAGGAATGGTGTGGATGAGGAAATAGGACTGGACTGCATGGCACAGAGATAACAGTTGATTCCCATCCTCCTCCACTCTCCACGTTTTCAGACTGGGAAAAATCATCTTAGGGCCCAGATTCATTACATCTCTGCACTTTGGGTGTGTTTTTAAACAGTTAAGAAGTCACTCCATCATGTTATCTGAGCCTGTCCTGGAAAAAGGGACCCTAAAATGTTCTCTTAAAATATAAGCCTCTAAGTCCTTCTGAATCATGCCCTCTGGCTCATCAGGAAGGTAAAGCAAAGTGATAATGTGTTGAAGGCTGAACGACAATATTTGAAACATTGACAAAAACCACAGGAAGACAAAAATCATGGAATCATCCTCTTTTAAAGCTTGAAGGGAATATTAGAATTCCCTCGTCTTACTCCCAGAGTTGTGCTGGTAAATGTGTAACAAGCTCTCTGGGGAGAAGGGTGGAGCATGATGGCACACTTTTAAAGTTTAATCTGCATTAATAATATCTTCGCTACCTCTTTCTTAAGTCTAGAAATTAACAAAATAATAATTCAAGCTCTGAATTTCTAAAACATAAATGCTCATGCTGAAAATTTAATAAGGGGCTCTCATAAGCTAATAAAGCTGGCTTCAGCACCCCTTCCTATTCCCTATCGTACCTCTAACCATTTTACAAAGAAAAAAATGGAAACCCAGATCAGCATAAATCCAGTTAATCTGCTGCAGATGGATATAGGATGCAGGAAACTGGTTTGGAGCTTGGTTCACTTTAGGATACTTGAGGATGATAATTACTTGTGCTTAGCACTAGAGCACTCTTCTGTGGCCTTTTAGAGAAGCTGTTTTGCATTGGGGTAGCTAGGTGGCCCAATAGATAGAAAGTCTGGAGTCAGGAAAATCTGAGTCCAAATTCAGCCTCAGATATTTACTAGCTGTGTGACTTTGGCAAGTCATTTTACTCCTATTTGCCTCAGTTCTTCATCTGTAAAATGGAGACACATTGGAGAAAGAAATGGCAAACCACTCCAGTACCTTTGCTGATAAACCCACCTAGACAGGGCCATGGAATTACAGAGTTGGACATCAACATCTTTTGCTTTGTTTTTGTTTTATTTTGTTTTCCCCTACCTTGTGGGTATATCTGACCTTATTGTTTCTTCTCTAGTTTTCCATAGTATCCAGTATACTTCCATGTGCTCTGTTACTCTTAAATAATATTGAATCGCATAGGTACTGGACTTGGAATCATGGATCAAATATTGTCTCAGTCATTTGTGACCCTAGCCAACTCCCTTAATCTCTGAACCTCACTTTCTTTATCTATAAAGTAGGAAATAAGCGTACCTACCTCATGGGATTGTTGTAAGAATCAAATAAAATAAAATATATAATGTACTTTGCTCAATTTAAATCACTACAAATACTAGTTATTATTAGTAAGTATTCAAGAGCAGCTTTGCTTCACAAGTTCAGAAGGATCAGCGGCTTCCTTTGGTTTAAAAACTTCTGTTAGGGTTTTGGACAAGGACTTGCCTCACTGAAGAATTGCCCTAAGTGAATGTGAAATGTGATTCTCTGTAAGAGCTGCTTTAGCCTCAGAAAGCAGTTCCAGGCATTGTTCTGGGTTCACTCAGTCCTGTAAGTTGGAATATAACCAAAAATAAAATCACCTTTCCCTACACATCCCAATTCCCTCTTACCTACCTTTCCTAAGATGGTTGCCAGACCTTGAAATCAATGGGAATAAGCAGTGAGAATGAAATCCTGGTATTTTGTGACTGGAGATAATAACTTTTGCTGATAGGAGGTAAATAGAGACCTGAAAGCAGAGCTTTGTGTCATAAAGGGGCAAATGGAGTCGATTCACTTTGCAAAAGGCTTTCCTGTATGAAAGGAAAAGGAAAAGAAATGACAGCATCCTCATTTAGCATCCAAGCCAGGCTGCTCCAATGCATTTCCCTAAGCAGTCATTACAGTTAGACAGCCCCAGCCAGCCAGCCATCAGCCTGGTGGCTAACAGATGGGAAATCTATTTCTTAGCAAATAATATCAGAAAAACAAAGAGACTCAAAGGATACTCTTATCACTACTCTTTATCCCAATAGTTGCCAACTATTGGTTCTACTTCACTGTTGTTTAATCATTTCTGACTAAACATGACCCAATTTGGAGTTTTCTTGGCAAAAATATTGGAGAGGTTTGCCATTTCTTTCTCAAGCTCTTTGTACAGATGAAGAAATTGAGGCAAGCAGGATTAAGTGACTTAACCAGGGTCACATAGTTAGTAAATGTCTGAGGATAGATTTGAACTCAGGAAGATGATGCTTCTTGATTCCAGACATGGTGCTCTTTCCACAACATGACCTAGCTTCCCATGTTGGATCTACTTATATATTCCAATGTTGAATTGTATTACAAAAACCAGCTACGTTTTACTAAAGTGTGGAGATTACATTTTAATGGGGGAAGGCAATGCAAACAGAGAAGTTATAAAATTGTTGTGGACAATGTTTTTGGGTTTTTTTGGTAACTCTACATTTACAAAACAGGACAAGGATCTTCCTAACAGGATTTTGATTCCTCTAGAAGTTCAGAACTTGTTTGAGAAAATGAGATACCACTTTGGAAACCAGCCTATAATACTGTCTCTCTTTCCCCCCATCCACTCACCCACCCACTCAGATCCAAAGAATGTTAGTGTTGGAAGAGCTTCAGAATCTCAACAGTAGGAAACACTTCAGAAGCCAGTTAAGGAAGGTCTTCTTAACCTTTTTCCACTAGTGATCAATTTTTTATCGTGACTTCTAAGTATACAGATATATAAAACAGGTAGGTATACAAATCAAACATTTGCTGATAATAAATCATAATTTTGTGACCCCCTCCCCCACATTCACTTATGAGACACCATATGAGGCCTCAATCCACAGTTTAAGATGTTGTAGACTGCCTCATCCCTAATTAAGATTCTATTTTAAAACTTCTCCATCAAAGAGTCATCCTACCTTTTTGTTTGAAGATCTTTCCATACAATCTATTCCAGTTTTGTGGTGATTATTTAGAATGTTTACCTAATTTTGCCTCCAAGCTACTTTCACTCCTGCTCCTACATCTGTACTCTAGGAATGAACAGAACATCTTTAATCTCTTTCCCACACGACAGCTTCTCAAATATTTGAAGACAAACAACAATCAACATCTCAGATCTTCTCTTCCCAAGGCTATACATCCCAAATTCCTTCAACTGATCTTTATGTATCATAATCTCAAGATATTTACTATCCTGATCATCCTCCTCCACTGGATACTCTACAATTTACCAGTGCCCTATTTAAAATATGGCTTCTAGAACTGCATAAAACATTGTAAATGGAATCACAGGGAATATTGTAAATGGAAGATGGGGAATCAAATGAAACTACCTCTTCCCAACTATTCCTGTTTTCCTGGTAACCCTGCTTATCTTTAAGTAGCCTGAATTCACATAAGCTTTATTGGCTACCATTATGACACTGGAGCCTTATTTCAAATGTGGAATTCACAGTAATGTCTAAAAGGTTTCAAATGAATTGTCGAATGAGTTCAAGACATTTATTTTATAGCTTGGGAAAATGAGGACATTCAAATTAAAGTAGACCTATTTGGGATATAGGTCTATGCTCCAAAGAAATCAAAGAAAGAGGAAAAGAACCCATATGTACCAAAAAACAAAAAAAAACAAAAAAAATATAGCTACTGCTTATGGCAAAGACCTAGAAAACAAGAAGAAAAAAAATTTATATAGGAATGAGTTATAGATTATTACATCATAATAAATGATGAGCAGACATGTTTCAGAGAAACCTAAGAAGATATAAATGAACTCATGTTGAATAAAGTAAGCAGAACCACAAAAACAACAACATTATAAAGAAAAACAAATTGGAAGGCTTTAGAACTCTGATAAATGTGATGACCAACCAGCCACTATTCTAGAGGACTGATGAAAAATGTTACTCACCTCCTTTCTGAAACATGATGGACTCAAAATGTAGAATAAAGCATACATTTTCAAATAGAGTCAACAGAGGAATTTGTTTGTCTTGCTTGACTATGAATGCCTGTTATGTTTTTTTCTTTTCTTTTTTTGCATTGGGAATGGGTAAAGGGGGGCTAGGGATAAAGTAGCCAAAAGTCAACTCCACCCAAAGCATTTATTGAAGTATGTCATTATATAACTACCATTATGATAAGCACTGGGGATAGAAACACAAGTAAAAAAGGAATACAGACATTTCCCTCAAGGAGATTACATTCTAATGGGGAAGACTATACATAAAAGAAGACTATACATAAAAGAAGGGAGGGGAAGAAGGGAAGAAAAGAAGCTACTTGTGGTGGTGACTTCTAGAGTGTTAGGAGCAGAAATGGGAGAGGAATGAAGGATGTCTTGCAAGAAGGAAGGAAGGAAGGAAGGAAGAAAAGAGAGAAAGTTGGAAAGAAAAGAGGAAAAGAAGGAAGTAAGAGAGAAAGAATAGAAAAGAAAAAAGAAGGAAGAAAAGAAAAAAGAAAGAGGGAGGAAAGGAAAGAGAAAGAAAGAAAGGAAGGAAGGTGGAAAGAAAGAAAGAGAAAGAGAGAGAGAGAGAGAGAGAGAGAGATTAGGAAGGAAGGAAGAAACACAGAACAGAATCACAGACAAACTTTGGGTCTGGAATCAGGAAGATCTGAGTTCAAATCTCTCCTTGGACATTTACTAACTGTGTGACCCTGGGCAAGCCACTTCATCTCTGCCTACCTCAATTTCCTCATCAGTAAAATAGGAATAATAATAATAGCATCCAAATCTGTTGTGAGTCTTAAATGAAAAAATATTTGTAAAGCACTTAACATAGTGCCTGGAACTTAGTAAATACTACACAAATATTAGCTTTTTGTGTTTTTTTTTTTTAATTTAAAAAGAAAAGGAAGGGACAGCTAGGTAGTGCAGTGGATAGAGGACCAGCCCTGAAGTCAGGAAGATCTGAGTTCACATTTGTCCTCAGACATTTAACATGTCCTAGCTGTGTGACCTTGGGCAAGTCACAACCCCAATTGCCTCAGCAAAAAAAAAAAGAAAAGAAGAAAAAGAAAAGGAAGCTATGATTCTCAGTTTGATGTTCAATTCTCTTTTCCCTCTGCTCCACTATGTATATATAAACACCCATTTTATTTGGTATTTCTTGAGTTCAGAATAAGAAATTAAAAAACAAACTTTAACTGATTGCTTGAGATGACAACACAAAGATAATGACGGAATGGGATCTAAGTAGAATGCAGACGTGCCCCCTGATTCCTTGGTGACTGTGCTTTCTATTATTCCACAGTTCAGAGCTACATATACTAGTGCTATAGCCATGGCACAACCAGGAACTCCAGGATAGTGATAATGCTGGAGATTGTATTTCCAGTTTATTAAAATTCCTGCTTTCCTCATTCATTCCTGATGTACTGGCCTAGAATGTGTTGGCAAGATCTGCTTTGAGTCATGAATAACCTGGCCCTGAATCAGAAGCTTCAGGTGTGAAATTCTGCAGGTTTGGCAGCCATGAGGAAGCCAGAACGTCATTCTCTTCCTCTCTCCCTTCTTTCCCCTTGAAAACATGTATAACAGGCTTATTAATGTTCCTCCAGAAGGAGGAGGAGGTTGGGAGGAAGTGGTTGGAATGACATGAAGATAACTGGGATTTTCTCTTTCAAAATTTGCTCAATTCCTTCTGCTTTGATAAATGAAGTTTCAGAGTAATTGGACTTGATGTTTAGCAGACAGCAAGTTTAGGGTGTTTTCTTCTGTGGAAGCATAAGGGTTGGACCCATGAAGCAGAGCAATGATCCCTTGCTCAATGTGTGTTGACTGAGTCTGCAGGTCTGTGAAATACATATTGGATTTGCCAAATAGTTGATAGGTGTTGACTATCCACAGAGTTCTCTGCTGAGAGTTGTGAAAAGATACAAGAATAAAGAAGACATGCACCCTCTAGAGGTTCTAATTCTTTTTGTTATGTGGAAGAATATCTTCCACATAAATATGTTATGCATAGTAGGATGACAGGATCTTATTGAGTTGGTCAATAAGCATTTATTAAGCACATACTATGCTAAATGTAGGAAAGAAAAAGTTGAAACAGTCCTATATTATGAGATCGCATTTTAATGCAAGAGATGACATGCAAATAACTGTGTGAAATGATAGAAAGAAAGAGACAGAGAGAAAGAGAGAAAGAAAGAAAAATAGAAAGAGAGAAAGAAAGAAAGAAAAAAGAAGGGAAAAAAGAAAAAAGAAAGGAAGAAAGAAAAAAGAAAGGAAGAAAGAAAAAAGGAAGAAAGGAAGGAAGAAAAAGGAAGGGAGGAAGAAAGAAAGAAAGAAAGAAAGAAAGAAAGAAAGAAAGAAAGA
>JAJPUD010003380.1:7493-48199 GCA_023553655.1 Myrmecobius fasciatus | reverse complement strand
AAAAAGGAAGAAAAAAGAAAGAAGAAAGAAAAAAAGAAAGAAAGAAGAAAAAGAAAAGAAAGCAGGAAGGAAGTGGTTATATGGAATAAGAATATGAAATATATTGGGAGAGCAAAATGGTAAAAAAAAATTACAGAAATAGTATAATAGAGATTTGGCTAACGACATGGAGCAACTATGACAGAAGCACCCATCACAGGTAACAGAGATTTTGCCATTTTATTTACATAAAAGACCTTCACAGGCTTAATTAACCATGACAAAGCAAGACAGAGTATTAGGTGACTAAGCAACTTGCCTTTAGGAAACACAACTTGGGTCTCAGGAGAGAAGGAATAAATAAAGGCAGGATCTAAGAAGTGACAATATGTGTTTTGAGATGTTGTGACTGTCTTTAAAGATACTAACTATACAGTTTGGGAAAACTGAGAGTTCCCATTAAAATTGTCTCAAAGGCTAGAGACAGGATGGAAGAATTAACAATGGATTTGGGCTTGGCATCATTCTGTACAAACAGGACTGTCTGAGAGAGCTGACTTAATTATGATTCTCATTTTAGCCAGTTCCTGAGAATAAAGTAATTTAGGGTTTATATCATATATATATACAAGATATAAAGTAAATGGACTGTTATCTCAGAGGCAAGGCACTAGAGGGAATGGACAGGAAAAAGCCTCCTGAAGAAGGTAGGCTTTGAGCTTTATTGAAGGAAGCTAACGATTCTAAGAGTCACAAGTGAGGAGGTCAGAGCACTCCTAGCCACTGGACACAGAAACGCCTATACATGCATGGAGTTCAGAAGAGTATAAGAAGCAGCTAGGAGGTGGATAAGCACCCAAACATTTGTTGATAACAAAGCTCACATTTCTCTATTGTGTAAAGATTTTAAAAACTCTTTCCTCATAACCCACCTGTGAGACAGGTTGTGAAAATAGGATTACTCCTCTTTGACAGGTGAGGAATCAGGGGCTCAATGAATAAGAGATTTGTCCATGGTCACACAGCCAGTGAGTGTCTGAGCTGGTTTATAACCCAGTTGGCTTGAATTCAGATCCACTAATTTCCCACAATATTCTAGTATAATTTTTTGGCATAGTTGTTTCTTCCCTATTAGGAAAATCTAAAAATTACATATGTATCCATACCATTGTCTACATAGCCAAAAGTCTTAGGCAATGTGTCAAAACTCAGATAGCCACTACATTGTAAATATGGATCCCTCTGGGCAAAATATTTAAGTAGAAAAGTACATATAAACACTCTATATCATACTGTGGGGCAGCTAGTTGGCACAATACATAGAGCACCAGGCTTGGAAACAGATCTGAATTCAAATTCATCTTCAGTTAATTATTAGCTGTGCATCCTTGAATAAATCACTTAATCCCTATTTGCCTGAGTATCTCACTGTAAAATGGGGGACACATTGGTGTAGGAAATAGCAAACAATTCCAGGATCTTTGCCAAGAAAACCCCGTGACTTGTCCACAGAGTCACCTAGAGTCAGACACAATTGAACAACAGCGACAATGTTCTATTGTATTTTTATTTATTTTGTTAAACTGGCTAAGCAGAACAGGGCAGTGTTGTAAGCCTTGATCCTTCTCTTTTAAAGGCTAGGATTTTTTTTTGATAAGGAGAAGCATGTTATAGTGAAAAGAACTGAACTGAGTTGTAGGGGAAGGATTCTAGTACCATCTCTGCTTCTTTGACACTGGGTGACCTTTGCCAGTCCATTCACTTTTCTGGATCTAGCTTTTTTCATTTTTTAAAGGAGGGGATTGAATTAAATTCTCTTCAAAGTCCCTTTCAGCTCTAACTCTGTGCCCTTACTTTTACTACATGCTGAAGGTGCTCCAAAGAAATCTAATTGTGTTGTGATTTTTTTTTTTTGGTTACATTCTCCAAATTATGTTCACATCTTCCAGGGCTGGTGCAACCTAATTAGGTCACACTAGGTATCATGATGCAACATGATTGGGCTGAGGAGTCATCCTAGGAAAACCCTGCAATGCAGATGGATTGCAATAGACATGATAGGTAAGTTTGTCCTGTAGTGTGAGTAAGTAAGCTTTGTAAAGGACTCAATGATGCATCCTGATAGAGCCTTAATCTTGATTTTCTGGTTGCTTTTACTACACGTTTCACAAACCCACAAGTGTTCTCAGGAAAGGAACTCAGGTTTTCATAGAAGCTGAGTTTACCTTCTTTCACTTCCTTTCCTACATCTCCCCCTACCCCTCCACACACATACATAGGAGGAATTGGGTGGAGCAGGCTTGGGTTGGTATAATTTCAAAGAGGGAATCATATTCCAAAATTATCTCTTCTACTCACCCACCAGGAATCCCAATAATTTTGGAAAGGAAGTCATTTATTGAAATAAGAAATATGGCTGAAAATTTTAATTATTTCCAGAAGTGGGGAAAAAACTACTGGAATTCACACTTAAGTACCAATGATAAATTTATTCCTTAGATTAAAAAAATTATGTGGAAGGATGGAAATGCCAAGGGCACTGAGTACCTAAATGAATGGAAAGGTCTACTACAAAAGAGGAGAAGTAAGAATAATGATTTCTTGGCTTCTCCAAGCCAAGAATATCTGCACAGGTACAGTGAGATAAAGCTTGGAACTAAGATCTGAATTCAAATCCAGCCCCAGGCACTTACAAATTATTTCACATTTCTTTACCTCAGTTTTCTCAGCTGTAAAACGGGGATAAGAAGAGCACCTATTTTGTAGGATTGTTTTGAGGATCAAATTAGATAATAATTGTAAAGTGCTTAACATAAATCCTGACATACAAGTGCCATATAAATATTGGCTATTTTTTAAAAATAAGCATTTACCCCTCACAATTTATGTGAGGTATCTACCAATAAAACTAATGGCAGAGCTATTTGCTTATTTGAAATGTGATATATATCATTAGAGAAGCTAGGTTCTATAAACTATTACAGTTGCTGCCCACTTATCTCTCCTATGTTGGCACAGAATTGCCAAGCAATTAGGCCTTGCCCTAAAAATGAAAATGATCTCTAGCTTCTGGGCAAACAAATGTTGTCTGGTCCCTCTTCCCTTCTTCCCTGTCCCTGTCTGCTCACCATGGGCACCCCTCTATCCCTATTTGAAGCTCGCTTCCCTTCAGATCTCTGAAACCTTCCTTTGTGTTGCAAGCCTGGGCAGAGAAGCCCTGCCAACAAGAGAACAGGGCCCTTGAAGGCATTAGAATTCTGGTGAATGGGGCTCTGGGCCCCAGGCTTGCAGTTGAATGTTTTCTGGAAATTAAATACAGAGCAGCAGGAAGCAGAATGTGACCTAATTAGTAGTCTGGTTTCTGAAGCTGACCTTCTTTGGGCCAGCTGTCTGTGTTCTAAGGATAATGCAGCTGCTGGGGTCTCTTCATCAGCACAGCCAGGTGGGAGGGAGAGGGGTGGTACCAGCCCAGCAGCCCCCTTGAAATGGATTCTCTTTGGGGGGAGCACTGCACAGTAGGGAAGACTATCCTTTTAATTCTCCAGATGTTTTCAGAAACAAGCAGACATATTTCTTGCAAAGGTTCCCCATCTCCCACCCCTGAATTGGAGAGAGATGGTAAAGAAAAAAAAATTTAACAGGAAAAATTTTAATTAAAAAAAACAGAATTAACAGAATGAACCATGAAAAAAGCACACACACATACACTCCACGCACCTCAAGTCTATTAAGGGGGATTTGGCTTAACAACTTTAATAGATCAGGCCGAGCTGGTAAGAAACAAGCCAAGAACTTCCCAGTGGGCACTGCATGCTTTCCCACAGCGTTTCATGCCTGTTGTTGTCTTCTGGTGACTAGTTTGCGCCTTTCCTCCATAGGAGTGGCACCAGGAGTGTCAACTAACCAGGCTGGAAATGTAATTAATCCATTGTTTAGAATTATTGAAACACACTACCCTACAGTCCTTCCCTGGCAGCTCTCCCAGCTGGCAAAGGGGGAGGTCCTCTCTTGTTCTGGAGGAGCTCAGGGAAGAAGGGATGAGGGATGGCAGAATTGAGACATCAGGTCCTGGGAAAGAGCAGCTACTTACTGCACAGGCCTGAGCCAAGCCCGGCTGTGAAGAAAGGACAATGTATATCTGATTTTAAATTTCTTTTTGGGATAAACAGTGTCAAATGGGAGGAAAGATCTTTTGGCTCCTGGTGATAAAATACATTAAATTCCAAATATATATTCCTTCCCTTTCCCCCTCCATCTCTTCTACCCAAAGAGCCATTCCTTTACAAAAGGAAAAAATAAGGGCAAAAGAATGGTTCAATAAAATCAATTGATTTATCAGCAATGTTCCACATGGATAGTCCCCCATTCCTGAAAAAAGGGAAGGAGCACACCATATTACTTCCTGTCCTCAGAGGATGAATAAGCAGTAAATACACGATGCTACTTGGCAGGGAGAATGTAGGCTTAAGCTCATTGGAAAACTTCATTATTTCTTCACCATTCCTGCTTTCCTTAGCAAATTCTTCCAAGTGGGTCTTCTTTTATCTCTATTTCAGAGGGGATGTATATGAAGAAACAGACCTCTAGTCACAAAAAGAGGTCTGTTTCTCAGAATCCTATACCAGGGCAAAGTGAACTCTCTCTTTTTTTCTTCCTTCCTTTTTTTCCTTTTTCCCTTTTCCTTTTCCTTCCTTCCTTCCTTCCTTCCTTCCTTCCTTCCTTCCTTCCTTCCTTCCTTCCTTCCTTCCTTTCTTCCATCCTTCCTTTCTTCCTTCCTTCCTTCCTTTCTTTCTTTCTACTTTGCTTGATTTTTAAGCCTCAGAATTTTTGAGGTAAATTCTTGAAGGCAAGGATATTTCAATTTTTATGTCCAGGGCCTAACACATAGTATGCACTTAAGAAATGTTCATTGTGTTTATGCACCAGACACTGTTCTAAAAACTTTTTAGTGATTATCTCATTTGGTCCTCATAACCATCTTTGAAGTTATGATCTATTATTGTTCTCATTTCACAGATGAGAATATTGAGTAGCTGCTTTTTCCCAGGACCTGACATCTCAATTCTGTCATCCTTCATCCCTTCTTCTTTGACCTGCTCAGGGGTCACACAGCTAGTAAGAGTTTGAAGTGAGATTTGAACTTAGATCTTTCCTGATTCCAGATCCTAAGCTTTATTCACTTCTCTAGCTGCCCCTGAATTAAATTGGCTGGCACCCTCAAAGCTTCAAGATTGTAACACACTTCTGTTCCTCTTTATTGCTATCATTAGTGTTTGCTTTGATGCTGGGGAACTCCAGTTACCTCAGATTCTCCTAATCTAAGTTCGGATTAACTAAATTTGAATTTATTAAATTTGAAAAACTAAGTTTGAAAATAAGCAATCCCATTTTCCCTTGATTCCTTGGTTACAGATCCTAGATTTTTTCAAAAGGACCTTCATGGAAGTAAGTTTGCTTTTCTTTCATGAAAATAATGCTTCTAGGAGTAAAAACTTGTTATTACAGAACATGGGAAATCTATCCTAAAATGTTTCCATTCCTCTTAAAATTGACTGGTGTAAATCTCCTAAACCAACCAATAAAGCATCTTGTCCTTGAAGAGTCTACTTCCTAATGTGGAAACAAAAGATACATATTAATGTAATTAATGTAAAGGCAAAAGTTGAATCAATCCCAAAGTAAATTAGGATATGTTCTTATAATAAGTGCTTATTCAATAAGGATCACTAAGGGCTTTGGTTCACTGAATGAAAGTCATGGGTGCCATGAAGAAAATGTTTCTTGAGACTATTGAAAAGAATCAGATCTTAGGCCCAGTTCAGAGAAAACAGAACCAGGATTTCACAGTTGAATCTAGCAACAGAGATCTTCAGAGAATTAAATGCCAAGGGAGAATTGCCCTAGGGAAAAGAGGGAAAAGATAAAAAGGAGTGAATTTCTTCCCTCATCTCCCACTATCACAATGATCAGGTGACAACTTGCTGGACTTTGAAAGATTGGAAGAAATAATATATCTAGTGTGTCTGGAACTGGTGGCAGTGTTTCTAGGACACTAGTGACTAATGACAGTGTCTACATCAAGAGCTAAGAGGCACCCCAATGACACATTAGACACACTAAAAAAAGCTTCAATTCTATATCTTGAATTTCATCTTGGGAATTGTGACAATACAGGTAATGACCTGAGACATGGATTAACATTTGATAAGGTTAACTTCATAATAAAAAATTTTATTTATTTATTTCAAAGTTACAACATTTTGAAAGTGATTCAGTTTATATTTTTCTTATTAAGGAACTTTCCAAAAACAACAAACAAATATTTAAAAAGTTTGGGAATATTGATATTGAATTATAAAGGCCATTGCTGTACCAGATCTAAAACTATATTATAAAGCAGCGGTCATCAAAACCATTTGGTACTGGCTGAGAAATAGAGCAGTCCATCAGTGGCATAGGATAGAATATTAGGACATACTAGGCAATAACTTTAGTAATTTAGTGTTTGATAAGCCCAAAGATCCCAATTTTGGGGATAAGTACTCACTATTTGGCAAAAACTGCTGGGAAAATTGGAAACTAGTATGGAAGAAATTAGGGCTTGACTCACACCTAACACCGCATACCAAGATAAGATCTAAATGGGTTCATGATCTAGATATAAAGAGTGATATTGTAAGCAAATTAGAGGAACATAGGATAGTTTACCTCTCAGACCTATGGACATGGAATAAATTTATGTCCAAAGAAGATCTGGAACTCTTAATTGAACACCAGATAGATAATTTTGATTATATTAAGTTAAAAAGTTTCTGTACAAATAAAACTAATGCAGACAAGATTAGAGGGAAGCATCAAATTGGGAAATCATCTTCACATTTAATGGTTCTGATAAAGGCCTCATTTCTAAAATATATAGAGAATTGTCTAATATTTATAAGAATTCAAGCCACTCTTCAATAGATAAATGGTCAAGGGATATGAACAGACAATTTTCAGTTGATGAAATTAAAATCATTTCTAGTCATATGAAAAGGTGCTCCAAATCACTATTGATCAGAGAAATGCAAATTAAGACAACTCGGAGGTACCACTACACACCTGTCAGATTGGCTAAAATGACAGGAAAAGATAATGATGAATGTTGGAGGGGATGTGGGAAAACTGGGAGACTGATACATTGTTGGTGGAACTGTGAAAGGATCCCACCATTCTGGAGAGCAATTTGGAACTATGCTCAGAAAGCTCTCAAACTATGCATACCCTTTGACCCAGCAGTGTTTCTATTGGGCTTGTATCCCAAAGAGATCTTAAAGGAAGGAAAGGGATCCACATGTGCAAGAATGTTTGTGGCAGCCATTTTTGTAGTGGCTAGAAACTGGAAACTGGATGCCCATCAATTGGAGAGTGGCTGAATAAATTATGGTATATGAATGTTATGGAATATTATTTCTCTGTAAGAAATGACCAGCAGGATGATTTCAGAGAGGCCTGGAGAGACTTGCATGAACTGATGCTGAGTGAAATGAGCAGAACCAGGAGATCATTATACACAGCAACAACAATACTATATGATGATCAGTTCTGATGGACATGGCTCTCTTCAACAATGAAATGTTTCAAACCAGTTCCAATTGTTCAGTGAAGAAAGCCATATACACCCAGAGAGAGGGATGTGAAATGTGGACCACAATATGACATTTTCATGCTCTCTATCAATGTTTGTTTGCATTGTGTTTCCTTTCTCAGATTTTTTTTTGCTCATGTAGATACAATTGTTCTTGCACAGCAAGATAAGTATGGAAATATGTATACATATATTCGACTTGTCAAGTATTTTAATATAATTAACATGTAGTGGATATCCTGCCATCTAGGGGAGGGGAAGGGACTAAGGGGGAAAATTTGTAACAGAAAGCTTTGTAAGGATCAATGTTGAAGAACTACCCATACATATGTTATGCAAATAAAAAGCTTTAATTAAAAAAAAAAGAATTTTAAAGGCCAGAAGAGAGCAGTCAATGAGCAGTTATTAAGTATCTACTATGACAATGGGAAAGAAAACATAAAACATAGTTACATACAAACAAGATAATTGGGCATAATAAGGAAAGGTGTTAGAATGGGGAAAGGGAAAAGAATAAGCATTTATAAAGTACCTACTGTGTTCCAGGGATTGTGCTAAGTGCTTTTAACTCTAAATGCAGCAACTCTACAAAGTAGGTACTATTATTTTTATTTTACAATTGGGAAAATTGAGGCAGATAGCAGTTAGGTGAATTGTCCAGATAGGAAGCATCTGTGTATAAATTTGAACTCAGATCTTCCTGACTCCAAGCCAATACTCTATTCATTGTCATTAGCTGCCCGGGAGATCAGGCAAGCCTTTTTGTAGAAGATGGGATGTTAGTTAAGACTTACGAGAATCCAGGAAAGCCAGACTGTTAAATAAAGAAGGAGAGCATTCCAAGTATAAGGAACAGCCTGGAGTCTGGAAGTTAATATCTTACTTTAAGAGCAAGAAGATCAGTGCCAATAAATCTCACTGGGGAAAAGGACAACTATGTGGCACAGTGGATAAAGTGGCAGGCCTGAAGTCAGAAAAATTCATCTTCCTGAGTTCTAATTTGTTGTCAGATATTTCCACTGACTAGTTGTATGACCTGTTGTTTGTCACTTAACCCTATTTGCTTCAGTTCCTCATCTGTAAAATGAGGTGGAGAAGAAAATGACAAACCGTTCCAGTATCTTTGCAAAAGAAAAAACCCAAATTGGGTCATGAAGAGTCTGAAATGATTGAACAATAACAATTATTCAATCCATAAAATAATAACAATGATTGATGATGATGATGTTATACAATTTATACCTTGCCTACTCAAGCAGCATCCTTTGAGGTAGGATTCATAGAACTTTATAGACACTGGGAATCTTTAAATTGATTTTCAACATACTACTTATAATTATTATGCTCATTTTACAAATGAAGAATCTGAAAGAGTGGGAGGTGAACATACAAATTCTCAGTCACTGATTAAGTCCATAGTGGATGTAGAGATGAACTTTGTCTCTTCTGAACTCAGTGCATTCAAATTCTCATACTCAAAACCTTTCTTATGGGTAATTAGCTGCAGAGTGGGATGACTCAACTTCCTTTTCCTTTAGAGAAGAAAACTGGTAGATACTCTAGCTTCTAGCTGCCCACTGACTCCCTTTTCTGGGAACCAGTGACCCAGAAGTCCTTTCCATCAGAATTAAACGGACCTGGTCCAAGCTGAGAGGCAACTCTTGTATGCTTTCATATTCTCAAGGACATACAAAGCAAGTAAAGATTAGACTGAGTGATGCTGCCTGAAAGATCATTAGGAAGCACAGGCTGTTACTGTTGTTTAATTAGATGGCTATTGGATTGCTGGGACCAAGGCAGGCTTGCTCCTCATTTCCCATTTGACGGCCCCCAGTGGCAACATTTTAGAGATTAAGGCTTTCTTGCTACACTGGTAGTGTGTGGTGTTTTGCTTTTTTGGTTTTTTTTCCTTCTTGTTTCTAAACCCACTGAGCTGAGAAATGGAATTCCCTGTTCTTGTCTTGCTGCTGGCTGATTAGCCACCAAAGGCTGCTACCTGCGGGCACTTTGGACTCTTATTACTCCCTGCTTGGCTGTATTTGTTTGCTAGCATCTTCTCTAAAATGTGTGCTTGCTGATTGCGTCCTTGCCCTTGAAGAAGGCATCCTGCCATCTTCTGTGTGAGAAAGAGAATCTCATGTTGTATATTGGTCTCTCTGAATAAAATCTCCATATTGGATAAAGTATGATTTTATTCCCCCCAGATAAATGATTTTCCAGCTGCTTTCATTTTTCACCTGTGATGGAAATGGATCTGGGAGGTTTTCCTGAACATGAAACCAGAAAGGGAAACTCTGAGATGGAGTGTGGGGAAGGGTACAGAATACATCTTATTACAATGTCTTAGAGGCTAAATGCCTTTGGTGTCCGTTGCATTTGTGGGTTCATTCTGATATATGTCTTGCTACAAGTGGATATACCACGTACAGTGTTTGTGAAGTTGCTTAAATCTCATTTGTGTGGCTAAGTCACAGTAGGATTAGTTTCTTGTGAAAAATAATTCATTCTTGTGGTTTGACTATGAAGTCCCTCCAAGTTACTGCAAATGCAGCTCAAAATATGGTTCAAGATATGTTTATTTAAAATTTTCCTCAATGTGGAAATGAACGATGTCAAATGTCTCCTCAAAAAGAGTCTCCTTTTCTTTTCTGGCCATTTACAAAAACAGTCAGTAAGCCATGAATCAGAAAGAACATCCTCTTGTTTTGGAACTTTCCCTTATATTCTTCCTTCAATCAGATTGATTTTCATCTAATTAGGGAATTTCAAGTCTCCATTCATACTGATTTTTCCCCCCTTTCCTCCAGGCAGAAATGACCCTGGTCCAATTCAGGGAGACAAATTTCTGTCTTTTCCTTTAAAAAAAAAACCCTGGGAAGGAGAATTTACTATCTACCTCTATTATCTATTTCAGTGTTAGTAATTTCACTCTTAGGAAATTTTTCCTAAAACCTAATTCACATCCCTGTGTCTGGTGGAGGTGGGGAGCAGCAATCAGAACTACCCCTCTCCACACATATACATAAGAGCTCCATAAATGTGACATAGAATTTAGTTTAAAATTTGTATATGGGAATTCAAGGCTTATTGCTAAGAGTCATCCTCTTTTGCTGGAGTTATCTAAGGACAGTGTAATAATTGCTGAGTAGAATATATAAAGGAAAAACTGGATTCTACACGATTTTACTTCCTTTGATAAAGGAATTTTAGGGTCTTGCTTTGAAATTAGCTGTGAAGACCCAAAATATAATCACAAGATCTTTATGATATTTTAAAAGTATCTGAAGAAAAAATATCTATGCCTTGCTCCCTTTATAAAGTTGAAATGCTCCTTTGAGTGACTCTAGAATAGAATTACATGTAGGAAGCAGGCAAAGCTAAAAGCACTTGTGGAGTGAAATCCTTCGGGGATCTTTCCCTCCTTCTTTAACCAGCTCTGTAGCTTTGATGGGAGTTACTGGACCAGTAAGAGACATCGAATCCAGGGGGAGGCAGAGACACCTATTCCAGATAAAATGGATACAGAAGGATAGTCACCTGGGAGAAAAAGCATCTTCAGGAAGTGTGATCTCTGGCAATCCAGAAATAGGATATGTAGAAAAGACTCAGGGAAATTAGCACTAGGGCTTTATGAAGAGAAGAAAGACTTGCAGGCCCTCAGCTCTTAGGACTTGTGGGTTGCTTTTGCCATCTGTACATCCTCCATATGTGATGTGGCTCATGGACATTGAATTCTGAAGTTAGAACCCATTCATCCTGCTGGAACTATGAATATCTATGTGCTCAGGGTTTATGGCAGAAATGTTTGTACCTAATATCCTTTACTAGCCATCTTAGTAAATGTCTTTGCTAAGAGCTAATTGAGTCTACTGGCTGATTGTTAATGAAAAGCATTGTGATGAGGACTTGTGAACTAGATTAATAAATGTAACCACCTCTCTGGGGATCCAACCTGGGAATTCAGGGGCTAGTTTGATGAGTTCACCAGAGGAGATGCTACACTTTTCTCCTGTAATTTAAAAAAAGAGATGGTTTCTTGGATGCAGCTTACATAAACCTTTATTATAAATCAAACAATTCATGTTTCCAGGGAGGAAGGAAATGCTTCAGTAAGAATACATTAAAATATATAATTTCCAAGTAAATTTGAAATATAGGTGAAAATATACTATAGAAAGGGATAAGGCCTTCCTGTGCCTACTCTTTTGAGTGCCAATAAAAGGAGAATTTCTCATCCTTTTTTCCTCACGCATACAAAAGATGATAGCAGATAAGAGATGCTGTCAAATCCTGATCCATTAAAACCCTATAATAGCTAATACACAGCTTCCCTTCTACTATCCTAAAAAAGAAAATGGAAGCAAAGAAACTGAATAATGCCAAGATGAGGAAGGGAAAAAAAGAAAAAAAGCATAAAGGGGATGGATGTCCTGTGGGTCCTCAAAGTGAAAGGACTTTTGAGGCCAAGACCCAGCTTTTATGGAGTTCTGCAGGCTAGCAGGGAGTGTCATAAAATGAGCAACTTGTTTTAAAATTATAAAATTATAATAAAAGAAACACACTAAGTTTTTTAAGATAGAGGAAAGCCTGACTGTCCTGGGAGAGGAAGAACAGTCCTAGAATACTATTGCCTGGCAAAACTGAATGTGCTCTTAGCAAATTATGGAAAGTTTGGCTATGTTCTTCATCTCTTGACTAGTCATCCATTTCTTGATTAGCAAATATTTATTTCTTACCCATTATGTATCATTCACTGTACTGAGTGCTGAGAGAAACCATACAACCAATTCATGAACAATCACTGATTAACTATGTATCAGAAACTTTGCTGGATACACACATCAAACAATTCCCCATCAAGTAGACAGCATTCTAAGAGAAGAAGAAGGCATTTTCACAGATAAGTGAACTGAGTACACTAAATAAATACAAGATGATTTGGAAGGAGATTGGGAGAGGGGATGAGGAGATTTCCCCAGATCAGGGGATGGAGAGGTTGGGGAAGGAGAATCAAGAAAAGTTTCTTGAAGGATGTAGCATGTGAGCAGATACTCAAAAGGAAACCAAGTGTGTAAGTGTATGTATATGTGGGGTGTGGAACAACTTTTGCAAAGGCACAAAGAGTAGAGATTGCCATGTGCTAATAATAGCAAGTAGGAGTTGGGGTAGGGAGGAAGAGAGAGTAAGCATTTATACAACTACATGCTTTGAAAAATAATAAGTATGACATTTGATCCTCACAACAATCCTGGGAAGTAGGTGTTATTGTTATCCTGATTTTGCAGTTGAAGAGACTGAGGCAAATAGAGATTAAGTGATGTGTCCAGGACTCTAGGAAGCCAATTTGGCTGGAATGGAAGGTACAGAAGAAGGCATAATCTCTAATCCCTTGGGAAAGATAAACTGGAGTCAGAATTTTAAAGTATTTAAAGACCAAGATGACAAGTTTGTATTTTATCCCATGGATTATAGAAAGTCACTGAAGCTTCCTTAAAAGAATCAAGGAACCTCAATGAACCATAGGAGAAACTGGCAGGAGGTAGGAATCATTCTCTCTAGGGACCCTGAAATTTGGAAACCGAGACATCAGAGTTCCTACTCCCTGCTTTTTCTTTTAAAAAAATGAGTATACATGTTATAGATATGTGCTATATGTGTATATGTTACATATACATGCACATTATATATATTCATAATTGCATACATGTGCTATATGTGTATATGTTACTTATATATGCATATTATACATTCACAATTGCATACATGTATACTACAGTATACAGGCTACATATATACACACAGTACATGTGTATAGATGCTACATATATACATACTATATATAGATAATATGTATATGCATGTTCCATATATATGTATATATATACAGACATATACACACATTACACAATACAGACTAAATATATAGATACTACATATATGCCTGCTACACACACACATATGAATGCTACATATATACATATTGTATATATACATGCTATATAATACACACTATGTATATGCAGATACACCCATAAATGATACACACATGCACACACAACACACATGGACACTGAGCATGCGCACACACACCACACACAGACACACATGTTATCCACACTTCAGCACACGTGTGAAACATACTACATGTGTGTATTCTACACATATCACACATATGCTATGTATGTTATACTACACAATAATGCTTGTGTGCATATAATGTATCATGTATATAACCTATTATTTATATATGTATATATAGAGATTTATCACATAAATCGATATTGTTTATATCTTTTGTTTTTACACAAACAAGATTTTTCCCTAAATTTTTTTTACAAAATTGTACAAATTTTTCTTTTGTTTCTATTTACTTTGGTCTATATTAAATCATACAATTCTTCCCAGGTTTCTCTACAACTATCTCCTTCATGATTTATTACAGTATAATAGGACTCTATCATATTTATATACCAAGATTTATTCAGACATTCCTCAACTGATGGACATCCCCTCAGATTCCTGTTCTTTATCAGCTCAAAATCATGCTAAAACCATGTAAGTACATACTTAGAGTTTATTTTGCTTAAAAGTAATCTCTTCTCTAATCTGGTCTCCCTCAAATCCCCCTTTTACTTTCTCCCCTTTTCCTCTTATTTCTTGTTAAGTAAATTTCTCTACCTAACCTCTATGTATATATGTACTCTTCTCTCTTTTGACCAATTCAAGTGAGACCAAAGTTCAAGTTTTAGGAAGCTCCATCTTGTTATTTATATAGATGTTTACTTGAACATACTGATCATGTAAGATAATTTACTCTATCCTTCCTTTCTTTTCCCCCTAGTGTATTCTTTCCTTCTCTTTCCATTTTCTCTGAAGTTCATCAAAACCTAACAAAACCACTTCCAGGCCTTTTCTAACTATAATCCTTCTATGACCTGATGTGTAACTAATGGTGCATTGGTGTAAGAAATGATCAAGAGGATGATTTCAAAGAAGCCTGGAGAGACTTACATGAACTGATGCTAAGTGAAATGAGTAGAATCAGGAGATCATTATACACAGCAACAACAAGATTACACAATGATCAAGTCTGATAGTCATGGCTCTCTTCAACAATGAGATGATTCATACCAATTCCAATTGTTCAGTGATGAAGAGAGTTGTCTATATCTAAATCTGTTGTATACAGGATTATCATTCTTCACATTAAATTGTATTGTCTGTCTCAGAAAAAGGCTTCTGAGATCTTCCTAAAGTTTGGGGAATATATTTTTAAAACTAACATGATAATTGTATAAATATGTATGCATATATTGGGATTTAACATATATTTCTACCATGTTTAACATATATTAGACTACTTGGCATCTAGGGGAGGGCATGGGGAAATTGGAACATAGGGTTTTGCAAGGGCTAATGTTGAAGAATCGTCCATGCATATGTTTTGAAAAATAAAAAGTTTTAATTAAAAAAAAAGAAAACTTTTTAAAATTGTGCATTGGATAGAGTTATGGGTTTAGAGTCAGGAAGATGAGTCTTACTGAGTTCAAATTTGACCTCAGACACTTACTGCCTTTGTGACCCTGGCAAATCATTTAACTTTGCTCCAGTTCCCCATCTGTAAGATGAGCTGGAGAAGGAAATGGCAAAATACTCTACTATATTTGCCAAGAAAACCCCAAATAGGGTCATGAAAAGTCAGATATGATTAAAATAATTGTACAACAGCAACATGACCCTAATGATGATAGGGAGAGTTCAGAGGGGACACAGTTATCAATTCTCCATATTTGAATGTAAGCAGTTTATAATTGTTTAATTCCTAATAATTATTCAAATTTTTCTTTTTATGTTTCTCTTAACTCTTTGGTTTAAACTTCAAAGCTTCAACATATCTCTGGTTTTATCATCAGGAATACTTAAAAGTCCTCTGTTTCATTATTTTTCCCCTATAGGACTATATTTAGTTTTATTGGATAAGTTATTTTTAGTTGTAAGGCTATATCCATTACCTTCTGAAATATCCTATTCCAAGATCTGGTCTCTTTTATAGTGATAGCTACTAAATCATGTGTGATCTTAACTATGGGTCCTCAATACTTTAGTTTTTTTCTTTCTGACTGTTTATAGTAATTATACTGATTAAAAAATTCTAAATTTTGATTATAATATTCCTAGAAGTTTTTATTTTGGAGTCCTTTTGGAAGATGACTAGTGAATTCTTATCACTTCTATTTTGCCTTCTGGATCTAAGAGAATCTAAAAGATCTAGGCATTTTCTTTTAAGATTTCTTGGAATGTTACTTTTGGTCATAGCATGCAGGTTCAGAGATTCTGAAATATATTTTTTACTCCTCAATGTGTTTCCAGGGATGTTATTTTTGCTATAATATACTTTATATTTTCTTCTGTCTTTTGTGTCATTTGTGCTGTCTTATATTTCTTATTGTCTCATAATATCACAGGGTTTTATTTAATCCATTTTATTTTTTAAGAAGTTTGCTTTTTGGGCAAGATTTTATACCTCTTGTGTCAAATTGCAAATTTCATTTTCCAATTTCTTTTCCCAAAGCTCTCACTTTTTTTTTCTATTCACCTCCCCTTATACTTACATTTCATTTATTAAAAACAAACAAACAACCAACTTTTAAAACTCTTGCTTCATCTCTTTCAGGAATTCTAATTGAATTTGTGCCAATACTGCATTTTTCTTTGGGACTTTGTTCCCTTAATTATAGATGATTTGGAGTAATTTTCTTCTGGATTTCTTGAGCATTCCTGTCATGAAAATAACTTTTAACTTTTTTATTATGGTGAGATTCTTGTTTTGTTTATTCTTTCAAATCACTTCCTGTCTTTCAAACTCCATAGTAAGGCCTGGCTCTGCCCATTTCTGGAAGTGAGTTCCTGGGATGCTCTTGTTATTGCTTTCTTGGGGGTATTTAGTATTATATATTTCTCAGGGATAATCTCAGGGATAAATAGGAAATTCTACATAAAGTCAAACATTTTTCTTCAAGAATATAGAATAAGGATGGTATTACTAGGCTGAAATTAATTTAAAAGATATTTGGATATTTCAATTGATTGAGTCAAAATTCTCATTGATTTGACAAATTGACAAAATTTGACTCATTGACTAAAAAAAACAAACAAACTAGTATCCTAGAATATATGTGTTGCAGTGACAATAGGTAGATGAAACTTCTTCTGTCCTCTGCCCCAATCAGAGCAAAATAGGAGTATTATGTTTAATTCCCAAGTGCTACATTTTAATAAGGAAATTACTAAGTTGCATCAGCCATAGGAGCCCTATTAAGATGGTGAGAGAACTAAAGAATAAGATGAAAATCCACAGAAGAAACTAGGAATGTGTAACCTAAAGAACAGAAGTTTTAAAAGAGAAGAGAAACCATCTTCAAATATTCAGGTAGAAGGACTATCATTTGGAAGAAGTATTAAATTTATGCTTTAAGCCAAATGGTAGAAGTAAGAACAATATGCTTAAATTGCAAAGAAACAGATTTTGGTTTGATCTTAGAATGATTAGAGCTTTTAAAAAATGCAATGGCTACACTGGGTTCCTTCTCTTTGGAAGTTTTTAAGTGAAGGCTGGTTGATCATTTGTTGCTATTATTTAAAGGATTCATTCATAACATTGCCAAAAGTGATGGGCTGACTTGAAAAATACAATATCAACTCAATGACCAATCATAATTCCAGAGGACTAATAATGTATGCTGTTTACCTCCTAACAAACTCAGAGTGCAGAATGATTTATATATGTGTGCATTCCTGTACATATATATTTATATGTGTATGTCTCTTTCTCTGTATGGATAGCATAGCCAAGGTGAAATTTTGTTTTGCTTGACAATGCATATTTGTACCAAATTTTTTTTCCTCTTGCCCTCTTCTCCCTCAAGTTTAGTGGAATAGTGAAGGAAATAAATAAATGCTTAATCATTGAAAAAAATAAAAATAAATCAAAAAGTCCCCTCAAAAATAGGAGTAAAGATTGAATTAGATGATTCATTAGGCCCTTTCTTCATTTCTTCAGACTTCTGTCCCAATTACTCTAGACATTTTACTAAAACGGCTCTCTCTGGGGGTAATTAATGGTTGCCAAGTTTCTGAATTCAATTACTTTTCCCCCCATCTCCATTTTCCTTCATTTTCTTGAAGTTAACAATAGTTTACCACCCCTTCCCACTAGTTTCCTTTTAGCATAAGAAACTCAGCACTTTCCTGTTTCTCTTCCTTCCTTTCTAACTATTGAGCCTATTTCCATTGCTGATTCCACATCTTTCTAACCCTTGCAAAATGTATCCTCCAAGGGTCTGTCCTTGGCCCATTCTCTTCCTTTTTTCTTTCCTTTTTTATTAAAGCTTTTTAATTTTTAAAACATATGCATGGATAATTTTTTCAACATTAACACTTGCAAAACCTTGTGTTCCGATTTTCCCCTCCTTCTCTCTACAAGTAATCCAATATATATTAAATATATGTTAAAATATGTTAAATCCAATATATGCATACATATTTATACAATTATCTTGCTGCAGACAATTTTCAGATGAAGAAATTGAAACTATTTCTAGTCATATGAAAAGGTGCTCCAAATCACTATTGATCAGAGAAATGCAAATTAAGACAACTCTGAGATACCACTACACATCTGTCAGATTGGCTAAAATGACAGGAAAAGATAATGATGAATGTTGGAGGGGATGTGGGAAAACTGGGATGCTGATACATTGTTGGTGGAACTGTGAATGGATCCAACCATTCTGAAGAGCAATTTGGAGCTATGCTCAAAAAGTTATCAAACTGTGCATACCCTTTGACCCAGCAGTGTTTCTACTGGGCCTATATCCCAAAGAGATCTTAAAGGAAGGAAAGGGACCCACATGTGCAAAAATGTTTGTAGCAGCCTTTTTGTAGTGTCAAGAAACTGGAAACTGAATGGATGCCCATCAATTGGAGAATGGCTGAATAAATTATGATTTATGAATGTTATGGAATATTATTTTTCTGTAAGAAACAACCACCAAGATCATTTCAAAGAGGCCTGGAGAGACCTACATGAACTGATGCTAAGTGAAATGAGCAGAAGCAGGAGATCATTATACACAACAGCAAGACTATATGATGATCAATTCTGATGGACATGGTTCTCTTCAACAATGAAGTGATTCACACCAGTTCCTATTGTTCAGTGATGAAGAAAGTCATATACATCCAGAAAGAGGCCTCTGGGAACTGAGTGTGGACCACAACATAGCATTTTAATGCTTTCTGTGAATGTTTGCTTGCATTTTGTTTTCCTTTTTAGGTTGTTTTTTTCCTCTTTCTAGATCTGATTTTTCTTGTGAAGCAAGATAACTGAGTATATATATATACATATATTGGATTTATAATATATTTTAACATATTTAACATGTATTAGGCTATTTGCCATCTAGGGGAGGGGGTGGGGAAAAGGAAGGAAAAATTTGGAACAGAAAATTTTGCAAAGGTCTATGTAGAAAAATTACTTATATGTTCTGTAAATAAAAAGCTTTAATATAAATTAAAAAAAACCTAATTATTTTGCTGCACAAGAAAAATCAAATCAAAAAGGAAAAAATGAGAAAGAAAATAAAATGCAAGCAAACAACAACAAAAAGAGTGAAAATGCTATGTTGTGATCCATACTCAGTTCCCACAGTCATCTCTCTGGGTGTAGATGTCTCTCTTCATCACAAGATCATTGAAACTGGCCTAAATCATCTCATTGTTGAAAAGAGTCACATCCATCAGAATTTATCATTGTATAATCTTGTTGTTGCCATGTACAGTGATCTCCTGGTTCTTCTCATTTCACTTAGTATCCATTCATATAAGTTTCTCCAGGCATCTCTGAAATCATCCTGCTGATCATTTCTTATAGGGTAATAATATTCCATAACATCCATATACCATAACTTATTCAGCCACTCTCCAACTGATGGGCATCCATTCAATTTCCAGTTTTTTGCCATTACAAAAAGGGCTGCCACAAATATTTTTGCACATGCGGGTACCTTTCCTCCCTTTAAGATCTCTTTGGGATATAAGCCTATGAGAAACACTGCTGGATTAAAGGGTATGCATAGTTTGATAGCTCTTTGGGCTATCAATTGTTCTCCAGAATGGTTGGATCACTTCAGAACTCCACCAACAATGTATTAGTGTCCCAGTTTTCCCACATCCCCTTCAACATTCATCATTATACCTTTTCCTGTCACCTTAGCGAATCTGAAAGTTAGTGGTACTTCAGAGTGGCCTTAATCTGCATTTCTCTGATCAATAGTGATTTAGAGCACCTTTTCACATGACTAGAAATGGTTTTAATTTCTTCATCTGAAAATTTTCTGTTCAAATCCTTTGATCATTTATTATTTGGAGAATGGCTTGAATTCTTATATAAATTTGAGTCAATTCTCTATATATTTTAGAAATGAGGCCTTATCAGAACCTTTGAATATAAAAATATTTTCCCAGTTGTTTCCCTTTTAATCTTATCTGCATTAATTTTGTTTGTACAAAAACTTTTTAAGTTAAAATAATCAAATTATCTATTATTTTTATTCAAGAATGAATTCCAGTTCTTCTTTAAACACAAATTCCTTCCTTCTCCACAGATCTGAGAGATAAACTATCCTTTATTCTTCTAATTTGCTTATAATATCACTCTTTATGTCTAAATCATGAACCTATTTTGACCTTATCTTGGTATATGGTGTTAGGTGTGGGTCAATGCCTAGTTTCTGCCTTACTAGTTTCCAATTTTCCCAGCAGTTTTTGTCAAATAGTGAGTTTTTGTCCCAAAAGCTAGGGTTTGAGGTTTGTCAAACACTAGTTTCCTATAGTTATTGACTATTTTGTCCTGTGAACCTAACCTATTCCACTGATTGACTACTATTTCTTAGCCAGTACCAAATGGTTTTGATGACCACTGCTTTATTATAGTTTTAGGTCTGATACAGGTAGGCCATATTCATTTGCATTTTAAAAAATTAATTCCCTTGAAATTCTTGACCTTTGGTTCTTCCAGATGAACTGTGTTATTATTCTTTCTAGATCTGTAAAATAATTTCTTGGGAGTTTGATTGGTATGTCACTGAATAAGTAAATTAATTTAGGTAGTATTGTCATTTTTATTGTATTAGCTCAGCCTACCCATGAGCGCTTGATATTTTTCCAATTGATTACATCTGACTTTATTTGTTGGGAAAAATATTTATAATTGTGTTCATATAGTTCCAGATTTGCCTTGGCAGGTGGACTCTCAAATATTTTATATTATCAACAGTTATTTTAAATGGAATTTCACTTTGTATCTTTTGTTAGACTTTGTTGGTAATATATAAAAATGCTGATGATTTATGTGGATTTATTTTGTATCCTGCAACTTTGCTAAAGTTGTGAATTGTTTCTACTAGTTTTTTAGTTGATTCTCTACATTTCTCTAAGTATACCATTGTAGCATCTGCAACAAATGATAATTTGGTTTCTTCATTACCTACTCTAATTCCTTTATCTCATTTTCTTCTCTTTTTACCAAAGCTAACATTTCTAATATAATATTTAATAGTAATGGTGAGAGTGGGCAACCTTGTTTCACCCCTGATCTTATTGGTAATGGTTCTAGTTTGCCCCATTACATATGGTTGCTGATGGTTTTAAATAGATGCTACTGATCGTTTTAAGGAAAACTCCATCCATTCCTATTCTTTCTAGTGTTTTTAATAGGAATGGGTATTGGATTTTATCAAATGCTTTTTCTGCATCTATTGAAATAATCATATAATTTTTGTTAGTTTGGTTATTGATATAAACAGTTATGCTAATAGTTTTCCTAATATTAAACCAACCCTGCATTCCTATATAAATCCTACTTGGTCATAGTGTATTATCCTGGAGATGACTTTCTGTAATATTGAAGTAACTTGGTCTATTAATGCAGACTGATACTTAATAGTTTCAGAGAATTGAATGGATCACAATGGTCCCGGGTTCTCAGTGGTTTTCAATCTACCCTTTACCAAAGACAGATCTGCCAAAGCAACTGCCCGCAACCAGAGCAAAGTGGCCCAAGCGTCTCCCAGGGACTTCCCGAGTGCTTACTATCCTCCACACTCTGTCCCAGCCCTGGTCTCCTGTCCTGGCTGCACGCTGCCACCTGAGTGCGGCAAACTGCCCGATCCCCCTGCCAGTTTGAAACAGACCTACTCCAGAGTTCTTCTAAGGTAACTTTAGCTGGAAATGTGTTGTACTCCAAGTATTTGGGGGAGCTTTTATTCCAGAACCAGTTCAGAGGCTTAATCTGCTATTGGTTTGAAAGACGATCAGAGGAGGCTTCTATGTCTCTTATGACTTGTCTTTATCAATTATCTTGCCTTTCCTTGAACCTTAATTCCTTTCCTTTCCATTGGACCCTTCCTTTTGGTTTACAACCATACACAGATCTCACCTAACTTAAAAATAAAATAAGCTGTCTCTTGACTCTTAAAAGTTAGTCTGTCTCCTTTCCTTTTTATCATCAAACTTCTTGAAAGGGTTTTCTATATATCCCACTTTCTCCTGACCCCTTTCACTCTTTAACCCCTGGCTAATGCCTATTGACTCTAAAACATCCTTCTTGTATCAGATCTCTGATCAATGCAGTAACTAATAGTGACTTCAGAAGACAAACACTTTCCTTTTCTTAGCATAAAGAACTTGCTATGGTTCTATTGGGGAAGCCATGGGAGGCCTACATTTCTGACATGAAAATTTGTTGATTTATTTCACTTTATCATGCTTCTTTATGAGAGAGGGTACTAAAGGAGTAGAAAGTAGGCTAGAGGCAACTGGAAACTGATAGTTATATAAAAGAAAACTAGGCATCAATAAAAAATTTTAAAGCACACCTTTCTTTTGAATTGAAGATTACTGGTAATATCCTAATCTCCAAATCTCATGAACTATTTTCAGTCCTAATTATCTTTGTCTTTTCTGGGATATAGTTGACCAATCTTTCCATCTTGCAACTCAAACTTCCTTTGACTTCTGTGAAACAGCATTAACTTCATTCTATCCCTATATTGCTAACCAGATTCTTTTTCTCTTCCTTGTACTTTTCCTCTCTTTCCCTCTTCCAATTACAGATAATCCACCAAGAATTTTTCCTCATTTCTCTTTTCCATATGTTTTAACCCCTGGCTATCTTAAAACCTACAGCTTCAGCTCTCATCTCTCTGTGGATGACTAAAACATTAAATCTAGTCCTGACCTCTTCTTTGCTTCAAAACTGCTCTTTAACTGCCTTTTGAACCATTCCACTTGAATAAGAGGCAGAAAAAGATGGTATTTGGAATCAGATAACATTGAAGGTAAATTTTATCTCAGCTACTTACTTACCCAAACCACTTTGTTCAATTTCCTTAAATTCTATAGATCCTTATTTCCTTAACTATAAAATGAAGTATTTGGAGGAAATGATCTCCAAGTCTCCTTTCAACTTTAAACTCTATGATCCTATATTTTGTTACTACGTAAAACTCAAAATACCTAAAGCTGAATTTATCACTTCCCTGCTTCCCACTAACTATGTCCTCCTCCAGATAACTTCATTTCTATTAGCTGGCAGGACCATTCTCCGTCACTCAGGCTCAAAACATGAGTCATCTTTAACTTCTTTCTCTTGCCCCCTCAGTCAATCAGTCATCAAGTCTTGTCAATTCTACCTCCATGATTTTCTTGCCCCCTCCTTTCCATTCGCACCGCTACACCCAAGCTGACCTCCTTTAAAAAGCCTTCCTAATCCCAGTAATGAAAAGTAATTGCTCCATCTCCTTCTGGCTTTCTATGGATTTTTATTTGTACCTTTTTCTTTGTCACTTATCATATGTTTCCTTATATTTGTGCACATTTTACTTCCTCTGCTATACTGTTACAGCAAGTTTGGGAGTACCTGGATTTTTTTTTTACCAGAAATATTCACTAAACTAATTCTCTAATTTCTTCAGAATGACCAATTTTGGAAACCAGTGATCTTTTGGCTTTATAAACAGCACATGTAGGGAATGTGACCTTAGAACTTACTTTTATGCAATGCTAGGGGCTAAGAACTCATTCATCATTGGGAGAAATCTATTAGACCATTATCTCCCACAATACAACACAATGGTGTCACCAGGTAAAGACTAATGGGAGACAGGGTAGAGAGCTAAAAATTAGATATAAGAAAAATGAACTGCTGAGGGATTGAATAGGACCCATAAAGAATGGTATTGCAGTGATATCCCAGAACTCAGTAATCTTAGAAGAATCCTAACAGCTTTGGAGCTTCCCAGATTTCTGAAAGTTCCATTTACTCTATCTTACTCCAGAAATTTTTGCTATCTGTCCCAGCTTCAGTATGTTATACAACTAACAACTTTAGTCCCCATTCAATTAATTCTCTGTTACTAGACTATACAAGAAACACATAAATCCAAAAATGAAATAGTTCAATTAACATGTGAGATAAAGGAGGAGAAAAGAAGAAGGGGAAGGAGAAGAAGGAGGAAAAGGAGAAGTAGGAGACAGAACAGGAGGAGAAGGAGAAGGGGGAGAATCAATCAGTGAAATCATTATATACAAATATGTACAATTTAGTTTAGGGGAACTATGATTCCATCACTCTAATTTCTCCTGATTCCCTAGCATTAGACTGAATGGGACACAATTAACTTCAAAACTTATGGCTTCAATTAGTCTATCCATCAATAAATATTTATTGAGCACTTGCTATGTGTCTGGCACTGTACTAAGCACCAGGATTTTTAAGAAAGCAAAAAAGACAGTCCTTGTATTCAGGGAGCTCTCAAATTAATAGAAGAGACTACATACAAACAACTATGTAAAAAGAAGATATATACAAGACAAAAAGGATATTATTTTAAAAGGGGAAAACAATAGAATTAAGAGTGGTTGAGAAGAGTTTCCTGTAGAAATGAGATTTTAATTGGGATTGAAAGAAGTTTGGGAAGTCAATAGGTGAAGATGAAGAATGAAGAGAGGAACCAGAGAAAATGCCTGGGGTCAAGAGACAATGTCTTGTTCGTGGAATATTAAGGAGGCCAGAAAACTATGTGTTAGAGAGTGAGGTGTAAGAAGACTAAAAGGTAGAAGGAGACTAGTTTATGAAGGACTTTGAATTTTATAAGGAATATTTTGGGAATCAGTGGAGTTTCTGATTTTGGGGTTGGTGGGAGAGGGGATGACAGGATCAGACAGATCAGATTTTTTAGGAAAATCATTTTAGGAAAAATCGCTTTAGGAAAACCAATGTAATGAATGAATGGAGAATAGACTGTGGTAGGAAGAGACCTGAGAAAGGTAGACCCACTAACACCTATTACTATGGTCCAGGTAAGATGGTATTACAGTGGTGGCTGTGTCAGAAGAGAGAAAGGGGAATATATGAGAGAGGTGAAATTAACAGGCTTTCACATAGATTGGATATACCAGCAAGGGGATAAAAGATAATAATAATTAATAATAATAACTAACATTTATATAGCATTTACTATGTTCCAGACACTGTACAATTATTATTTCATTTAACCCTCGCAACAATCATGGGAAATAGGTGCTCTCCATTTTGCAGATGAGGAAGTTGAGACAAACAGGTTAAGAGACTTGCCCAGAATGACCCAGCTATCTGAGGTATTCCTGAAGCCAGGTCCAGCAACCTATCCACTGCATCACCCAGATAACCAGTGAGAAGCTGAGAATGACACCTATGTTGTAAGCCTGAAGGACTGGGTAATTAGAAGGAAGGGAGGATTTACAGAGAAAGATAATGAGTTTTGGTTTTAGACAAGTTGAGTTTAAGAGATGTACACTGATCATCTAGTCTGACATTTGAAAAGCAAATGGAGAAGTGAGATTAGTGCTCAGCAGGATAGGGTGCATTTAAACATTATCAACATAGAGATTGTAATTGTTGTGGTGGTGGTTTTGGTTGTGGTGGTGGTTTTGGTTGCTAAATACATGGGCCTTGATGAGATCACCAAGTAGTATGGAGGGATAAGAGAAGAGAGTTCACAGCAGTGGTAAAGACTTAGGATACAGTATTATCTGACTTCTGAAATCCTTTGAAAAGTGTTTTGCATCAGGCTGGATACCTGTAAAAGTTTCTTGCTCGAGTTCTAGAATCATCAGGATCTTGCAAGATTTCCTGGAGTTATGGAGAGTATGACAGGAGCACTTAATACAACTCCTCTTCCTCATCTTTGCTCCCCTCTAGCCCACAGTTTGCTTCTCCCTGTTCCCGTTTATATCTCCCTTCCATTCTGTACCCAGAAATTCTACTTTCTAAATTTGCCAGCTTGTGGAACACTCCTCATTAATCAGAGTCGTTATCTGGTGATGTCACCATGTATCAGCCACTATAAGCACTGTGAGACACAAATAGTGTAGTGAATTTTTTCCAATGTGTCATGTATGCCCTCAGATGCAGGCATTGTGTAAAAATGATCCAGGTAAGAGACCTTCTCTGACACTGTAGATCAGCACTTTCTTTGCTGAAGAAGCAGTTTGCATCAAAGAGAATTGATCACTGAACCAAGTCTTCCATTCAATAGATCTTAAAAAGAGTGATTGTTCTCTGACTCTCTCCCATCAGCCAAACAGGACAAAACCTTTTGAGTATTCTCTTAAAGTAAGTGTGTGTGTGTGTGTGTGTGTGTGTGTGTGTGTGTGTGTGTGTGTTATAGAGAGAGGTACACACACACACATAGAGACAGAGACAAAGACTGAGAGTGAAAGGCAGAGAGAGATACTGAGAGACAGAGACAAACAGAAAGAAAGAGATAAAGACATACAGACAAATTCAGAGAGGAGAGAGAAGACAGAGGCAGAGAGGTAGAGAGAAAGAGAGAGAGAGAAAGAGAGAGAAAGAGAGAGAGAGAGAGAGAGAGAGAGAGAGAGATTCCTTCTATCCAAGGAGCTATGACAGTGAGAACATATAATTGTCTTTCTGATCCTGGATTTGAATCTTGAAGTCCTGGATGTCTCCTCCATTTTGTGTTTTTTAACTTAAAAAGAGATAACTGAACAGTGATTCTGAAGAGTGCTGGAGCCAGTTTTTGGACACAAAAGTCAACTGTCACATTTTCATTGTGAGCCTTTACACCTCAGAAAATTAGCAAACCAAAACAAATTGGGGTCATGAATTATTGTTTTGTTGATTGTCTAGATGTATAATGCACTTTAAACTTAAAAATATGTCTTCTATACCTTGTTTTCCTCTGGAGAGCTGCTTGTTAAACATTTTACCACCAGTTTCCAGCTTTGTAAAAAAACAAAAACAAAAAACCTGTAAGTTCAAAAGGTCAGAAACTCCTGGGCTCATCATTTGGAGATGACTATACTGGAAGAAGTGCTCCCTACATTTATGACAACGCTTCTTGGAAAAAGTGATCTCCCCAGAAGACTAGGACCAAGCAATGCCTCAGAAGCTATATATCATAAGGAAGATGTTTATACATTATAAGTCTGAGATAAAGGTGAAGTGATTTCAGCAATTCCACAAATTCATGTTTTAATATTTTAAGTATCAATCTCTTAGGAGAGCATTATAGGAGTTATGAGTTTTTTTGTATTTTAATTCTTTGTAAATAATCACTTAGAAGTCTTTTGGGTTTTAAACATTTCTTTTTTTAGTGGAGGAAATAAATAGCTGTCCTGTACTTTATTTACTTTTTAAATTAAGTACTTTTCAATAATGGAACCTATTCATCCCCCTTAAAGAAACTTCAGGCATGAGAAATCTCCTTTTCTGGGGTTTAAAATGCCAGAGACACAAACAAACCTGATTTATCTCTTTAAAGGCCAGGATCCCAAAGGATTGAATCTGGTATGAGTCCAAAGCTTAACCCCCCTCAGTGAAAGACAACCCAGCCCCTATGAACCAACAGTACTTACTACATACACATGGCAGTTTTTTTTTCTACTGGATCTTTATCTTGTTATTGTTTAGATTGTCTTTCAAATTAGGGTGCTTAATTTTAACACTTTCTGTGAATATTTCCATGCATTTTGTTTTCCTTCTTAGATTGTTTTTTTTCTTCTTCTCTTTCTAGATCTGATGTTTCTTGCGCAGTAAGATAACTGTATAGATATGTATACATATATTGGATTTGTCATATAATTTAACATATTTAGCATGTATTAGATTACCTGTCATCTAGGGGTGGGAGGTGAGGGGAGGAGGGGAAAAGCTTGGAACAAAAAAAAAGTTTTGCAAAGGTCAATGTAGAAAAATCACTCGTGTACTGTAAATAAAAAGCTTTTAATAAAAAAAAATTAGGGTGGTTATATATTGGTTTGGGGTTTTATCTTCCCTTCTCAAAATAGAAGGCCAGAGGACATCAAATACATTTTCTCATTTCTCCTAGAAAGTTCCCCACACCTTTTTCCCATCAAAGAAATGATCCTAAACACTTCTTTACTGAGACATTTCCTTTTACTTAATCTGTCTCTAATGAGTGCTCCTCTAAGAAATTAGAATACACCAAAATAAAAACTAATTTATTCCTGATCATGTCAGAGATCTACAAAGCAGTTTACTAATATGCATGAGCTCCTTGAGGGCAGAGGTTGTTTTGCCTATATTTGTGTTTCCTATGGTGTCTAGTACAATTCTTTGAACAACTCAATTAATATTGGCTAAATGAATGAATGAACCAGATGAAATTTGAGGCAGAGCTTGAAAAATAACTAAAAAATTTATAGTAAAAGATAGTAGAGGAATAAAATTTTGGAGACAACACGAGCAAAGTTGTGTGGGCGGGGGAAAGCAGAGTTTATATTCAGGGAATCTGGCTGAAATATAAGGTCCATAAAGAAAAAATAGCTGGCCAAGCCCCAAGAAAAATAGATTGAAACTAGACTTATAGAGGGTTTTGGATGTAAGGATAAGTAATTTGGACTTTATTTAATGGGTAATGGTGAGCCAAAAAGAGATTTTGAAACAAGAATGACATAATCAAAGATTGCTTTGGTAATGGTATTTAAAATGCTCTGGAAAGAGGAGAAATTGAAAACTATGAGAACAATTATAACAAATAATCCAGAAAATGAAGCCCTTAACTTCAAATGAAAATGCAGACAAAATGATAGATTACAGAGATATTTCTAAATCCACATGGTAGCCAAAGGATCCCTTGCAACTCTACCATAGGAGCTATTGACAAAGGTCACCTGCTTCTCTCCTATATTCTTCCTTATAGTTTGAATTTGGCTGGCTCTGACTCTCCTTTCCTTTATTCTAGGGCCATCTCTAGTCATCTTGATCTAAATCTTTCCACTGGACCCAGATGGCTCTGGAGGGGAAAGTGAGGCAGGTGACCTTGCACAATCTTCTCTCACTTAAATCCAATTCACTTGCATGTCATAGTCCCCCTCGAGATCAAAGGACAAACAACAAGAGAAAGTGAGAATGAGAATACATGAGTGACAAAAGCCGTCAGGGGAATAACCTGGGAAAATGAGGTTAAGGCTTTGACCCAGCACTTCAGTGGAAATTAAGTGGACAAGGAGCACAAAGACAAAAAGGAAGGGTCTGTGGTATTAATAGCTTTGCTTTTTTGCAGAAGCAAAGAACTAGAAATAAATGAACAAACAAAAAGATGCTATAAGTGTAATGTGGTATGGGCATACCTGGCCCATGCTCTACACGCATCTAAAGTGGGTGCACAATGATTGCCTAATCAAACTATGGTATATTAATGTAATGGAATATTATTGCACCATAAGAAATGACAAATATGAGGAATTCAGAGAAACACAAAAATGCCTGTGAATTGATACAAAGCAAAGCAGCCAGAACCAGGAAAACAATTTACACAATGACTACAATAACATAAATGAAAACAATGTTAAAAGGCAAGGGAACACAGATTATCAATATTGTTTCTGGAGACAGGTGATGAAATGCTTGATGGAGACAAAGGATATTAACACTGGGCAATGTTGTATGCTCTTCTCAGATATGGCCATAGGAGTGACTACTTTTTCCTTCTTGTTTTTCCTTATGACAACAAAGGGTTATATAAGAGGAAAGACAGAAAAAGAGAGGTGAAAAGTCTTCAAACATGTGGTTTAAAAGAACAAAGGGCAAAATGCAACTTTTTTAAAAAAAGGAAAATAATCACTATGAGGCCTTTGAGGAATAATGTGATAGAGGAAATAAGCATGTAGGAGGGGGAAAAATGAAGTATTCTTAAAAATTGCCACAAAGATAATCTAAGGATTGTTCTAGAATGGATTAAACTGACAAATTATGGATTTTAAAAGAAGATAAAATGGAGAGGAAAGGACTCCTCAGGTACCCCAGCATTTTGTAAATTTAAACAATAATGGTGCCTCTCAATCATACTGTCTCTAGAGTTCCTGCCATGGTATCATATTGAGCTACCTTGTAAATATGAGGTCTTTGGCTCTGCCCTTTTGATATTTCTGATAATTAAACCTTTTGGGACAATGTTCAAAATAATATATGGTATACTATATCTCAGGCTATAACCAAATGAGGCTTTAGTGTACAGAGCTTAGAAATAAAACTGAAAGAGAAAAGAAGGCATGAAGGAAAAGGAAAGGAAAGGGAAAAGGAAAGGAAAGGGAAGGGAAGGGAAGGGAAGGGAAAGGGAAAGGAAGGGAAAGGAAGGGAAGGGAAGGGGAAGGGAAGGGGAAAGGAAGGGGAAGGGAAGGGGAACAAAAGAGGAAAGGAAGGGGAAGGGAAAGGGAAGGGAAGGGCAAGGGAAGGGGAAGGGAAGGGGAAGGGGGAAGGGGAAGAGAAAGGAAAGGGGAAAAGAAAAGGGAAAGGAAGCAGGAAGAAAGAGAAAGGGAGGGGGGAGGGAGGAAAGAAGGAAAGAGGGGAAAATATAGAGAATTATTTTAAGGCCTTAGAATTTATGATGCATATGGTATTTCTGTCAACTCTATAGTTACAAAAACTATAGTTTTATACCCCACATTTCAATGTGGGATAATTTTGGAAATAAGTATATCTCAGTTGACTCAGGCCTCTTGGGAACCTCAAAAGTCATTCATCCAAAATTTATTTGTGGCTTTCTGACAGACCAGGCAAGGCATTTAAAAAGTAAAAAAAAGTTTAATAAGGACCAAATGATGAATAAAGGAATAGGGAAAACATATCCCAATTCATTCCTGAAGAAGTGCGGTCTCTTCCCAAATTCCCATAGAGTAACTTCAATATCTCTGGAATTTAAAATTCTTAAACTAAGGAAAACTTGCTGCCTTTATCTGTGATAAAATATATTTAGGTTTTGTTGCACATAGTCTTGAAAAGAGAATTGCTCCAGACACCTCCACAATATGAGGGCAACTTAGGAAATAGTCCCCCAAAAAAGACTCATGCTCCAGATTGAGCTCTAGGATGCCAAACTGAGTCTGCTTAGAGCACCCAAATATCTTCTCAGAGGATACCTCAGTACCATCATCTCCTTGTTCTGTGGAAGTTTCAGCTTATTCTGATGCTATTGCTGCCCCTCTTCCTGTGCTGGGCACTGCTATATTTGCTTCTCTATATGATTTCCCCCCAGCCTTCTCCTCCTCCTCTTCTTCCTCCTCCTCTTTCTTTTCTTCTTCCTTTTTTTCCTCTTTTTTTCCCCTTCCTCTTTCCTAGTTTGCATGTTGAAACAACTGAATGGCACAGTGGATAGAACACTGGATTTGGAGTAAGGAAGTCTTGATTTCAAATGTACCCTCAGACACTTACTAGCTGTAATCCCAGGCAAGTCACTTAACCTTTGTCTGCCTCAGTTACTTCATCTAGAAAATGGGACTAATAAGAGCACCTACTTCTCACAGTCCAGAGGATCAGATGAGAAGATATTTGTAAAGTATTCAAACTTCAAAGTTCTGTATACATGCTAGCTATCATTAATACTGTGAATGGAAACCTATACTTTGCAAATATTTAGCTTCTAGGGAAAATTTCTCAGGTTATATACTTACAGTGGTACCAATGGCATAGATATCATTCTGTATCTTATAGTGTCTTTGGAATCTAAAACTTGAAGAGGGCTATTATAGTCAAATTGGAGGCTTTGCTATCCTGTTTCTATACTCTGTCTGAACATTACGCAGACCCAGGGAATAAAGATGACATCAGTTTGCTCAGCTACGTCTTCCCTCCTGCCTGCATTCCATGTGAATAGAATGAGCAGAAGAGGGAAGCTCTTTTCCCTAGAGTGTCCTGGGGAGCTTAGGAGAGATTCCTTTTCCTAATGCAATTTGAGAGAAGGCTAATTAAAGGTTGCTGTATCCAGAATGCAGTATTATTCAGCAAAAAAAGAAAAAAGCAAGGTCTTTTTACCATTTTACCCACCACAGTGACCCTAGCTCTCTGAATTTGTCTGAAATGCAGTAGATTGGAGTCCCCAAATCTCAGACTGCATGATTTTTTTAAAAAAAGGAGCAATCGAGTGGTGTTGGGTCTGATAAGGTGGATGTACGCATCGTTTTGGACCCTCCAAGGAAAGAAGCGAAAGAGAAAATTAAAAATAGAGGATTAAAAAGGAGAAAAAATGGAAAATAGGAAAGGGTGGAGAGTGGAAGAGGGAAATCTTTAAATCCCCATGGTTCCTCTATCCAGTAATGTCTCTGTGGTCTGTTTCTGAATGATTAATATAATAAGGGCATCAGAAGAAAGCTGTTAATAATGAACACTGATTGGGAGCAAGCCACAGCTGTTCTGATGGATTTCTGAGCAGCAGTCTCTTGCTGAATGAGTCTCGTGATTATTTATCTACAACCCAGGGTCTTCATTGTGTAGACTGCTGTCTCAGCCTGTGTGTGCTGACTGGTGTGCCAAAGCCATAGAAATCTCTGATGATGACAGATTCTAGATGAGCTGCTTTCTGTCTTCTGTGCGATGTGGTACAATCCTAAATCAGGACACTCAGAAAAAATCAAGACAACCCTTTTCAGGTCCACAAGGAGGGAAGGCTGAAGCTGGAATATCCATCTCTTCAGGACCAAACACAAGGGAATTGCACATTGAGATATTTGATTGTTCAAAAGACAATCTTGATTCTATTGGCACAGGGGCATATTTGAACTCATTATTAACACATATATAGATAGTCTACGAAGTAACAGAATATTAGAACTGGAAGGAACCATAGAGATCATCTAGTCTAATAATTTACCCTCTTTCCTGATTTTACAGATAAGGAAACTGAGGACCAAATAAGGAAAAGACTTGCCCGGCTTCACACAGCTAGTTAAATTGGCAGGTTCAAGATTTGAATTGAGGTTTTCAGACATCAATTCCAGTGCCTTTTCATGACATCACTACGAATAATCTATTCAACTTAATCGTAGTCAATCAACAAGCATTTATTAAAAACTTAAATTGTGCTTAACAAAGGAAAGATTGTTCCAATTTTCAAAATGATTCAGGTTTAAAACTGTTCTCTTTCCTAAATCTATTCACTGTATCTGTCAGCATTTTGGATTATAGCAGTTAAATCTCATTTTAAGAAACTGTTTTAAGAGATGTGTTACAGTGTTGCAAAAGCATTCTCCAGGTTCCAATAATGGCCCATTTGTTTTGCGCAACATCTGATTCAATTAGATTTCAGTACAATGGTGTTATTTGAACCATCACGTGAAATGCGCTGTAACAGGACTTGACCTGTGTTTATCAGTCCCATGGAAATCAAAGAGCAGTGGCATTTCCGGTTTATAATAGCTGTCTAATCATATTATTTCATTATGCATGTGCAGAGCTGGACTCAGTCAAGGACTTGTAACATTGAGAAACATGAAAATACTATTTCTTCATTTACTAATTCACCTTTTGATTTGATTAGATTAGTTTTTCTAATCATCCAATTGGAGTTAGAAGACACTTTAAAAATTGACAAACACATTCAAGAAGCTACAAGAATTGGAAATTGCAGGGATGGCATTAATTGGGGAACGGCTTAAACAAGTTGTGGTAAGCTATTGTGATGGCTAGTATGTTATGAGAAATGATGAGCTTATTGATCTTAGAAAAATATGGAAAGATTTGCAAGAAATAATGAACAAAATGAGCAACACCAAGAGAACATTGTATACAGTAACATTATTGTTTTAAGAATGTCTTTGAGCAAATAAGTTGTTTTGTCTATTACAAATAGCCAAATTAACTATAAGGGTCATATAAAGAAAGATGCTTTCTGTATCCAGAGAAATAACTGACAAATAGACGTATAAGATAATTTTACACACACACACACACACACACACACACACACACATACACACACATATCTGTGTCTAATAGTAGCCATCTCTAGGACAGGGAGCAGAGAACAAAGAAAAAAAGAAATTTACATAATTTTGTTGTATATTTGGAAGGAATAGCAAGTTGTATATGTTAGATTTGCAGTTTCATATACAATGATTTTTTTTATTGTACTATGTTATGGTAATACTTGTTTATTCCATTAATTAATTTAAAAAAAAGAGGTTATGAAGTGGTTCCCAAAAGATGTAAGCATCTATAGTTCATGGCTGTGGCCTTATGATGTGGCAGGCACTGTGCCAAGCACTTCAAATATTTTCTCATTTTATCCTCACAACAATTCTGAGAGGTTGGTGCTATTATCATTCCAATTTTACATATCAGGAAACTGAGTCAAATAAAAATTAAATTACCTGGGGTCTCACAGCTAATAAGTATCTGAGGCTGGCTTTGAACTCAGTTTTTCTTTCTCTATCCACTTCTCCACCGAGTTCCCTTTTTAATGCCTTACCTCTGAATTTTGCACACTGGAAGTATCCTTCCTCTGATTGACTGGTTCCATCTAAAACCTTCATTTTAATGACCATGTCAACCATGTCTTCTATGAAGAGAGAAGGAGAAAATTCCAAAATACTTAGGATTATTATCTTGGGCTCTCCTGCAATAGGATTTCCAGGAGCCACATTTATTGCCCAAACTTAAGCCCACTTTCTGCTGGACTTTGTTGTAATTATGGAAGGTTGTATCACAGTCTTTGGTAGATTAATGGGAGGTATGAAATGTTTCATACCAATTGTTCATTCCAACCAGTTCAGCAAAATACCCTTTTCTAAAATAGCTGATTAATTGCTATTAATTGATAATAATGATGAGAAGCACAGTTGTAGGGGCTTATGAGTTATAACATTAGAAAGAATATACCCCAAATCCTAGAGTACTGAGGATAATATAGTAGTCATCTTTTAGGGACCCAGCTTGTCAGTGTTTAGGAGAGATTGGAAAGAGAAGAGGCAGGAAGCAAGGAGACCAATTAGGAGGTTATTGCAATAGACCAAATGGGAAGTGATAAGAGTCCCAACTATTTGTAGAGGCTCCTTGAGTTTGAGAAGCAAACAAATGTGAGACATGTTGTAAGCTTGGAGCTGATAAGATTTCAAGATTGGAAGGTTGTTGTTGAACTCAAATGACATTGGGAAATTTTCAGAACTTAATGAACAATTAATAAAAATAGCAAGAGCATTGCAAAGGCAAACAGCTTTGAAAAACTTACGAATGCTGATCGCTGCAATGAGCAATCATAGTTTTGGAGGACAATTGTGAAGCATTTTACTTTCCTGACAGAGGGTGATAGTCTCAAGGTCCAGAATTCATCCATGGCTGAGATAAGAATTTTTTCTTTGTTGACTATAATTATGAGAATTTATTACAAAGATTTTGTTTTTCTTTCTTTTTTCAGTTGTTTCCTATAATCTGGGGCATCTTTCCTACAACTGTCAAATTGAAATTTCTAAAAACAGATTTAATGATGTCTTGCCCTTAGTTATAAATTTTTAGCTACTCCATTTATTTATTCTATGTTGAAATTCCAAACCCCCAATTTAGCATTTAAGATTCCCATCTATACCTTTCCAATCTTATTTTTATTATTCCCCTTTACAGATGCCAGTCTTAAGGCTGTCTAGTGAGAACCCTAAAGCCATTTAAGTGTTATAAGATTTTGTAGAATAAAGCTTTTTAAACTATGGGTCCCTACCACATAACAGAATGTGGGAGTTGCAAAATTATGACTTGTTAGCAGTAAATGTTTGATTTGTACATCTATTTTATGTAGTATATACCTAGAATTGCATAAAAAATTTCTCTGGAAAAAAGGGATTGCAATTAGAAAAAGTTTTTTTTTTTTGAACCTAACAATTATTTGTGCTTTCTGCCTCTTGAAATTAATTCGTATTATTGTCCATGCACTTTAAAATTTATGTATTTCTATATATTTTATCTCCCTCTCTCCTCCCTGATACTCTCACATCTCTAGATTTTGGTACACCATTCTCTCCTGGTTCTTTTTTTTACCTCTCTGACCCCTTCTTCTCCATCTTCTTTGCTGGATCTTCTTCCAGATCACACTTTCTAACTTCTGTGTCCCACAAGGCTCTGTCCTATATCCTCTTCTCTCCTCCCTCCATAGTACTGCTCTTATTGATTTCATTAGTTCTCATGAGTTTAATTTCCATCTTTATGGTGATGATTTTCATATCTACCTTTTCTGTTCCAATCTCTGCTGATTTCCAAACTCACATCTCTAATTGTCTTTCAGACATCTATAGACCTATTAAACTCAACAGGTATTCATATCCACCTATCCAATCTCATATTTCTATCTTTCAGATATCTCAAACCAGATATCCAATAGAGATCTTAAATTTGACATGTCCAAAAACAAATCCATTATTTTCTCCCCTAAATCCACTTACCTTTCTTATTACTGTAAAGTACAAAAGCATTCTTCCTAATCCTTCAGATTTGCAACCAAGGAGTCTCCTCCATACCTCACTATCTTTCACCCCTGATATCCCATCTGTTCCTAAGACCTGTGGATTTCACCTTTGCAACATCTCTCAAATATATCCCCTTTTCTTCTCTGACATTGCCATCCCTCTAGGGCAGACCTTCATTATCTCACATCTGAATTACTGCAGTAGTCTGCTGGTGGGTCTGCCTGCCTTAACTCTCTTCTCATTCCAATCTATTTGGCCACCAAAGTGATTTTCTTAAAGCACAAGTCCTACCCTGAAATCCTCCCCTCCAATCCTTTCCTCAATAAACTCCAGTGGCTTTCTATTACTTTCAGAATCAACTATAAATCCTATTTATAATTCAAAGTCCTTTATAACTTTGGCTCCTCATACTTTTCCAGTCTTCCTACACTTTACTCCCCATCAGTGACACCGGTCTCTTGGCTGTCCCATAAACAAAATACTCCATCGTTTCAACTCAGGCATTTTCTTCAACTCTCCCTTTGCTTAGAATGTTCTCCCTTGTCATCTCTGCCTACTTCTTTCCCAGGCTTCCTTCAATTCCCAATTAAAACTTTTATTTTCTACAGGAATCTTTCCTCAAGCCCTCTTAATTCTAATGTTTTTCCCTTTCTTAATCATTTCCTACTTATCTTATATATGCATTGTTTGTACATATTTGTTTACTTGTAGTCATCCTCATTTGATTGTGAGCTCCTTGAGGGAAGGTTCTGTCTTTTGTATCGCCAGCATTTAGCACAATACCTGATACATAGTAGGTGCTTAATAAATATTTATTAACTAGTGACTTTTGACTTTAAGTAGAGATCAAGTTCCTTGAGAGCAGAAACAATTTCATTTTTGTCCCTGTATCCTCAGCACCTAGTAGGGACTTAATAAATGTTTACAGAACTGAATTACTGAAGATTGTTAGGCTGAATTGAATTGAAGATGGGATAATGAGGAAGGAAATGTGCTTTCTTGCCCCTTTCACAGGCCAAACATCTCTAAATATATTTATAATCCTAAGCTCATTTGAGAGAGCTTGGCAGCTTGCAGTAACTCACGTACACTGGGGAGTATTACACTAGCTCTGCATGAAAGAAAAAAAAAGAAAATTATAAATGTTCAGGAAAGAACAGCCCATTGAACTCAGAACTGCTGCCCCCAAAGAGAATCAGCAGCTATACAAGTCACCCTTTTGATTCACATCTGCTGTGTAAGATCCCACATGAATTTCATGATACAAAATTATCAGTTCTAGGAACTAGAGAGTGAACCCCTAGAGATAAGCAGCTCAGTGCAAGTGACGAACCTGTCAGGAGATGGCAATCAACCAGCTCCCGTTGGAAGGCAGAAACATTGGAAACTACCCGAACCCTTCAAGCATTCCTAGGAGAGGTGTTGATGTATTTCTTTCCTAATTGTTCATTCCTTGCTTTGTGTATTTTTTTCCTTTTTCTTTTTCCCCCATGGCTGAGGCTATTGACCCTGTAAAGTACCTCTGTCATGTTAAGATATATAGAAAAAAACAACAAATAAAAGTCACTTAGCTCTATCTTCACTGGACTGACAGCTCCAAACTGGGCTGCCTGTCTGACCTTACCCACCCTCATTCCCAAACTAGACACACTGATAGTTTATAGGAAGCTGAAATCAGATTGGCATGATCCATTGAAAACCAGTCATAGGGTCTGTCTTATGGGAAATTCTCAATTATTAGAGAGAAACAGTGGCTTTGAAGAGGAAATATTTCACTTGGCAGAACAGTTCCCTATACCTAGTTTCATAATTAACTCTTCCCCCCAATTTTTCCTCGCTGCCACATGAACTCAGTTGAAACAGTGACAATGCCAGCTCTCTCTGTACTAAACCTGTGTTCAAAATAATATAATTGTGGGTTTAGAGCTGGCAGGGAAATCAGAGAATATCTAAGAGTTCAAGCCCCTTGTTTTATGATAGAGTGAACTGAAGTCTCAGGAGGTTAAATGATTTTTCTAAACTCATACAGGTGATAAATATCAAAGGCAAGATTCAAATTCAGGTCCTTAGATTCCAGAGACAGCATTTTTTCCACTGCATCACATTCCCTCTTTTTTTATTTATACCTTTATATTGCTGCACAAGAAGAATCAGATCAAAAAGGGAAAAAAATGGGAAAGAAAATAAAATACAAGCAAACAACAAAAGATGTGAAAATGCTATGTTGTGATCCACTCTCAATTCCCACAATCCACATTCCCTCTTTAAGGATAACAACTCACAATTAATCAGTGTCCTCAGGTTTACAAAGCACTTCTCTTACAACAAGTTTTGAGATATTCAGGAAATCACACACACACACACACATACACACTGTGTGTATGTGTATATACACATGCACATGTATATGCACATACATGTATGTACATATCCGTACATATGTGCTTGTATACATGTATACATGTTTTCTGCTCACAAATATACACATACATGCACATATGAGACATGCACCCTGTGTGTGCGCATATATATATATATATATATATATACATGTATATATATATAGGAGCACATGTATAGATATGTATATGTGCTGATTCATATATATATATGAGCTCAAAGTCTTTGCTCTTCAACTGAGTCATTTATGTTTTCACCTTTTGAAGTTGTGACTTATTAAGACCTGAGGCCCACATACCACTAGAGATGGTCCTTTACTAGATATGTTCCCTTTGAGGAGCTAGGGTTCTCCCAAATGTAAAATCAGCTGTCAGCTTATTTTTAATCATTTTTAAGTCTAAAGAGGAAAAAAATAAATTTGATATGCTCCTTCTGACTGACAGATAAAGACATATTATGACCTAAAGAATTTTTAAATTTAAAGAATTTTTTGTTAAAAAAAATAGACCCGCAGAAGAAAGAAAGTAGTAATGAAACAAATACAGCAAAATTCATTGTGGAAAATGGCTTGAAGTGGAGAGAAGCCAGAGATAGGAAGGTTATGGCAATCACTTTGAAATCTCTGATACAGGAGAATTAGAGTACAGAGAGGTTTGAATTAGAGAGACTAAGTTAGCCTTGGATTTGATCTGCTTATCTCAAAATCTGTTCACTCCAAGCCATCCTGTGCCAAAAAAGGTTTTCCTAATATAGGTCTGACCATTTCACTCAGTGGCTCCCTATTACTCTAAAATATAAACTCCTCTGTTTGGAATTTAAATCTCTTTATAAACTGGACCTTTCCTAGTATTTCAATCTTTTTACACGTTATTTCTCTCCATATAGTCTGTGATCTATTCAGTCATGCTGGCCTACTCCCTGTTTCCTGTTCTACCCTCCCCATTCCTAGAGACCATTCTTTGTCTCAATTCTGATCTAGCCTTAAATGGGCATTGCCTCAGTCAAATTGAGAATTGTTAAAGATCTTAGCTGGAAAAGTCAAGGTCTTTTGTTGTATCCACGGCCATCTTTCTTACAAAGTTTTCTAATATTATATAAAGCATATATTGTATATATTACATTATACATATACATATATTATATATATTACAAAGCTTTTTAATATTATATATATAGAGAGATGTAGAATATGCAGGAGATTCCCACATATGCAGAATATATAGGGAGCATGGTCCCCATTTGTAGCATTTAGGAGATGCAATTCCTTTTAGCAAGTGTCCTACCAGTGACATGGATGGAGGTGTGTGACAAGAAAAAGAAGGGTTGATTATCAGAGCCCTCCTCTAGGTATATCACCATTGCCCACTCCTCTACCCCCCATTACTGGTAAGTCACATAAGCAATTTTTAGGAATATTTCCTTTCTGGCAGCAATTTTAGTGGGTGGATGTGGATTGCACAGGGAACACAAATTGCCATTGTCCTAGGCTTGGATTGTTTTTGCCTCAAGGGATTATTTTTACTAAATTTAGGCATATGCATGTATTATTTATACATGCATATGTCTAGATTTAGTAGAAACTATGCATTTGCATATATACACACAAACATTAGCACATGTATATACATACATGCATTGTGTACATGTATTTCTATATTTCTTTGCAGATAATATAGATATGACTATAGATAGATATGCATATATGTATATATTGTATATATATTTATTTTCCTTTGGAGAGAGATAGATCTATAACTAGGTAATCATGAGTATAGCTCTAAATCTATATCTATATAAATACAGGGCTATAGATCTATGGATCTCTTTCCTCATATATATAAATATATAAATGCATATATATGTACATACACACTCACTCACATATATA
>JAJPUD010003379.1:204365-250379 GCA_023553655.1 Myrmecobius fasciatus | reverse complement strand
TTATGCATCTCTTGAGTTCTGTGTTTGGATGTCGAATTTTTTTGTTCAGATCCGGTCTTTTCATTCGAAATAGGTGAAATTCACCTATATCATTGAATGACCATCTTCTTCCCTGGAGGATAATGCTCATTCTAGCTGGATAGGTTATTCTTGGCTGTAATCCAAGTTCCTTTGCCCTTCGGAATATCTGGTTCCAGGACCGTTGATCCTTCAATGTGGAGGCTGACAGATCTTGTGTGATTCTAATTATTGATCCTCGGTATTTGAATTGTTTCTTTCTGGCTGTAAGCAGAATCTGTTCCTTGGTGTTATAGTCCTGAAATTTAGTCACAATATTCCTTGGAGTTTTAATTTTGGGGTCTCTTTCAGGAGGAGATCGGTGAATTCTTTCAATGGTGATTTTGCCCTTTGATTCTACAATCTCAGGGCAGTTTTCTTTCAGGATTTCCTGGAAGATAGTGTTTAGATTCTTTTTTTCATCATGGCTTTCAGGAAGTCCAATAATCCTTAGATTGTCTCTCCTAGATCTATTTTCCAAGTCAGTTGTTTTTCTAGGAGATGTTTCATATTTTCTTCTAATTTTTCATTTTTTTGTTTTTGTTTGACTGATTCTTCAAATCCTAGAGAGTCATTCACTTGCATTTGTTCAATTCTTATTTTTAAAGTATTGTTTTCTTCAGTTACCTTTTTAAGCTCCTTTTGTAACTGGCCGATTTGTTCATTGCACTCTTTTTCCACTTCACTAATTTTATTTTTCAATAAATTGGTGTCTTTTTCATATCTCTTTTGCAGGGCATCATATCCTTGGAAGATATTGTATCCTTCTTGCACTGATTTCAGTTTATTTTCCCATTTATCCTCCAGCTCTCTTTTGAGGTTCTTTATGCAATCTTCCAGAAAGGCCTTTTGAAAAAGTGACCAGTGATGGTCTTTAATACCTTCTTCTGGTATTTTGTCTAAAGGAACCTCAGGCTCTGGGCTCATCACTTCTTTGTCTTGATAAAAGCTGTCTATGGTGAGAGCTCTTTTTTGCTTTTTCATTTTTTTTTAGACAGTGTGGATATCTCTTTAAGGTAGGGAAAAAAAAAACGGCAGCTGAAATGCAGCTGAAGATGTTTGCCCTGGGGCACTTCGGCGAATTAATTTAAGGTGCTGGGCCGGTGGGGGCTAGGACTAAGTCCGAATTACTCCTTAAACAAGGCAAGTCTACCAGAACACCTGTCCCCAATCTGGGCATAGTGTCCCGAGTGCCTCAGATAAACTCCAGGTGTTTGGAATTTGGAGTTTGGAATTTCTTCCACGATGAGCTGAGCTGAGTCCCACCCTCACTTCCGGCCTACACAGGAGTCCTCTATTTATCTCTCTGTCTGAGTCAGACTAACCTGATATGAAGTTCTTCAGAAAGCAGTGTCCAAATATTTCTGAGTTCGTTGACTTGAAGATCAGTTCAGAGGCTTATTTTATTGTTGATTTGAGAGAAGATCGGAGGAGAGGCAGAGAGTCACCTTTTCACTCCACCATCTTGGCTCTGCCTCCTCTTTCTCCTCTGAATTACTATTGACCAGAGAAATGCAAATTATGACAACTCTGAAGTGCTACTATACATCTCTCAGATTGGCTAAGATGACAAGAAAAGAAAATGATACATGTTGGAGGGGATGTGAGAAAACTGGGGCACTAATACATCGTTGATGGAATTGTGAACTGATCCAGCCATTCTGGAGAGCATGCCCTATCAAAATGTATATACCCTTTGATCCAGCAGTGTTTCTGCTGGACCTGTATCCCAAAAGGATCATAAAAAAGGGAAAAGCATCGACATGTAGAAAAATGTTTGTAGCACTCCTTTTTGTAGGTGAGGAACTGGAAACTGATTGGATGCCCCTCAGTTGGAGAGTGGCTGATTAAGTTATGGCATATGAATAGTATAGAATATTATTGTTTTATAAGAAATGATAAGCAAGCTGGAGAGACTTACATGAACTGATGCTAAGTTCATTGTACACAGCAACAATAAGATTATGCATCAGTTCTGATGGATGTTGCTCTTTTCAAAAGGGAGGTGATTCAGACCAGTTTCAACGATGGGATGGAGGGAGCCATCTGCACCCAGAGAGAACTCTGTGGGTATTGTCTGTGGATCACAACATAACATTGTCATTTTTTGTTGTTGTTTGCTTGCATTTTGTTTACTTTCTCATTTTTTTTCATTTTTGTTCTGATTTTTCTTGTGCAGCATGATAATTGTGGAAATATTTATAGAAAAATTGCACATGTTTAATATATATTGGATTTCTTGCCATCTAAGGGAGGGGTGGGAGGAAGGGAGAGAGAAAAAAATTTGGAACACAAGATTTCACAAGGATGAATGTTGAAAATTATCTATGTACATGCTTTAAAAATAAAAAGCTTTTAAAAATGAGTTGGCCAAGCTTATATAAGAGGTGAAACTAGTATTTGAACTACATAAATTCAAAGATTTATCACCACTACATATCTTTGACGAGGGATGGGGAAAGGGGAAAAGTGGTGAGAAGATGTAGTGACCACTTAATAAATATCCATTGATTGATGCAGCATTTTGTTTTATTGATAGAAAACATCATGCAAGGTCTATTTTTGTAAAGCACCAGAAGGTGCTGATAAATATGTGAGTTCTTCAGTATTCCTATTCATAAAACACCACAACCTTTCACTGAAATTTCTCCAAGACTTTGTTCATTTCTGTGCTGTCCTTTTAACTTATATTTCTATTATACTTATACAGGCAGCTAGATTGTATATTGGGGAAAGCATTGGATCTGGAGTCAGGATTTAGATACTCACTACCTGTATAACTCTGGGCAAATAAGTTAACTTCTGTTTTTCCCCATTTTTCAGCAATAAAATGAAAATCACAATATTACATACCTCCCAGGGTTGTTATGAGGCTAAAATGAGATGCTATTTATAAAATCTTTCATAAACTTTAAATAATTACATACATACTAACTAAAAAAGAGCCTTGACAAAGACTTGCAGAGAACTGCTAATGGGTGGCACAGATAATACTAAAACCTAGATATTCTGACTCCAAATACATTATACTTTTCTCTATATCACCCTGTCTCTTATTGTAAAAGAGCGCAATGGAAGCTGCTAGCTTCTCTTCACTTATTAAGAAAGGAAAACAGCTAAATTCATTTAAAGGTTCCTCTCCTTCTGCTCTCCAGTCATCCCATCATGAAGAAAGTCAGGATCTCACTGACCCAACCTTCCTCAGCTTTCCCTCATCAAGGTGAGGGAAAAATGGATCAATGGATCACCCAAATAACACAACCACAATGTTCTCCAGTCTAGCTTTGTTCCTTGAAACCACTGAAAGTCTGGAGGGAGTGATGTAGTGTGTACATTGTGTGTGAGCACCAACCTGGGTGTGTTTATACTGATCCCTAAGCAGGAGCCAGTTTAATAACTCCAGAGGCCCCATCACTAATAAACTTGGTAATAGATTTCTCTTCTCTCTCCATTTCCTATGTTTTGCCTAGACTGCCAATAAAAGGAGAATGCGTTTTAAATTTGTTTTTTTTTCCCTCGCTCCTTTTTAAGTTATAGTCACTGTGGAGACTTGATAAGGCCCTCTCTTATCTCACTAAGACATCTGAGACTGATCCATAGTAACTGAATAATCAATTAATTCTCCTGCAGAGTTCCATTTACATAATGAAAATGCAGCTTGCTGATATTTTATACAAGTGGTTTCTAGTCGTCTAGACTGATAATATATTGTGTATTGATTGAGGAGAAAGGCCTAATGGATCTTCTGTTGTTGAAGCTGCAAAATCACAATTAAAGCACAATGACAAAAGCCCACATTGGTTGGATTCATATCTATACATCTCCCTTTAATATAGGCTATTTAATGCTATAGCCTGATTAAAGCTTTGCTGTCATTCAAACACAATGGGTATAGAATGTGGTATTTTTCATGTCTGCATCCTTGGAACCAGAATCAATATTTTACTGTTTGGAAAAATTGCCAACAGAAGCTTTTATCCAGGGACCCCTGCCTGACCCAAGTATTTCTGTCCAAATCTGTCCCTTAGCAGCCTGCTTACTGATCAAGAGAGTTGGGTAGCCTTTGAAGTTAATGGCTATGTACTCTATGGTATGGAATATCAGTTAGTCCATCAATAAGCATTACTATGTGCCCAGCACTGTGCTAAGCACTAGGGATGTGAAGTTAGGGAAAACCATTGCATCTCCTTAAGGAGCTTACAATCTAACAAGTGAGATACCAGGTAAACAACCAAGTATGAACAAGATGTTATTATTCAGTCACATCCAACTCTCTGTAACCCCATTTTGGGGTTTTCTTGGTAAAGGTAGTAGAATGCTTTGCCCTTTCCTTTTTCAGCTCACTTTGCGGATGAAGAAATTGAAGTAAACAGAGTTAAGTGACTTGACCAGGGTCTCACATTAAGTATATGAGACCAGATATAAATTCATGAAGATGAGTTTTCCTGATTCAGCCCATGCTCTATCCATTTCATCATGAATTTCTCTATAAACAAGATAATATAAAAAATCTCAGAGGGAGGACACTAGCTGTAGCTTGCAAGATAGGGATGAAGAAAAGGCTTCCTACAGAATGTGGAATTTGAGCTTTTTTGAAGTGAGTCAGAGAAACAAGAGATGAAACTGAGAAAGAAGGATATTCTAAAGGATTAGGACAGAAGTTGGAAATTAAATTTGAGTACTCCTCTCATTTATATTCCATGGTTCTGTAATTGAAAAGGGATGACACTTGGATGCACATCAGTCCTGAAAATGCTCCATTGATACCCTTTGGTGAGAGAATCATTTCTTCTTTTTTTTCCCTTAGGAAATCAAGGCTGATTTCTTTTCTGTGTTTATTCAGGCCCAGAAATACTGGACATAAGAGTAGTTAAGAACAGACATGAGCAACACAATATACTACATCAAGAAACAAAGGAGCACAGGAAATTAACACAGTAGAAAAGATTAAAAAAAAGAAAGTCACCTTTAAAGAACTCAATTTAACCTATGTGTACCAGACTTTAGAATATGAATTCAAGAAAAATGAATTGTTTTGACAATAAAAATGGAGAAGGAAGCTATATAGCCATTGTTTCATGATTGCCCATTAATTACACTAACTTAAGTTCAGAGAATTTTGGGATAAAGTTCATTGTCTCCTACTAAGCAAGGGACTTTTTTTCCATAGAAATATCAAGAATAAGAAGCTAACTTTTAATTAAGAATATGTTCCTTTAAAATCATTTGAAAATTTGAATAAGCTCTGAAGTTGCTTAAAACATTCTGGGAACTATTTATCATATGATATTGACTGGGTATTTTATTGCCAGTATTTCCTACTAATCATTATGATAACACTATATTGATGTGGGGTCTCTCATCTGCTTATGGAATCTAGCAGTTCGAATATGATAAAATATCTGGGTACAGTCTTATTTTGGTAGGGGGAAGGTTATAGAAACACCCTCAAAATAAAATTATTTTATGCTTGTTGAAGAACTCGTAGCCATGAGATCCTTGGGAAGGATGGAGGATTATTTTCTATATGAGGAAAGGACAACACAGAAAGGAGAAGGATATGATTTGGACTCACAAAGAAACACATGGCAGAATGAGGATATCAGAGCAATTGATTAGCCCACTCCCACCTCAGATGTTCCTTAATATCTTTATCTATTGATCAGTAGGGATTTGTTTGGGAATTATGGACTGGAAAAGTATCTTTTAAGAAATGCTATCATGACATTGGGTATAGACTATTTTAAGGAACATTTCTAACCTATACTCTGCCTCTTAAAGCCTTAAAAACACAGCAGGGTAAAGAATAAATTAAAACTGAACCATGGGATTCACTATGGCCCAGGGCTCTCCTAGTTTCTTCGTGGGAGAGTTTCTGAACTAAATCGGTATCCAGTGATCTGGGAAATTCTTGAAGAAATACCCAATTCTGAATTTCCCAGGATTGAAAGTTATCCTAGATTGAAAACTAACTAAATAATTTAAAGGACTTTTAAAAATGATTCGGATTACCTTGATGGTGTGGAGTGATGGGGGTAGAGAATGCAAAAAGTTATATTAGTCACCTGCTAGTGCGGAGTTGGAGGAAGTAACTAATTGTCATTTTATCTGAACCAAAGTCTAAAAGCCAATTCATTAACCCCAAAATTTAATGAATCTCTTTTCATAGAATTTATTGGCTTGGTTCTGTGTTTGAATTCTATTTAGTTACTACTTAGGACAACATTTGCTTTTTTAATAAATGATTACATAGTGCCTAGCATGTAGCAGATGGTACATAAATGTCTATTGCCTTCCCTTTCTTTCCCCTTCCCATCACCATTCCTTTTAAAATTCAATATTCTTATCTGCAAAATGAATCTGAATTAAGGGTTTTAACCCATGATCCAGAGATTCCCAAGGAATACATGGACAGATAGAGGAGGTTCATGAATTTGGATGGCAAAAAAATTGAATTATTATTTAAAGTAATTGGTTTTGTCTGTAATCCAATGTATTTCGCATTATGCATTCAAAAACATTATTCTGAGAAAGGGACCAAAGATTTCATCAGATGGATATCAGAGTCCAGAGTCCATCACACACACACATACACACACACACACACACACACAAGATTATAAATTCATGGTCTAAATTATGCCTAAATTCTATTCTATCCCAGATGCCATGAAATCTATGAAACTTAGCCTACTAAATTTCATTTGGTCCTGTGTTACCTGGAACTTTTCTCAGCTCTGGGAGGAAGGAAGGAGTCAGATTCTTCTATTCCTGCAGTTAGAATTGAGATCAATGCAAAATTGTCCTCCAGCAGCCACACTTTTTCTCCTTAAACTTTAAAATTCAAAGGAGCTTTTGATGATGGAGAAGGAACATCACCTTTTCTCAGTGCCCTTTTAAAACATTACCCACTGCCATCGGATTTCTCAGGTGGCCATAGATTAAGCTACACATTTGCTATGACTCTTGATAAAATCCAGAAAAGGACATCTGTATCCATCAACTTATTAAATGAAGCACAGCCACTATTTTTTTAGGTCAGGTTTTGAGGGCATTGCAGAATGCTGAGTTAGACCCAGCATATTTAATAAAAAGGATTGAGAAATAATGTATAACACTGCTGGATTTAAGATAAGTAAATTGCTCTGACGCCCATGCATTAAGGAGAATCTTTCCCTTTGATAATGCAACAGGAGTTTCTCCAATGGTCTTGTTTCTTTTTGAAGGAAGGGACTTATTGCCCATCAATGGTGTTCTGATCCAGTTGACCAAGGGGCCAGATTGTTGCTATTTGCTGTTCATCCTTCCTTCTCAAAGAAGACAAATAATATCAGAAGAATAATATTGACTGGAAAGTGGATTGGATTTAAGTGAGGCCACCGTGCAAAATCATTAGCTTCACCCTCTCTGCCAGAGCCAAAGGAGCCCAGTAGTAAGACATAGGGGAGTCAGATAGTTTTCTGGGTGTAAACACCTCAAAAAGCAGAATTTTGATACAGAATTTCTGGAGCAGAGACTTGCACTTCTAGTTTGTTTTGCTTTGTGGATCTTTTTTAATCTTTTTTTTTCAAGGTGAGGTAGAGAGGAGGAGGAGTGGAGGACAGTGGTAGAAACTAAGACCTATGATTCCACTGAATAGAGATCTGGATTGTAAAACTCCCTTAATGCAAATTGGCAATCCTCTGTCTTCCAGAGGAACCTAAGATACTGAGGATATGAGCTCAGTCACATATCCAACATGTGACAAGGTAGAATTTGAACCCCTCCTTCTTCTTCTGGGGCAAGTTCATCATCCAGCACTTTTCAAAAGTCCTGCCTCTGATACATTAGCTGTGTGATCTTCAGCTCTTAATCAAAGGTCCAAATGTCTCTCAAAAGAATCATACACATTCACATACACACACACACACACACACACATACACAATCTTCCACAAAGTCCTACTTTGCTAACTCATTTTATCTTGAGAATGATTCTGGATTCCCAAAAACTATGCAAAAGAAAAACAGGACCTGGCAAGCCCTATCAGTGAGTCAGTCAGTCATTCAGTCAGTCAATAAACACTGATTAAACACTTACTATGTGGCTAGCACTGTGTGGGCACAAGAAAAAAAAGAAAAGCAAAAGATAGTCTTTGTTCTCAAAAGGTTCATGATCTAATGGTAGAGAAAACATACAAATAACTTTTGACAAACTATATATCTCTTTATATATGTATATATATGCATGTATGATAAATTAGAAACTATTAGCAGAGAGATGACTCCATAATTATGGAGTTTGGGAAGCCTTCTTGTGGAAGATAGGATTTTAGCAGAAACTTGAAGGAAGCCAAATAAGCCAGGAAGCAGAGATAAGGTAGGAGAGATTTCTAGTTACAAGGAATAAATGGTGATAATACCTAGATTCAGAAAATGGAGTATCTTGTTCAAATAACAGCAAGAAAGGCATTGTCACTGAGTCAAGAATAAATGAGTGGGGGTTGGGGTACATGGTATAAGAAGACTGGAAAGTAAGGGGAGGCACTAATAAAGGGCTTTGAAAACCAAGTAGATGGTTTTTTAATATTTGATTCTGAAAGTGTCAGAGAAAAATTGGAGTTTATTAAGAAGTAGAGTAGAATAACATGTTCAGACCTATGCTTCAATATGATTATTTTGACAACTGAATGGAGAATGGATCCTTGTGGCAAACAGACAAGCCTGTAGGCTTGGTGATGATGCCATGAGGTGAGCATGGTCTTCATTAAATGGTGGCAGTATCAGCAGAAAATCGAAAATGTATGCAAAAAAGTTATGAAAGTAAAATTGAAAGACCTTGACAACAGATTTTTGTATAGGGTGTGACAGAGAATGAGGAGTTGAAGATGATACCCAGGTTCAGAGCCTGAGTAACTGGAAGGGTGATGATAATAGGAACATTCAGAAGAGAGCAGGATTTTTGAGGAAAAGACAGTTGTTTTGGACATGTTTAATTTAAGGTGTCCATAAGGCTTATAGTTTGAGATGTCTAATAGATAGTTGAAGATGCCAGGTTGAAGGTCAGAAGAAAAGATAGAGCTGAATAAATAGATTTAAAAATGATCAGCATACAAATGATCATTGGATCCATGAAAGCTGACAAGGTCACCAAGTGAAATAATATATAGAGAGATCCAGGACAGAGCTCTATGATGTGTCCATAGTTAATAGACATGACCTGGATGAAGATCAAGGAAGGAAAGACTTCAAAGGAGCAATCAGATAAGTAGAAGGAGATCTAGGACAGATTAGTGTCTCAGAAATCTAGATAAGAGGATATCAAGAGAAGAGGGTGATCGAAAGCATCAAAAACTACATAAAGGTCAAAAAGATTTTGATTATGGTTCTAGCAGTAGAATTTATCTGCTTTTTAAGCTAAATAAAGACATTCAGGAATGGGCTGGCTGCTTGCTGTTTGATTATTTGACTATAGAAAACTATAAATATATATATATGTATGTGTGTATGTATATATATACATATATATATATATATATATATATATGGGAATGGGTGTGTGTGTGTGGATGGTGTGTGTGGATGGTGTATGCATATATATGTATATAAACACAAAATGTATTTTATTATCATAGAACCCCCTTCTTCTTCTCCAGAAATAGTAGATGAGGGGCCAAAAAGAGAAAAGTGGGTGCAACACAGTTTTTAGAGAATTTATACATGTTAACTCTTTTTCTAGTGGCCAATGTATGGACAGATATCTGGAGGAAATGAATTATATTAGTGTTGACATTCTTGATATTAATGAAATCAGGAGTCAAAAGGGGATTGCAGATAAATGTAAGGATAGCTTACTAATTCTACTTGGAGAGGCAAATAAAGAAGATGGTAGGATAGGTTTTGTCTTGGGTCCAAAGTCAGCAAGAAATATTTCATGGGACATTTATCATATTGCAATTCTCATGATAAGTATTTGCAAAAAAGATCACCAGGAATACAAATGCAATTTATGTGCCAGCATCTGTTGCAGAAGATGAAGAACAGAGTTATCTTATGAAGCACTCAATATGACTCGCAAAATTAAATCAACATATAGTTTGATACTCAGTGACTTCAATGCAAAGGTGGGCATTAGATAGGATAGCAAATAACATGCTGAAAAATACAGCTTTTGCCTTAGGAATGGGGAAAAAAATCTTAAGAATTATGAACTACACAGAAACTTCATTCCTACACATGATGGATACTTTCTTGAGAAGAGAATTAGGAGACACAGAATATGAGAAAAATCAAATAAAATCTTTCTCAAAATGAAGTTATTTATTCTTCAATCAGAAACAATACACTACATAGGAATTCCTGAATCAGTATCTTGTGTATAGAAAGAACTTCTTAGAACAAAGATCAAAATAAATGCAAAATTAGAAAAAAATAAGAAAAACATAAACATGTAATTAAAATGAGACTAACAACATATTAAAGTAATTTGGGATGTCTCCAACATGGTAGATGGAAAAAAGGATCTTAAAAACAATTATAATAGTAATACAGAGATGATAATTGCCATAATGAAGAAAGAGAAAGAACTTAGGAGATTTCTTAGTTAATCAATATCTGCCCTACTTGCCAAGTAAAGAGACATGATAGTCAAGGGGAGTGCTGATTTAGAATGTGAACTCTTTGTAAAATTGTATGGACAAAAGATGATTGAAGGCTATATAAAGTGTCATCCACAAAAGAGTGAGGATTGGTAAAATTTTAAAAAAATTGTTTGAAGAAAGCTTAGTGTAAGATTTTCTCACCTTACTTTTTTTTCTGTCACTATGCAGTCATCTTGAAAAAGAACAACTAGATGAAAGATGGGTATGATCTGTAAAGTCTGTGATCACAAACTCTGTTTACCACCAAATATCATGAAGTCACCACATTTGCACTCATATCTAAGACTTCTGCATGCTTAGAAAGGTGATTTACATAGTACTGAAGAAAATTAATATGGAAAAAATACCTGGACTAGATCAAATATACCCAGGGGAGGTCAAAGCTTCAAATACCTTGAGAGTTGTTCTCTCAATTAGCTTATCATTTAAAAGTGTCACCCATAGGATTATGGGAACAAAACAGATCTTATTATAACAACAACAAAAGATCAGATTCTCATCAGTAACTGTCAACCAATATGCCTGATTTCTTATATACAATTTGTATGAGGGTATTATACACATGCATCAAGAATAGATTTGATAAGACTATTAGAAGGGAATAGGCAAGCTTTTTTAAGTGATGATGATGATGATGGTGTCTAAGTGTGTAAATGAAATATATATATATATATAATACTATATATATATGTGTATGTATAATATTATACATAGTTTAAGGTTTTTCAAAGTATTCTACAAATACTCTCGCATTTGATCCCCATACAACCCTAGGAAAGAGGTACCATTATTATTCTTATTTTACTTATTAGAAAACTAAGGTAAGTAGAAATTAAGGAACTTATCCAGGATTATATAGTTAATTAGTAGGATTGCGATTTAGGTCATCCAGTTTTGAGGTTCATTGCTCTATCCACTGCAAAACCTAGCTTCCTATATAGTATTTTTCTATAGACCAGATCTTTACCATGCCAATTGATAGGAAGAACCAGAAAGAATGAATCTCATTTTGTGTGTGTTTGAGCATATAAAAAACTTTCGATTTGGTGGGGGGAAATGCTTCTTTGAAAATCTCCAAAAAATCTATCTCCAATGCATACATAAGTTTTCAAATGGATCTGTGAGCTCATCAATATTCCCTGTAAACATATAGATTGCAGCATTGTTTTCTGCCCACTCTGCATAAATCTTTTTTATGTATTCTTATTCATTTGGTCATTCAACCCCCTCAGAGTCTTTCTTGTTTTCTCTTAACATAGTAAGGCACATGAATAGTTCAATGGTTATCTCTCACTTTTACCATTTAAATCAACCTGTTTTGCGTTCTTTCATGAAATCCTTCATTATGATTATTATGATCTTTATTTCTTCTTTGTTGATGGCCAATCACATTCATCATACATCTCTGTCCATTGTCATTTGAGTAATACTAACTTTTAAATATTCAAAGGTTAGTGTTCCATGCATGAGTTGTAGCCCCACAACAACACCAGTAGAATCTTTCTATTAAAAAAGCTGGATCTGCATTTCAGGGCTAAGTTTTAGATGATTAAAAGAGCTCTGAAATTCCCTGGAAGCAATCCAGATCACTTTCCTCTTCTTGTTTAATTCTGAGTTCAACTCATTATTCATGTGCAATTACATACTAGGTATATACATTGATGAATGACCTCTACAGATTTTCTCTCTAACTCCATGTCACAGCCTGGATGATAGACATTCTTTATCCATTTGGTTTTTGCTGTTTGGATTGTTAGGCCAAATTCTTTTGAGGAGTTATGGATCTTGATCAAGAATCTCTGCATTAATCTAGGGTTCAATTCAACCAACATAATTTCATTCACAAAAATGAGCATTTAGATTACCTTCCCATCTAGGAGAATTTCATGTTCAATTTTGACCCAGCCCTGATCTCTTCTATGTCAGCAACCAAGACTTTTGAAGGCATACTGCTCCACTTTTTTAAGCTTGTATTAATGAGCCAAAGATCTCCAAGGACATTTTAAAAGGAATCTTTCATAATTTTGATGCACATATGTAAGATATCTTATTACAATGATATCAATAATACTACATAATACTATTAAAAATTTTAAAGCACTTTACAAATATCAACATATTGTATACTCGCAATAACCCTGAGAGGTAGGTGCTATTATTTGTGGATGAGGAAACTGAGGTAGACAGAGGATAAAGGATTTTTACAGGCTCACACAATCAGTAAATATTTAAGATGGAGTTTGAACTTTGGCTCTTAAGTCCACTCTAGCCACTATACCACCTACTGTTTCTAAGAGAGAAATTAAGGCAGTGTTTTACTCTTCCCAGCCAAGAGTTATTTTTTTTTAAGACTCAGTAAAGAATAACAAGTAGAATCCTGTATTTTTAATATTTTTCAATCAACTGTGTGATAGTAAAGATGTAGTTTATTCTGGAAAATAGCTTACAAAAGCCTTGTTTGTTTCAAAATAGCATTCTTGTCCAAGATTACTTTAGTGTATATGTTAAAAACATTTTCTAAAAATGTTTATATACATGGGAAAGTGGACATATAGAGTCTTTGCTAATGTTCTCTTAATAGACTTATTTTGAGAAGAGATAAGATCCAAATTTTTTTCCATGCTCCAGATATCCCTTAGATATTTTAGGAATCAGTCTCTCAGAATCCTCATTGTATCATCTCCTATATAACTCAAGTTGTCTTTCCCATCTTTCTAATACAACCTTCTGTACTGTTTTTGCTTTCTTTTTAAGCATATTTAAGACTAAGATTTTAGAATCTTAAGAGTGGTATCCTTACTCTCCTTGATAATGAAAACAGTTTATCAAAATCTTTGTAGGTTTTTTTTTCTTTATCTGTTTATTTTCCTCCAATGAGATTCATCCTTGAATGTCCTTGGGCTAAACTTGGTTCTCTTGACAAGCTTTTTTAAAACTCATTTTGTCTTCCAAAGTTCCTCTCTATTAAACCCAGCAATACTACTCACAGTGTTCAACCAATCTTCTCTATAAGATTTTCTAAACCAGTTTGTATTCCAAACTAGTGTTGCCATTGGATGCCATATATTCCCACTTAGCAACTCATTTAAATGTTTTCTGATTAAGGTGCTTTTTAGGTTGGTTTTTTTTTTTTTTTGGTCTCTCAATTTTGTCAATTGATTTATGTGGAAATTGTTTTAATTACATGCCACATCTTTTTCTCATTTTGATTCTTTCTTCTGGTTTGTACTAACAAATCAGTATTATCAATGATATCATTATAGAGATTATAGAGAAAAACAACTTTGAAAGACTTTAGGAATCTGATCAATGGAATGATAAAGTATGAATCAAAATGAAAAATGCCATTCACCTCCTTATCAATTAACTAAAAATTCAGAAAGACATTCATTTTTGTACATGGCTAATGTGGAAATTTATTTTCTTGGATTGTGCAGCTATATACTAAGTACTTTGTGGGGGATTATTTGCTTAATTAGAGGACAGGGATTAGAGATACAGGTTAATAAAATGCTTATTAATTAAAAAAATAACATGGGTACAAGTGAGGCAGAGAAAAAAGGGGAGTTCTCAGAGAGAGGATTTTTCTTATCATCTAGTCTAACCACTAATCCCAGGTAAGAATCTGCTCTGTAGCATCTTCATTTTGAGGTCTTTATGTCCTAATATATGGTCAATTTTTGTATAGGTTCCATGAACTGTTAAGAAGAAAGTGTACTCCTTTCTGAATCCACTCAATTTTCTCCAAAGATCTATGATACCTAACTTTTCTAGCATTCTATTTAGCTCTAACTTTTTTCTTATTTATTTTGTGGTTGGATTTATCTAGTTTTGAGAGAGCAAGGTTGAGATCTTCCACTATTATAGTTTTGCTGTCTATTTCTTCTTGCATCTCTCTTAACTTCTCCTTTAGAAATTTAGATGCAATAGCACTTGGTGAATATATGTTTAGTATTGATATTGATTCATTATCTATGGTACCCTTTAGCAAGATATAATTTTCTTGCTTAACATTTTTAATTAGATCAATTTTATATAGCATCTTCATAATATATACCTTGCTTGAAATAGTTTCAAATAACAATGATTAATTCAATTTCTATAGTCCTTTAAGAAAAAAAATTCAGTATTCAGACTACACACAGATATCTGATTCATGCATGACTCTTAGGCAAATAATGCTCCCCCCATAAATGGAATGCTTGTTCTTCTGTCCTCCATTTCTTAGAATTCCTATTTTCTTTGAAAACTCAATTCAGATATCACCTTCTACAGAAGAAGCCTTTCCTTATTGCCTCAGGTACAAATGCTTTCTCCAAATAATATTAGCATGGACTTATTTTGTATGTGTGTACATATATGTGTATGTCTACATATGTATCTATATAGGAATGTAGAGAAGCTAAATGGTACAGTGGATAAAGCACCAGAATTACAGTCAAGAATATTTCTGTTCCCAAGTTAAAATCCAGCCTTAGACGCTACCTACAGGGGCGAGTGTCTTAATCTTGTTTGCCTCAGTTTCCTCATCTGCAAAATAGTCTGGAGAAGGAAATGGCAACCACTCCAGTATCTTTGCCAAGAAAATCCCAAATGTAGTTATAAAGAGTAAGACATGACTGAAACAATGAAACAACATACATATACATATGTATATAAGTATATGTTGCTTGTTTGGTTATTTCTTGTTCATTGAAATATAAAGTTCATTCTTGGTGATGTTATTTGGTGCATATTATATTCTAAACTTCCCAATTCTTTTCTCTAAGCATTAATGGCAAGATAAGTGACAGGTATGAGGCTTCTTTATATCACACAACTCTTTGGCCTCTTTCATTCTCTTTTTCTGACATATTTTCCAAACTATTTTTCAGTTTCTCACCTATTACCACTTTTACATTAAAGTCATCAAGTATCATAATAATTAATTGAGTTCTTTACAAAATTTCTTCAAGTTTCAGAGTATATATTTATTAAATTCTTCATAGAATTTCTTTCTCCTAATCTTTTGCAATAGATGTTAGCATAATCTTTCTTTAATTTCATCATAATCTGTTGAAAATACTCATGAACTGGCCAAATGCCTTGTGAAATGATATATTTTGTATCTTTTATGCTCTCAACAAAATCAACTCTTCTGGCTTTTTATTTGACTGTCCAGGGAGGACCTTGAAAGATATAATTACAGAAATAAATTCCTTTAATTATTAATATCGATCATTATATTAATGACTAACTTTGCTCAGTGAACTTCTGTTTATAGATATCAAAAGCAAAATATAAAACACAAAAGATGGATACTTGCCAAAAGCCTCTATTATGATGATGGAGGGGTATCCCTGCACAAACTCTAGCATCCTTTGTAGAAGATTACATTTTCCTGATGTTCCAGTTCACAGATGTCATTGTGCTGATTCCTTTAAACCCTGAATGAAATACACAATCATTCAACAAATATCAATTTAACAATCCATATGGAAATATTGGATTGAGGAAGAATGCAGATAGATAAGATTATGCTAAACAATCTAATGAGTCTAATGAGTTTGTCCATTAGTTCATGTGTCTTGATCAGGAATAGATGAACTACAAACTGACTCATAATTTTATTTATTTGTTTGTTTATTTATATTTTTTTGCAATTCTTCTAGCCTTGGCTAATGTCCTTTATTTTATTCCACAAATATCATGCTGCACAAGAAAAATCAGATCAAAAAGGGAAAAAAATAAGAAAGGAAAAAAAAACACAAACAAGCCACAAAAAAGTTGAAAATACTGTGTTGTGATTCACATTCAGACCCCATAGTTCCTTTCTGGATGCAGATGGCTCTCCCCATCACAAGCGTATTGGAATAGGCCTGAATCACTTCATTGTAGAAGAAAGCCTCATCTATCAGAATTGATCATCACATATTATTGTTGTTGCTATGTACAATGTTCTACCCACTTTACTTAGCATCAGTTCATGTAAGTCTCTCCAGGCCTCTCTGAAATCATCCTGCTGATCATTTCTTATAGAACAATAATATTCCTTCACATTCATATGCCATGACTTATTCAACCATTCTCCAATTGATGGGCATCCATTTAGGTTCCAGTTTCTTGCCACTACAAAAAAAAGCTGCTGCAAACATTTTTTAACATGTGGATCCTTTCCTCTTTTTATGATCTCTTTGGGATACAAGCCCAGCAGCTGACTCATAATTTTAAATGTAATGTATACATTGTAACATATACTATAATATATAAATATGTGATCTTCACAAATTGACTATGACTAGGTCTCAGTCTATATGAACTTGAGATTCTTGCATGCATTTGAATTAATACTTTTTGAAATAATTTTTAAATAAAATATGGTCATTGGTTCCAGCCTAATGGGAGTGTGCATTATGAATTCAAATAATTTGACCACATATGGGGATTCATGATTCATTCTAATCAGAATATCTATTTATATATGTATACACATATATGTACATGTATACATATATACACATACACACATAAGCAGAAAACAACTGCTTAATAATGTGGGAATCATTTTTGAACCTATTGTCTATGTGTTGATCATGATCGATACCCAGAAAAAAAAGAAAAAACAAGAAAATATAATGAATAATTCAATCCAACTTGTCCTATTTAAGCAATCTATTGATTCTGAAAATGGGAAATGGCTAGAATATCAGAAATCAACATAGACTATCAACTAAGGAAGTTTAACCAATGTAAATAAGCAATTATAATGATGAACCCAGCAGAGACTAGAAACCTCTTACTATTTAAGATTGGAAGGAACTTTAGAGTCCTAGTCCAACTTCATTCTGACAGACAAGGAAAGATTCTATGACCTAGAGAGGGGAGATGACTTGCCCATAATGTCTCAGATTAATTGAAAAATTGGTACTTAAAACCAGGTAATCTGACTTTATATTTGCACTCATTTCAGTGTCATGCTACTTCCTAATCACAAAGATACAATAGATTTTATTTTTTGAAATATTATTTCATAGTGCTTATCATACCATGTGTGTCCAAATATCCTTATTTTTTAAAAAAAGTATTCATGATATAGTGGTATAGTCTACATGCTTTTGATTCTCTTTTCCTTCTTATTCCTGAGCACTATTTCCTAATATATTTTTCACCTTCATTACATCTACTCATTTTTGTACTGAGGTCATAAACTATTAAAGTTCATGTCAATTTAATTTGGAAAGTCTTATCAAACTCATGATAGAATTTCTCTATAACCATATATATATATGTATATATATATAATGTTTTGTTATAGATGTTATTGTATTAATTTAAGTATCTTCATGATGTTTCTTTTGAAAATTCTTATCATGAGTACTGTTATATAAGATAACCAACATGAAATAATATCTATCTTACCCAATGGGTAAATAAAAGGGGAAGGGGATAAGAGAAAGGGGAGGAGCTATTAAAAGGGAGGTTTGATTAAGGCAGGCAGTGGTTAGAAGAAAAACAGCAAGACAGGATAAAAAAGGGGGAGAGAAAAAAACAGAAGGAAAATAGGTTGGAGAAAAATACACAGTAATAATAACAATGATTTAGAATGGAATAAGTACACTCATAAAACAGAAGCAAATAGCAAAATGGAATCCAATAATATGTTGCTTATGAGAGATACATCTGAAACAAACACATACACACATGCTTCAGCTGAAGTTTAAAAAAGGGCAGGAATAGTATTCATAATCTCAGACCAAACAAAAGTAACAATATATTCAATTAAAAGAATAATCAGGGAAACTATATTTTGCTAAAACACACCATAGACTAGGAAGTAATATTAAAAAATGACAGCAAGTTTCTCTGATAAAATTATAATTTCTCAAATATATAGATAATTGAGTCAAATTTATAAAAATGAAAGTCATTTCCCAGTTGATAAATGGATATGAATAGGCAGTTTTCAAAAGAATTCAAAACTATTTATAGTCTTATAAAAAATGATCTGAATCACTGTTGATTAGAAAAATGCAAATTAAAACAACTCCAAGGAACTACCTCACACCTATCAGAAATGATATGCTGGAGGGGATGAAGAAAAATTAGGTATACTAATTAAATTTTGGTGGTGTAGTGAACTGGCCCAAATATTCTGGAGAACAATTTGGAACTATTCCCAAAGATATATAAAACTGGGCATGCCCTTTGACTTTACCATTACTAGGTCAATATCCCAAAGAGATTTTTTAAAATAGCAAGGAAAATTTACAATAATATTTATAGCAGATCTTTTTGATTTGACAAAGAATGAAAATCAAGGGAATACTCATCAGGTTACTTTTGAGCATGTACTTTGATGGAGTATTATTGTGCTGTAAGAAAAGATAAATGGAGTGGTTTCAGAAAAATATGGCAAGACCTATATGAATTGATATAAAAAGAATTAAGAAGAACTGTGAGAAAATTACATGTAGAAATAGCAATGTTGTAATGGTGATCAACTATGAAAGAATTGTTTATTTTGATCAATACAATGATGATCCAAAACTCATGTTGAAAAATGTTGTTCACATCCAGAGAGAGAAATGAGGAACTCTGCATACAAAGTAAAGTGTAATTTTCTCACTTTCTTATTTTTCTTGATATTTTGTAATATGTCTCATATGGATATATGTTTTGCATAATTTCACATGTGTAATTGACATTTTGTTTGCCTTCTTGATGGATGGGGGAGGGATAGGAAGGAGGGAGAGAATTTGGAACTCAAAATTTAAAAAGAAAAGAATGCTAAAAAATAATTTTTTTTAAATAGAGACTACTGAGTGATTCATTCTTGAAGAAAACAAAATAAGGATAAGATTGTTATCAGTTGTTTTAATCATGCCCAACTCTTTGTGACCACCATTTTGAATTTTCTTGGCAAAGATATTAGAGTGATTTCTCCTTTCCTTCTCTAGTTCATTTTACAAATAAGAAAACTGAGGTCAATAGAGTTAAGCAACTTGTTCAGAATGTCACAGCTGGGAAGTGTCTGAGGCCAGATTTGAATTCTGGAAGATGACACTTCCTGACTTCAGCTCTGCTACTCTATCCAATGTACTACTTAGCTACTAAAGGAAAAGTTACCAAGTGTTTATTTAAAATAATGGATAAATAATATACTTATTATTTAGATCATCCTTGACAAAGCTATAAGAATGAAACAGAGGATTTCTAAAACAATATTCCATGGCAGACGATAGGCAACTAAATATGTAGTAGAGACAGTACTTAGGAATCTCTGAGTTCAACTTTATCAATCTTTTTTTTAACATTTAATTTCATAGAACAAAATACTACCTTAAAAGCTCTCCTAAACCAGGTGTTTTCTATGCATGTGTCAAAATTATACAAGATTTCCTAACAGATGCAACACAAACAACTTTGTTTGCCTCTGTCATGGATGCTGTTCAGCTCACAATCCAAATATATTCTTTTGTAGATTTTAAGGACTTTCAGATAGTTAATAAACTATGTTATACGTGTCTCTGTGTGTGCTTTATATTTGAGTATGTGCTTTTTAAAAAATTTTCTCAAGTCTTATAACATTGACCAGTTTCCTACATGAGTCTATTATTACTCTTGAGTTTAACCTCACTATTCACACAAGAAAAAATAAGTGGATGAAGAATATTAATCTTCTAGGCTCTGTTATTAGATGGATAATATATAGTGTTGATCCATCATTGCACACATCTTGGATAGAATTGTAGGAAGAGAGTTTCCTGGGTTCATAACTGAATAGAAAGAGGAGAGGAGATTGTATTGAATTTAGGAAATTATGAAATTTTTAAAAATAGCTACAAGCTTCTCCCTGTAAAAAAGATACATTTTTCCCTCTCACATCAATATTTCTCCAATGACACTAGATGTCTATGAAGCACAGTTTCTAAAGAATTAAGTTTTAGGTCAACTAGATGCTTCAAGACCATAAGAAAGCTGCAGCACATTCCCAATGAAGACCAACAGAGACATTATCCCAAAATGTAAAAATAGAAAAGAAACTACATTGATCAGGATTTAAAATCAAATCAAGATAACTAGACAAATAATGTATAAATGAGTGATTCTCAGAAAAACTTAAATATCTGTCCTATCTCAGACCCTTATTAGCTGTGTGATCCTTAAGCAAATCACTCAAATCTCATTTTTTATCTGTATAATAAAGACAATAATAACAGTTACTTTATAGAGTTGTTGTAGAGATCATGTCTAAAGTGCTTTACAAGCCTAAAAGTGATAAATAAATCCTAGCAATTATAATTATAACCAGTGAACTGTCTGTGCTTCATTAATAACCACTTAATATCAAAAGATCTAGGGAACTTTCTATAAAGGGCCTAGGCATTATAGAACACTATATGATTCTGGACATAAGACATGTATATGTATTTGTGTGTGTATGGATATATATATATGTATGTATCTCTACATGTACATGTATATGTACATGATTTAAAAAAAAGATTCTTCTGAACCTATAAATTTCACTAGATTTCCATAAAATAGGTTAATAATACTTGTTCATTTTAAGAAAATAGTATTTAGAGTTGGGATGAGACATTAGAAAGCAGATGGTCCAACTCCTCAGGAAACTGAGACATTTAATGACTAGCTCTTGGTCATACAGGTAAGCAAGCAAGTAAGTAAGAAGCAGAGCCAAGATTTGCACTAAAGACCTAATTCCAAATTCAATGGTCTTTTCACTGCATCCTATCATTAGAGAAGAAATGTATTTAATCTAAAGGCACAAGACTTGTAAATGGTATTCAGAACTTTGATCCAGGCCCTAGAGACTTTCAACTCAGTGCTTCCCACCCCCCCCAACATTGAACTGATAATCCTGTAAAGTTCCAAAGGAAACTGGATGAAAGTAACAAACTTTCAACAAATAAGATGGAACCACTCAGTTTCACATGCAGGCCTCTGATCCTACCTGCATCCCAATTGCCCTGATTTGCCTCTGTCACTGGGTGTCAGTACAAAGGGAAAGATTGCAGATCTAATTAGCATAATGTGGATAAGCAAATGAGGACTAATCAATTATGGTTCACACTTGCTTTCATCACTCTTGCCAACAGTCGGCAAATTCACTGACAGTTCAAATGCGACATTTTTAGAAGCCATCAGTAAATCAATAACAAGTGACAGTAATTTAGATGCACACTTCTCCCTGGCTCCATTTCTGTCCAGAAGATGCAATCATACACCCCCAGAAGCACCTGAGTTCAACGTCAAGTGCTTTCACATCCTTAACCTCCCATGCTGGCAAGTGTGAGCATGCTATCATTTTGAAAGAGTCCAGATCACAGGATTAAGAGCTGGAAAAGATCTTAGAGGACATTTAGTTCAACCCCATCATATTACACATATAATGATCAAGTACTAGAAAAAAAATGACTTACTTGCTTAAGGTCAGACAGGTAAGTAGAAGAGGCAACAGTTAGAAAGTGGGACCAAAGTCAGGAAAACTTCAGTTTAAATCTGATCTCAGACACTTACTAACTGTGTGACTTAACTTTTCGCCTCAGTTTCCTCAATTATAAAATTGGGATAATAATAGCATTTACCTCCTAGAGCCTTTGGGAGAATCAAATGACATAATACTTGGAAAATACTTTGCATAGTATGTCGCACATAGTAGATGCTACATAAATGTTGGCTATCATTATAATTATGATTATGACTAGTTTAATCTGTCTTTAAATAAGAATTCCCCTCTACAACATAGTCATATAGACTTCATTTGAAGACCTTCAGTGTTGGAAAGCTCAGTGTCTATGAAGACATCTCATTTCATTATTGGACGTGTCTAATGGTCAGGAAGTTTTTCCAAAAATTAACTCCAAATCAGCCTTTTTATTAAGCCATTCACATAAGAGTCCACTCTGATAAAATAGGATGGCCAAAAATTTTAGTGCAATTTAAAATTTTAATAACATAAATAAAAGTTGTCCCCAAAATCTTAGTGTAGTTTTAAGCTGGAAAAAGTTGTTAAAGAGAATTGATTTAAGTTCTAAAAATTTCAAATTACACTAAGATTTTGGAGCATCCTATATTTTTGGTAATATAATAACTATAAATTTCAAAAGAACTGCATCTTTCTTCATTTCACTCCAGTCTCTTCTTCCCTTCACCAGGTAAAGTGACCATCATAATCCTAATGTACTATTTCTTCATTTCTTTATAATAGCAAAATTTTTTATATATTTTTATAATAACAAATAGCTTTTTAAGTTTTTCAGCCCAGTCTATTTCTTTGAGTAAAATACTTTGATCTGTATTTTGTTAACAACATGCTGGTAATTTTCTCTACAATAAGGAAAATCCATTCAATGGTTAATGGTCCCATCTATCTATAAGTGTGTGATGTTTGTTGACATTATAATTTTGCAATGCAGATAGTCTAGCTGCCATTTCTCCCCTTTTTGTTATCATTGATATAATTTAGATTCAACCTGTCCAACTGAATGTCCATAATGGAAATATTTCATGTGGACTCAAATGTTAAATTATGCTGTTGAGGAGAATTGATGTTATTGGTAGGGGCTGGATTATGGGATTTCCATGGTCCCTTTTAGTAATGAATTGATCATTGTATAGTTCTAACTAGAGTTAAATTTCATGACCATGGAGAATAAGAAGTATAGTGGTATTTGATAAAATATTAGGGTGTGCTTTTTCTTTAACATGAAAAAGATTCTATTGATTCAAACAACTATAAAATCTATTAATGACTTCCTATTGCATGTCTTTGGCCAAGTCACCAATTTCTTTGGGTTGTGAATTACACTTACTCTGGGAGAGCATCAGGGGTAAGAAAGGCTCCCCTAATCACTCTAAATATGTGTTTGGCCATGACATTATTGATATACCTGTAGACTCAAGTTAACCTAAGTCATAGCCATGGTCACCAGGAAAATTAATCATCTTAATCCTAATGTGCTAATCTAAGATGCTTTTTTATCATACCATGTAGTTTTCAGAAATAGTAAATATAAATTTCCATAGGAATTAACTCAACTGAGTTTTTCAGCCCAGGTCACTTCGTTGGTTGGGAAAAATACATTTGTCTATTATTTATCATCAACATACTGATAAATTTCTCTGTAATAAGGCAAAACTATTTAATTGTCAATGGTCACTTTTATGAGTATGTGATATTTAACAAAGCTCACATTTGAACTCACATCTTCAGACTCTGAGTTCAATATTTTTTTCTACTCTGCTATAGTCTCTTCTTAAACTAAGCCGCATTATTGTCACTATATTTAAGAAGTATATTATTGTAAAAAATTTTAAGAAATCAGGATTAAAATGAAGGTGTCTCTTTCTCAATCATACTTAATAAAATATATTTCTGTTAATTATTTTAATAGAAAAGTGTGGGTGCTACAAATGTGAAATTTGCATATAATTTCCAATGAAGTATCATTAATTGTCCTGATTATTAAAAGACCCTGTAAACATTTGTATCATTAAAGACAAAACATTCCACTAAAACATTTTTAAGACAACAGATTTTTAAAAATCCATTTTTTTTCCATTTTCAAAAATAAAATTCTCACTTAGTATATCACCAGTTGTCACTATGGAGGCTAAAGAGTTCTCTGGTCTCAGAACCTTAGTACTTAGTACTTCTAGTCTTGGGGGTCCCTGAATTATGCCCAATAACATGGCACAAAAACAAGTTAGGTTTATAGTCTAAGGGGGTCTGCTGAAAGGCCCAGATTGACAGTGATTTAGCCCTTGCAAGTATATTTATGAAACCTCTGAATGGCTTGTGATCACGCTCCAAGCTAGAGAGAGAAACTTTCTACACAGGGTCTGTGGTTGGGATCCCAGAACTGAACCTCATTCATTCAACAAGAAAATATAATACCAGAGTTAGCTACAAGTGTTTTTGAGTGGTCAAGTCATTCTTAAATACCTACTATGTGCCAGGCATTGAGTTAAGCTTTAGAAATATAAAGAAAGGGGAACAACAGTCCTTGTTCTCAAGGAGACTGCAGACTGAAGGGAGAGACAACATGCAAACCAATCTGTTCAAATATGTCTACAGAATGAATTAAAGATAATATCAGTAAGAATGCATTAACAACAAGGAAGACTGGAAAAGGCTTCTTATAAAGGGTAGGGCATTATCTGTAAATTGAAAGAAGCTAATAGGTAGAAATGAGGAAAGAAAGAATTTCATGTGTGTGTGTATGAGGGGGGGTGGTAGACAGATGCCTGTAGTGTTGTGTTTGAAGAATAGAAAGAAGGCCTGTGTCATTTCATAGAGTACATGCTGGGGAGTAAATTGTTATAGTGCTGGATGGTGGGAAGGGACCAAGTTATTAAGGCCTTTAAAAGCCAAATAAAGGATTTTTTTATTTGATCTTGGAAGCCACTAGAGTTTATTGAATGGGGTGTGGGTAAAAAGGTCAAAATCTTAGAAAAAATGAGATTAGATCAGCCAAATGCAGTCTTTAATAGAATAAAAAACAAATTTAGCAATAGATGCCAGTCACAGCCAGTTAATATATTTCAGAGTATGTTTGCTAAATATATGATCATGGGCGAATTCTCAATCTTTGTGAACTCCTCTAGGTTCCTATGATTTAGCTACTAAATTATAGAAAGATAAAGTTCTCAATCCCCACACTGATGAAATTCATATTCTAATATGAAGGAGAAAAACCCTGGAACTAAAAATCTGGGTCAAGTTACAACTCTGACAATTTTTGGTTGGATGATCTGGGAAAAATCCCTTACCTTTTTTTGAAAATTGGCTTCATTATCTATAAAATAACTATTCTGACCAAATAACTCTTCTTTAATCTCATTGGATTAACAAGACATTTTAGTGACCAGATAATACATATGAAGTACTTCATAAATGACAAAGTACAATTATAAGATATTATTAGTGTTATTTTATTACTTATCTAGTAGATAGTTGCCAGTATCAACTTAACTGTTTATCATCCCTGCAAAGATTTTATAGAAATGAGAAACTGAGTTATTGGTATCTTTTTAGTGACCTTTTGGGGATAAAAGGTAAAAACATTTATGGTTTTTCAAAGTTTTTGGTGTCTCCCTTCTGAAATATCTTGAGGATCTATGGTTGAGTATTTGGGGAAAAACAACCTGGATTTTCTTTCTTATGTATTTGGTTAGGTCTAACTAAAGTTTTCTTTTTATCTGAAGTTTTTTATCATTTCTTTAAAAAAAACATAGAATATGCTTGCAATTACACAACTTTTCCTTATTGTTTTGAGACCTTGGGAAAATAATTAAACACCTCTGGGCCTCAAGTTCTTTACCTATAAAAAAGGAAGGTTGGAGTATAGATTTTCTAAGGGCACTACCATTTTTAAATGCTATGAGAAATGAGTTCAATAAAAGAAGAGCCTCAAAGATTCTGCTGCACTTATGGAAGATTTACAGAACCATACAGGCATGGATGGGTTGAGATTGGTACCTCCCTCAAAATTTATGACCATCAGTGAGATCACATATCCTTAAGTTGAACATCCAGAAAAGATTTGACTGAATCAAATTTGGAAAATTAGTCAATGTTTTCAGTGATCTCAAACTCCTCACTACTGCAAAAGTCTCAATGTTCTTATGATACTTACATGGCTACAAGACCTAGAACACCACCCTCACTAATTTGAAATGACAACTCAAATAACAATGAAAAGGAACATGGCACTAAAAAGTTTGTACCATGTAACCAAAGATGACTTATTTAGGAAGGAAACGCACATTTATTAAGGGCTTACTAGATGCCAGGAACTGTGCTAAGTGCTTAACAAATATCTTATTTGATCTTCACAACAACTATGGCAGTTTGGTGCTATTATTATCTCCATTTTATTTCTGAGAAAAGTGAAGCAGACAGAAGTTAAGTGATTTCCCTATAATTACAGAACTATTAGATATCTGAGAGTTGATTTAAACTCAGGACTTCCTGATTCTAAGCCCAGTGATCTAACCCCAACTATTCCTCTTAGCTATCTATAGTCACTGAACATGTGATTCCATTGGTATAAAAAAACTCCTATTTGGAGAAGTTTGCTGTACCAATATACTTTGGCTTCTTTGGTGAAAATTATACTCTTAGAGAATTGTCAAGGGCAGTGAAATGTTAAGTAAGTTCCTTAAAATCATAGAGACTGTATATTTTATAAGAAACCCAAATTTTCTTGATTCCAAGGCTATCTCATTATCCATATTGCTTTTCATGCCTAACTTGAATAAAACAGTCAAAATTATCAGTCATTTTAATCATCTTAAGATAGCTTGTATCAGTTGGAGAATGGCTGAATAAATTATGATATATGAATGTAATGGAAAATTATTGTGCTATAAGAAATGACAAATAGGCTGATTTCAGAAAACCTAAAAAGACTTATATGAACAGATGCTAAGTGAAGTGAGCAGAAACAAGAGAACATTGCATATAGTAACAACAGGATTTGTGATGTTCAACTCTGATGGACATGGCTCTTTTCAACAATGAGGTGATTCAAAGAAATTTCAATACACTTGAGATGGAGAGATTCATCTACATCCAGAGAGAGGACTATGGAGACTGAATATGAATCAAAGCATAGTATTTTTACCTTTTGTTGTTGTTTGCTTGATTTTTTTTCTTTCTTTTGTGTTTTTCCCCTTTTGATCTGATTTTTCTTGCTCAGCATGATGAATATTGAAATATGTTTACAAGAATTGCACATGTTTAACCTATATTGGATTACCTGTTGTCTAGGGGAGGGAGAGAGGGAAAAAATTGGAACATAAAGTTTTGCAAAGGTGAATGTTGAAAACTATCTTTGCATGTATTTGTAAAAATAAAGTACTCTTTTTAAAAATTAAAAAAAAATTGAACAACAACAACAACAAAAAGATAGCCTGAAGTTTGTTGTATCTTTTTTTCCTCTAAGTATTCCTGGTTTTGAAGATGACTTAAGTTTCTTTTTTCCAGTTTTATTTTTTGTAACTTTGAATTTGACACGAGAAATAAGCATTTCCATATGATAAAACAAAAATAGTATGCCTGTGAAATAAAGAGTTTCTACTACATCTAATTTGTTCTTTTCTTTTTTAGATTAATAAATTGAAACCTGTTCCAAAGTTACTGTAGTTTTCTTTTGGATTTCATTATCACTATTAAATTTAGTGCCCTTTTTAGACATTCATTGGAGAGTTCAGCCTGAACATTTGGTCATATCTCCATCTTAACCAGAACTAAAGACTAAACATTCAACTAACTTTCATCTCAACAGTAACTGTCTACTATGTGCCAGGCCCATTGCCAAATATAGACTTCTTTTGTTAGGATTTATGGATCAGTATTAGAAGAATTGGGAAAAAATTGTAAAAACATAGATTAGGCTTGATATAATGAAAAACATCCCAACAATTAGAGCAATCCAAAAGTGAAACAGACTACCTGAGGAGGGAGTAGGGTTTGCCTAACTGGAGGATTTCATAAAGCAAAGGATAATTGACCATCTATTGGGTATGGTGTGGAGGGAATGCTTATTTAGGAGTCAGCTGAACTAAATGGTCTCTCAGATCTCTTCCACTTGGAGAGTTTGTGATTTTTTTTCAAGGTGCAAAAGCAATTTTCATGCCCAACCCATGCACCAAGTAGCATCAATATCTTGGGGGGGGGACCTTTTAGTCTCTCAAAATTATTTTAAAAATGTCCTGAATCCATAAGATTCTTTTTAATAATATTCTCTGCCCTGGAAAAATATACTTTTAACAATAATTCTACCAACATTTTTCAAGCATCTACAATATAAAAGTCACCATAAGCAAGAAATTTGGAAGATGAAGATTAATTACCCAATTCCTACCCTCAAGAAACTTATAATGTAATAGGGAAGAAATAACATGTATACAAATAATTTAAAAGCAAATTGAAATATAAACATATGAAAGATTCAAGAAAAATGCTATAAGAGTCTTAAGGAGTTAAAGATCATTCCCAGATAAGGAATTAGTGGTCTTCATGGGGGAGGTAACATTTAAGCTGGGCCTAAATTTAGCAAGGGAAGAATTTCAATGTGTAGCTATGAGGAAAGGAATCCATTTTAAGTATGAAGGAGAGTATGAGAAAAAAAAAACATATCAGCAAAAGATGATCAGGGAATAAAGAATAACCCAATTCGGCTAAAGTACTGAACATATGGTGGGCAATGGTATGGGACAGGCTGAAAAAATAAGTCTGAGAAGCATTAAAAGTCAAGATAAGGAATTTGTGCTTTTTGGGGTCAACACTGGGGAGTCCTTGAAGGATATTGAGAAGAGAAGCTGACAGTGTTCTGAAGTAAAGATGGGGATAGGCAAAACTTTGTTTAGAAATTTTGGGCAAAGGCCATATAAAGGAGGAGGTGTCTAGTATATTACTATTTCTATCTTCAGTATTTTATGGTTCTATATAGGAAGTGGTATGATTAACTTAAAATATTTAGAAAAAGCAATGAGGCCTAATGTAGAGTACTGGACTATGAGTGAGAGGATCCATGTTCAATTCCTGGTTTTGACTCAACTCCTCATGTGTCTTTCATATTGCATCTCCTCTCCAGACCTCAGTTTCTTCATCTTTAAAAATAAACTAGATGAATTAGAAAATCCCCAAGCTCCTTTCCACCTCTAAATTTATGATACTTAAAATGAAAAGTGTTGCTGTTGGAATTAAATAAAGCCCACTCATCCATTGCTTCCTTACTGAACCAGAAAACTTCCTAAAAGATCAGTTTTCTGCTCAATCACACTTAAGAACTATTTTCTTGCCTCTGCATTGAGAGAGCCTGTAACTGTATGACATTCCTATAATTATATTAAATATTCATTTTGTGTGGTTTTTACATTATAAGAGGCCATATAAAATAGTGGTTGAAGAGTCAGCCTAGAAGAGCTAGAAGATCTGGCTTCAAGTCCCAAATCTGAAATACTCTGGTTCTATAATTGTGGGCAAGTCATTTAACTTCCCAGAGCTCCAGACAATTCTCTAAGATTATCTTCTTTTTTTAAAATAATATTTTATCTTTCCAAATACATGCAAGGATAGTTTTCAACCTTCACCTTTGCAAAACTTTGTGTTCCAAATTCTTCTCCCTCCTTTCTCCAAGACAGTGAGCAGTCCGATAATAGTTTAAGCATGTCCAATTAAGACTTATCTTCTATGGCAGGACTCTGGAGTTCCCTATACCAGTAATATAACAGATTTTTTTAAAGTGGTTCTCTTAAAAACTGCAAAACACGAACTTAAAAAGTCCAAATGGATTATTCAGAAAGAGCTTTCTTTTGATGCATTACATTATTGCTCACCAGATTCTTAGCTTGTAGCTAACGCCTCAAGTGAATATGAAGAAGGCATTTCTTCTGGTTTTTTGTTAACTTTTTGTTAACCAGGACAAACCCCAATGGTTATGCTATATGTTCTACAAGTGAAACATCTTACACAATCGTTTAAAGAAATAGTATTTGATCTGAGAACATTGGCAGCAGTCTGAAACCTCTTTTCCCAGTGTAGTATTTGACTTTAAGCTGACTATAGATATAAACTTTCTCTCACAGCTTCTCTGACATACTTTAGTATTATTGAACAAATGTCAGTTCTGTCTATCTTTTGAATACTGCCAATCTGAATTGAAAATGTGCTCACTTTTTTAACATCATCACTCTCTGTGTTTCTATACCAGAAGCAGAATCAGACATGACTGAAAAATTTCAACTCAATTCTATTCAACTAACATTTATTAAATGTCTACTTTCTACCAGGGACTGGAAATCCAAAGATGAGAACACAACTGTTTCTGCCCTAAAAGAGCTTACATTCTTTCTGGGAGAGTAGCAGAAGACAATATTTATATAAATGGGCCAAGATACAAAGTAAATGCAAGGCAATCAAATATATATATATATAGAGAGAGAGAGAGAGAAAGACAGAGAGACAGAGACAGAGAGACAGAGACAGAGACAGAAAGAGGGAGGGAGGGAGAGAGAAGATAAGAGGGGAAAAGAGAGGGGGGGGAGAGAAGAGAAGGAGGGGAAAGGGAGAAGAAGAGAGAGAGGGGAATACTAAAAATGGGGAGAATTAGAAAAGGTCTCGTGTAAAATATGGTGCTTGAACTGAACCCTGAAAAGAGCTTACTAGCTCTCTTCCATCTACTGAAGTACTGGAAACAGTAAATAGTCTGCTTGGTTATAAGATGTAGCATGTGACAGAGTGATGTTAGATCAGTCTGAAAAGATAAATTGCAGAAGATTGTGAAGGATTTCAATAATGGGGTTAGAACATTATTATAGAGCCAACATTACCAGGGGGCCAATAAAACTTTTTGAGGAAAATGTGATCAGGCCTAAAAATTTTAGAGTAAGAATTTAAGAGTAACAACATAATTCTCTGAGAAGCTATGTGGAGAGTAAATTAGGGATGAGAGGGGTCAGATCCAGGGAGATCTATTAAGAGATTATTGAAACAGTGCAAACAAAGCCAAGGACCTAAATTAGGAGGGTGGCTCTTAAGTAGAAAAAAATAACAATATATGTGATAGCTATAGCTTACTTGGTTAGGATATTCTTTGTGAATATTACAATTGTGCCACAATTTTATTTCTAGTCCTATTTCCAAGGCATCCTTCACACATGTGAAAAAAAATAATCTCTTTAATTATCACATAGGATTCATTTTGTCATTCTATTGTTCCATTGCTTTCAAACCTTCTATTGCTTCTAGGATAAAATGCAATTCCTTCATCTGTCGTTAGTCATATATCATGAGGAGATCAATTATAAGAAAAAAATCCCCATAAATAACAAAATTTTATCACTTCCATATAAACAGAGAAGCTTAAAATATTAATAGTAATTCTTTTATTGGAGTATCAAAGAAATGGAAATAAAACAAATGCTCCTGGACTGGTTAATGACTAAGCAAATTGTGATGCATGAATGAAATTTCTTAGTTGCAAGAAATTATGAATATGAAGGATACAAAAAAAGAATGTCTTATGTGAACTAATGCAAAATGATGCAAAACCATACACAATGACAGATGGAAAGAACAAGTACACTAATTGCTGTGAAATTAAAATGAACTAATTTGCCTCCCTTCCCCCCTCAAAAAAAAAGATATGAATGTATTTGTTCCTTCTTTGCGGAGGTGGGAGATTATGGATATGGAGGGCTACATATATAGTAATGTTGGAATTGGTAGATGTCACTTTTGATGAATTATTTTTTATTATTTCTTTTAAGAGATGAATCTTTTTTAAAAAGAGGAGGTGAATATTTGGGGAAATGAAAACATTGTAAAAATAAAAAAATATCAAAAATTAAATTTAAAAAGTTAAAAATATTTAGCCTGGCATTTAAAGAAAGAGGGAAACAAACATTTACTGTACTAAACATTTTACAATTGTTGTTTTTACAACTTCAAAATATTTGAGAGGAGCTATTATCATCCCTTATATTCCTTTTTTTCTTGAGGCAATTGGGGTTAAATGACTTACCCAGGGTCACACAGCTAGTAAGTATTAAGTGTCTGAAGCCAGATTTGAACTCAGGTTGTCCTAACTTCAGGGTTGGTACTCTATCCACTGCACCACCTAGCTGCCCCTCCCTCATATTACTATTGAGGAACCTCGAGTAGATAGAAATTAAGTGTGACCCAAGGTGACATAGTAAGAATCTGAAGCTAGATTTAAACAGATCCTACTGACCCCCAAACCAGCACTCTATCTATTGTGCTCCCTAGGTGCCCCATTTAAGGTACTTCATAATCAAACTCAATACAGTCTTATTTCATGTTGCTTGCATTTACATTCCATTTTAGCCAAACTGGAACTGAAATGGCTAACCTGTTCAATATGCTCCATAGTCCTTAAGCATAATCTATTCTCTCATTCCTAGAACATAGACTTTCCTCATGAAAACCTTTCCAAATTTTCTTCCTTCAAGACTCAACAAAGATTCCACTTCTTAAGTCTTTCCTCACTCACCAGATGAATATATTGTTTATTGGCTATATTTCTTTTTTAAGGACCAGACCTTAAGCCCAAACCAATCTGATTCTAATTGGCCTCCAATAAGTCCAGGTCAAGCACCATTTTCTCATTATTTGGGTCTTGATTGACTCAAACTGAATGTAAATATCAATCATTTTTGCTTTGAACAGAAACCTTAAGGGTCTTTCCCTCCCAGATTCACTCATTCATTCATTCATTTAGACTTTTTTGGACTAGGTGAAAGAGGAAACTCTTTGCCTCAATTGCTATCCAGCCTTAATCACTGAATGGGTGCAGTCTCAGTCAAACTGAGACCAGTTGAAGGCCTTAGTTTAAAAAGGTCAAAGTCTCCCTTTCTATCCAGAGCCTTCCGTCATCTTGATCCATATCTTGCCACTGGACCCAGATAACTCTGGATAGGAAAGTGAGGCAGGGAACCTTGCATGGTTCTCCCTCACTTAAATCCAATTCATTTCCATGTCATGGTATCACAATATTATTCTCTCTTTCTACAAATTGCCCCCAAAATGCTTTCAATGGACTGTATTGACACTATCACATTATATCTATATGTCTTGAAGTAAAACAATTATTTCATTTCTTACAAGTTTGTCCTCAGTGTCTAGAAATATGTGACATTGCCATAAGAGTATACTATAGATCACCTGGGCAGAAGAAGGAAATTGATGAAGATGTCAGAGAATACATCAAAAGCTTGATGTAGAAGTACGATTAAATAGTGATGAGAGTCTTCAATCACCTAAGTATCTGTTTGAGTCTCTCTCTCTCTCTCTCACTTTCATTCTTGCTCTCTCTTTCTCTGTATCTCACTGTCTCTCCTTTTTCTTTCCCCCATGAGAAAAATATCCAAAATTTTTCTTTCTGGTCTTAATAATAACTTCTTTCTTAAAAGGGGGCTAAAATGATAAGGGGAATTAGTATTCTGCATCTGATTCTCAACAACAAAAAGGATTTGATTGTTAAAGTATAACAAAAAAATGGGAACTGTGATTTGGGAATTACCACTTTATCTTAGGACATTATAATACTGGAGGAAAAAATTGAGGGCATGGTCTGACATGCATCCTAGATTTATGAACTGATAATGTCAATGAATTGACAGAAAATAGGATCCATGGCCTCTTTCTGCAGGTTAAGTCAGCCTATGAAGAATGGGAAACTCAGGCTCAAACATCTATAATTCCAGTGAGAAAGAAAAGGGGAAATTGTATTAAAAAATACTATGTAATACACAGGAAATTCAGGAATATGTAGAAGATAGAAGTAAAGACAAGTAATAGAAGATGGATTTGAAAGCATTGTATGGAGCACAAAATTATTGTCAGGAGATATAATCCTGAAGCTGTCAGTGAATAGGAGAGATCACAAAATGACTTTTAGAAAATCATATTGAGGAAAAGATGAGTCTTTTCAATTGGCTATTAGAAGTTAGAATTTAGGGGGCAACTAGGTGGTGTAATAGAGATTGCAGCAGCCCTGAAGTTAGGAAGACCTCAATTCAAATCTGGCTCAGACATTTAATACTTCCTAGCTGTGTGACCCTGGACAAGTCACTTAATCCCAATTGCCTCAGCAAAGAAACAAAACAAAACAAAACAAAACAAAAAAAGGAATTTAGAATTTAGGAGAAGTGAACATAAAAATTATACTTGGGTTCAAAATCCCAACTCCACTAGTAAAATGTTTATTTCTTGAGATAGATGGAGAATGACAATGTAAAATGGAGAGTATTATGTTTTCCAACATTTATGTTACTTCTGTTTTCTTTTCCAAGGCGATTAACCTTTAGACTAAAAAGGAGAGAGGTTTAAAAGAGTTAATAGGAAGTTCAAGATATGTAATAAGTTTCTAAGGAAACAACTTGCATCTCTGTATTAATTCATATCATGAAGTCTGGAAAATCCATAACTGGCAATATGTTTGCTGAATCACTGATCTATGAAAGAAAATTGTAAGAGAGGAGAGGACAATTTGACCATACATTTCATACTTGGGGATTGGTAATTCCAATGAATTATCTGAAAGGATAAGTAGGATCCCATAGCCTGGAGTTCAATAGGATATTATTCCAAGAGAAAGAGCTTTCAAGAATGAAAAAGGAGAAAAATATCAGAGAGAGCATAAGAAATAACAAGGAAATGTCTTGATTTTTTTAAAAAAAAGGGAGTCGAGGGAGTTTGACTCTGATTCTTGTCAAAATTCTAATATGTTTTGAAGGTCAATAATTAATAAAAGATTAATTTAAAAAAGCAATAAATTAATTAAATTAGTTCATCAATTATGGTTGATAAGCATCTAGAAAAAAGTAGTGATCACTGAAAGTTCAGAATGTCTTCAGCAAAACCAGGTCAGGTCAGATAAACTGTAATTCCTTTTTTGAAAGGCTGATAGATCAGAAGAGTTATGTAAATAGGTGAAAACTACATTTCACCAACTGAAAAAGTCTCTTATGATGTCCTTATGGATAGAGTGAAAAAATGTAGATTATAAATAGCATAGTTAAGTAGATTTAGAGACTAGTCAAAAGCCTGGTTGAAAATAATTTCCATTAATGATTTGCATCATCTTGAAGGTGAATATCTAAAAGAATGCTTTGATATCTATCCTTGACTTTGGGTTAATATTTATCATTATTAACTTAAACAAAGGAATAGAAATTATCTTATAAAACATGAAGATGTTTTATAAATAAATAAATAAATAAAACCTGAGAAAGTTAACTAATACAGAATCAAAGAATTACTTGGTTGGAAGGGACTTCATAGTCCTCTTCCAAACTGCATTTTAATTGACCCATCATCAAAGCTCCCATTAGACAGAAAGGAATACAAAGAGACACAAAGACAAAAAAATAAGTTTTTTGAATCCCCCAATCTCACTTATGTTCTAGCAAGAAAGATAATATGTACACATATGGGTATGTACAAGATAAATATAAAATAAACAAAGGTAGTTGGAAGGCACTAAAACTTGAGGAAATCAGAAGGGTTCATGTAGAAAGTGATGTTTGAACTGAGTTATGAAAGAATCCCAAAAAATAAATAAATATAGTTAACTTGACAACTTGTCATCCATCCCTTACTTGAAGATCTCCAATGAAAAGCCAGTGTCCTAAGATGGACCATCTACTTGTCAATACCTTTAATTATGAGAAGTTCTTTTTTAATATTTATGCTAAATGTATCTCTTGTCAAATTCTGCCTATTATCACTAATTCTTACCTCTAGGGCTAAAGATAGTGAACAAAGTCCCTCTCTTACATTATAATTCTTCAAATCCTTGAAGACAAATTTTATTTTCCTTCTGAGTTTTCTTTAGGCTAAATATATCTTGTTCTTTTAACTGATGCACACATGATATGAACTTAAAGTCCCTTACTATACTGCTTGTTCATCTTTGGATGATATCTGGCTTATCAATGTCTTCCCTAAAATGCAGTGTCCAGGAACACAATATTCCAAAATGATATAGTCTCATCAGGGTAGAGTACAATTGGATCATTACCTCTTTATTACTGGACACAGTGCCTCTCTTAATGGAACTTCAGATCAGATTATCTTCTGGAGCTGCCATATTACAGTGTTGAGTCATATTGAGTTTGTAGTCCATTAAAACTCCCAAGTATTTTTCACATAAACTGCTTTCTAGCCATACTTCCCCCAGAGTCAGGATTCAAAATGATCTTAACAGGCTAGAATGATGGGCTGAATCTAATAAGAAAAAAATTCAATAGAGATAAATCTAAAAATATTACAGTTAGGTTCCAAAACTCAACTTCATAAGTACAAGATAGGAAAAGTTATACCTGTGCAACAGTTCGTGTAAAGAGGATGTGGGAATTTTAATGGAATGAAGCTCAATATCCAGGGTGGCAGATAATTACCATGTTATATCATATATTTTTCTGAACACACATAGATGTGTTTTGTTGAGCATGGAAATTTACATTTTAAAAACTTTGATGAATGAGAGGCAACTCAACAGAGAATGTCATGATGATGAGTGGCCTGAAGATCATGGTATACAACAATCTATTGAGTCCTTTAAGTTTAGAGATGAGACCAATAAAGAGGGAGGGGGAATGATTGCTTTATTCAAGTATCTAAAGGGCTGTTTTGTGGAAAAGAGATTTATCCTATCTCCCTTGTCCCTAAAAAATGAGGACTAGAGCAATTCCTTTCAGAGAGACTATTTCGTTTGGACCAATTCCTAATAAGTACAGCTATTTGAAAGTGGGAAAGTACGTCTCAGGAACTAGTGAGAGGGCCACACAAAAAATTAGTAAAGGCTAGATGGGAGAATCAAAATGTGGGACTTAGGAAGAAGAGTAGGTTTAGGGAGAAAATGATGAGTTTAAGTTTACACAAGTAGATTTTTGAGGTTACAAATTCAAATCTAGTTGAAGATCTCTAATTGAAAATGTGGTCTAAAGGCAAAGAAAAAGATCAACATTGAAAATAGAAATCTTGGTGTCCTCCACCTTGAGCATAGGTCATTGAAACCACAAGAGTAAATGAATTCACCAAAGAGGTAAATATGGAGAAAGAAGACAGGAGTTTCACATTTAAAGAATCTCTGCTTCTCTAGAGGCAGAGACAAAACACCATTTGAGATAGGAGGAGAACCAGGGTGTCATAGATGAAGTCAAGGGGAAAGAGAGCAGTGTCTTTGGAGCAATCTTGAAAACCATTGAAGCTTTCCACTGAAAATACTGAGCATCAACAACAACAAAAATTATATATTACAAAGCAAGGCTTTGAAATTTAGTACAGGAATAAATTTGGCCTAAAGTAAAATCTGGAAAATACAGAAAGCTAATTCATACAAAGCAACCTTGCTACAGACATTTGAATAGCTGACTAAAATGTAATTATTAGAATTTTTTCAAAAGAGACAGAATAAGAGGGAGAAAGAAGCTAGAAGCTTCCAGAGTCAGGGAGATAGGGAGAGGAAACCTCCCATATGTGTGAGAATTTTTTGTGTGATGACACTGCAGGATATAAATTTTCACTTGGCCTGACTGTGGAATATAGGAACACAACAGCTATCTATTTGAAGAGAATGAGGCAGGCCAGACAGCATTTACCCTAGAACCAAAAACACTGGGAGGCCTGGTCTGGGGAAAAAAAAAACGAACAGCTGGCAATTAGAAGTCCAGAGGAGTGGGTTACTCCACAGCTGGTAGAAATCAACTAAATGACTAAGAAGACAAAGGCAAGGGGGGACTTCAGAGAGAGGGATGGGGATTGAAAAGGGAAGGAGTTGACTAAATTAAACCAGACATCCAGATAAATTAAGCTTTATTAAAATGGTGCCATGGTTCTGATTCCTTCAATACTAACTTATTTGCCTGATAGATTTATATAGCTTAAGGCACAATGAGGCAGAGTGTGAATTTTATTTCCTCATACTCTGGGCAGGGAATATTTGGAACTGCTCCCCTCCACTCCCATTTCTTCTGGTAATCCTTTCAAACCCACCACCTCTACTTCCATCAACTCTTTCCTTCTGAAGATGGAGAGAGTCAATAATTTAATAATTTGGGGTTGCATTTGGGATCTTGCTTAGAAATAAATAAAACCTTTCTACTAATAAAATACAAGAGGCTTACACTTTTGAAAGCCAAAAAGACCTTGCTAAGGCACTAGAAGTCAAATGCCCTATAAAATTTTAAGATATATAGAGTTTGAAAGGAATTAAAGGTGTGGGGGGGGAAATGTGAAGAGCTACCAAATTAGGTCTGTGATCAGAGTAATAGGATGAGAAATTGAGAAATAGAATTTATACTTCCTGAGGACAGGGACTATTTGGTTTTCTTTCATTTTTTTTGTCTTTGCATCCCCACCATATAGTATAGTACCTATCACATAGTAAACATTTAATCGTTTTTATGAGTTGGAAAAGAACGTCAGGATTGGCAGGGAATTTTGAAATTACAGAATGGCTTCTAAGAGGTGAGGGGAAAAGCTTGCACTTTAAACACATATAAAGACCAATATAGGAATAATATATCTGAAGATAGAAGGGCTCTAGAACTCCCTTACTTTACAGAGGGAATATTTTACCCCAGGCAGGTCAAATGACTTTCCAAAATAATACAGTTACAGGATTTGTTAGAATCTTTTGACTCTAAATAAATTGCTCATTCTACACAATCATCAGAGACAAAAGATTTGTGTAAATATAGCATGTTAAGTGATAAACAGAAGAATGTTTAATATCTGTGGTCTCATGAAACTACCAGGAAGAGGTCTTATTCTAGAAAACATTAAACAAGATGCCATATTTCTGGCACTAGCAAAATTAACCATAGGAAATAAAAACTCCAAACCTAACCAAAACCTACATATGGGGGCATTTCCCCTCAGCTATCTTTTTGTCTGATTCTGCCTAGTCTTCAAGAAAGCATCTATTTTTGAAGTTAGAAAGGAATAGTTTTTGAGGCTACAACCATAATGAAAACAATCCTTCTTTCAGGTATATGGATCCTAAAAAATTTATATGAGCCTAATGTATGTCAAATCATAGGCTTTATGAAAAAAGCAACAAATTCAATTCAAAAGACATGTATTAATTACTTATCTCCAAAATGCTCTTCTAGGTACTGGAGGAAATGAAAAATTTAGTTATAATATCATCCCTAGTTTCAGGAAACTTAGGAGGGAATTGACATCCGTACAACTATAACACAAAATAGCAACAAGGAACCAAGTTCCACTTAATAACAATTTCAACTAGTTTCTACAATAAACTATTCATTTTGAATATATAGCAGTAACAAAACTGCAAATACATCGCCCTCAACCACCCCATTTCTTTAAGGGACACTCTCCCCATCCCACTTTGATGTCTCTCTGTGGAAAATGGGTTCAAGCTTGCTCAGTTTCTACAATGCATTGATCCCACCAATTTCAAATAAAATGTAGCATCACTGATGATGTGTCCTTATTTTAGCAACTGCTGGGTTTGGTTCCCAAATATCACTCCCTCTCTAAGGTCACTTTCTCTTTAAGATATTGATCCTGGCTGTATAACCCAGATACAAAAATTCCCAGGTTCCTTATTTCCTTCACCTAAAATAAAAGAGCAAATGCTGAGGAAGACAAGTATACTCAAGTCCTAAAAGAACTGGCATTGGTATTTGCTGAGTTACTGTTGGAGGTATGTGAAATTTAATGGAAAATGGAAGATGTACTATATGATCAGAGAAGGGCAATTCATGTCCCAATTTAATAGGGGAAAGAAGGAAGAAATAGGCCATTAAACTTGACTTTTATTTCTGGGAAAACATTAGAACAGATCATTAAAGAGATTATAGAATATCCTATATATATATATAGATACATTAAAGGAAATGGAATTTTTTCTTCCTGGAGAAGAGAAAGTTGAAGAATATACATATAAAGCCACCTTTAAACTTTTGAGGAGGAGCCATAGGGAAAAGGTAGTTAGTCATATTCTAAATAACTGCAGAAGACATGCCTAAGACCTATACAAAGAAGTAGCAAGAATCTCAGTTCAGGACTTGATGTCAGAAAGAAATTTCCTAATAATTGAAGCCATCTAAAAAGTTGGTTGGACTGTCTAAAGATGTGACTCTCTGGAGGTCTTTAAGCAGAGGTTAAAATTACCTCTTACCAGTTATTTTAAAGCAAGGATGTCTTTCATATATAGAATGGGAGAGATAGCTGCTAAGGTTCTTTCCAACTTTCCAACTATCAAATTCTGAGATTCAATGACATTCCATGACATCCTATGGAGTCATTTAACTACTCAAGGACTTACATTCCTCTCTAATATTCTAAGTTGCCCACAAAACAAATGACAATCTGCAATGGCAGATGCATTTTCTTTTTGCTGGAAATTCCTTAAACTCTTGAAGCCTCAGGTATTGTTTTAAAAAAAAAGACATGAAAGAGGTGTCACCATGTGATTTAGGGGCATGGAAAAGTCATTACCAAATGGGGAGGATAAGGGAAGATTTAATGGAGGAGGTAGCATTTGATGGTTATAACCTTGGAGAGTTACTTCCACTTTCTTTTTTAAAAAATTAATTAGTTAATCAAAAACTTAAAAGTTAGAAAAAGAAAAAAATTACCCTGTACACAGCCTAACATAAGAGAAGTCAAAACAATGAATTTCCATTTCAAGAAAGCCATTATAACAGATACTACGTATTATGTTCAGAACTGTTAATCTTTGCTTCCCTGCAGGTTTCTTTTTTTCTTTAATGTGCACTTTTTGCTTTATTCTTTTTTCTCCCTCCTTCTTCCCCTCCCCAAGGAAGCTTCAATTAAGTGTGGATATGTTAATATATACATACATATGCATATACAAAGAGATCCATAATCATACACATATATAATCATATACATCTTCCTTCATAAGTCTGTCTTTCCATATTTTTCTAACTTCACCAACTTGTCATTTCTTATATCACAACAATATTCTAACTTTATAATGTCTAGTTATTTTAAATAGTCTAAATATTGAATAATATGGTTGACGTACAGTTTAGCTTCCCTATTTTTCTTTTTTTCATTAAATCTATTTTATTTCATCAAATCTATTTTAATTTTAACTTTGAGATCAATGATTACTACTTCTGCTTTTTAAAAATCTAATACATTCTACTTCTGATCTTTTTTATTATATTTGTATATATCTCTTATTTCCTATATCTCATAACTCTTCTGTTTTATTTTTATCCACTACCTTGCCTTCCTATTATTTAACCAACCTTCCCTCCAAGGATTTTTCCTTTATCTTCCCCCCCCCAACTCATTTTCCTTGCCCTCCTCTTACTATCTGAATTTAGAAGACTTTTATAGCCTTCCAAAAATATGTTATCTCTTTATTCCATTCTCATTAATTCACACACCATTGTATACTCCCTCCCTTATTATATTCCCTCTTGCTCTTATTTCTTTATAAATTTAGAAGACTTTTATTCCTTTTCAAATGAATATGTTGCTCCTTCATTTACCTCAGATCTGATATAAGTGGGATTTGCTCTAAAAATGCCTCCCTTATCCTCTCCCCAATCTGTATCTCCTTAGTCTCTTATTTCTTTCTGAATATAAAAGACATTTATATGTACATATATATGTATTATATATACATACACATATATAATACATATATATGTATGTATGTATTGCTCCCTCTTGTTCTAATGAGAATAAGGTTCCAGAACTACCAACACATCTCACCCTTCTAATTCCTTTGTGTCACCATTTCCTCTTTTACTTCATTTGTATAAGACAATTGCTCTTTTTTACATTTTCTTACATAGTGCTTTTTAGAATTAGATCATACTCCACTCTATTTCAATATTTCTTTTGAGTTACTCAATCACTAGTGACAATCTTAGACATACAGAATACATTTCCACATATAAAAATAAAGTTTTTTTTTCTTATTGAGTACTTTGTAATTGGTTTTTTATGTTTACCATATATTTCTCTTGTATCTTATATGTCAAATTGTCTATTAAGTTCAAGCCTTTTTGCAAAAAATATCCTGAAAGTCCAACAATTTCTTGAATATCTTTTTTTTTCTTTTTTTAGGGTTAAGCTTAACTTTGCTGGATATGATATATTTGGCTGCAACTCTAATTCTTTTGCTCTTAAATATAATAGAATTCCAAAACCTTTAGTCTTTTAGTGTAGCTGCTGCTAGGTCTTGTGTGATTCTAATTATTAGTCCCCCATATTGATTTTTTACTTATTGCTTGCAATATTTTCTCCTTGAACTGAAGGCTTTAAAATTTGGCTATGATAGTCCTGTAAATTTTCCTTAAAGAAGATCTTTAAAGTGGTGATTCATAGATTATTTTATATTTCTACTTTGCCTTTTGTTATATCACTTCAGGTTAATTTTTGTTAATTATTTCTTATATTGTAACAAGAATTTTTATTATTATTATTTTTATTGTACTTTTCAGGTAGTCCAATTATTCTTATATTTTTTTCTTCTTGATCTGTTCTTCATATGGGTTGTTTTTCTTATTAGATATTTTATGTTCTCTTTTATTTTTCATTATTTAAATTTTGTTTTATTATATCTTGTTCTCTTTTAATTTCACTGACTTCACCTTACCTGATTCTATTTTTCAAGGAGTCAGCTTGTTCTTTAATATTCTGCTTCTCCTTTTCCAATTGATTGACATCCTTTTCATAATCTTCTTGCTCTTTTTGGATTGTACTTTTTAAATTTTTTTCCTCAATCTTTCTCATTTGATTTTTAAAGTCATTCTATAAATTCTTTTTGTACAGTTGACTATTTGACATTTCTTTTTGGTGTAGGAAAGGTTTTTCTTTTTTGCCACAGTATTCTCTATTGCCATAGCAACTTTCTATGATTGGGTTCTTTCTTCTGCTGTTGCTTATTTTTTATAGGAGATAGTTATTGCAATCACTTCTAGTCCTGAATTGTAGAGGATTGTGCCTCTGGCCAAAGGCCCTCTTTCAATTTTCCCCTCAAGCCTTGAACTGAAACTAAGAACTCAGCTCTCTTGTAACTGCCTAGAGCCTGCAGCATCTCTGCCCCATAGCTTCTGCACTTATCAGGCATGTGCTAATTTATTCTCACCCACAGCCACCTCTCTCCAGCACAATTCAGCCTGGCATCCCTTCTCAACAGAGGTTCCCTCAGTCTTTCCCTGTTCAGACATCTGATTCCCCACATTGTCTGGGAGGTGAAAATTTCTGTGGCTCAGGTCAAGGCTATTTCCAAACTTAGCTAACTATAAGATCTTTACTTTCTGTTTTAAAGATGCTAATCTGGAGGTGTTTATACCCCACAAGGGGCCAAAATACCATTATGGGATTTTTCTCCAGATCCTCTCCAGGTATCTCAGGAGGATCACTGTTTTGCCCCAACTCTTGTTTATTTTTACCACACTATGTTCTCCCTGAAGTGCTATTTTGTCTTGTTTGTGGGGGAAATCTGGAAAGCTTGGAATTTTCTCACCTACTCTACCATCTTCCCAGAATCTTCTCCCTTACTTCCTCTTTTCAGACTTCTGTTTCCTCATCTGTATTATTTAATCCTATTACTTGATCAATCAGCTCTAAATGGTAGGTTCTCAGGTGAAGATACGCTCAAAATCTAAGAAAGAAAAGGAATGCATCCCAGGCATAAGAAAAATGAGCAAGTATTGAAATTGAAGAGCATAATATATATTTGTCTAATTTGGTTGTAGCATAGTTAAGTAGAAGGACTATCACTGGGAAGAAAATGGTGGCAAAAGATTGTGAAGATCTTGAAAGACAGACATAATTGTTTGAAATTTGCTCATAAGGCAAAAGGGAGCCATTGAAGAGTTGCTAGTAAAAATGGCAACATACATAGATATCTGCAGAAGGAAGATTACTGTAGAGAGGAAGACAGATTTGGAATTAGGTTTGAGAGAATAAAGGAGTAGAAAGGATAGAGAGGATTCATAAAGGTCTATTGGGAATCTATTACAATCATCTAGATGAGTAGAAACAATGGCAGTGCAATCATCAGATCTAAGATTAAGCCCAGACTATGGGATCACTCTGGGCAGGTAACTAATTTTATTCATTTGAATGAGGGCATTGAAATGTAATCTAAATTTTCTGGACAAAAAGCCCTAATGTTGATTTATGATTCAGTTTAGTCATAACTGAACTCCTTGTGTTTTTTAATCTTCTCATCTTACGGTACTGGAGTGACTTTTGGGAGCCAGGAATTTCTGGTCAGAGTAATGGTCCAGCAGATAGCAGGAATGAATACACATGATGCAAACCACCATGAGCAAAATGCAAACAAATGAACAAGAAAACTTTCTCCAAACTTTTCTCTCCAAAAGCATTTTCTATTCCCTTTGTTTCAAGGGTGTTTTTTCCTTCTGGGATCCTTCCACTTATCAACTGAATCTCAGTCCACATTCATCTTTTTAAAAAAATCTGTACTCTGGAAATAGTTTTTTTTTTTTTTGTCTCTCCCCACACACATCTTTTCTCCCTGTGTGTTTATTGCATTGGCTCATGTGTTGTGCTTCAAATCTGACCCTAACTTTTGTTTGCAAATTTAGTAACCCTGTTCCAAATAACCATGCTCAGTGGTAAATTGAGACCATTGTCTTGGAGAGCCCTTTGGAGTTATTAAGTTTTGGAGATTCATTGGTTCTGCATTTGCATATGTATGTTAGCGAACGTTCATGCATCTCATCTACATAAGAAAAAGGAGAACATCTGTTTTCTTTTCTTAACGAGTATTGATCATAGATTTTTCATGGACTAATTGCCAGTTACTGCTTTCTCTGTGGGTATGTCTTTTTCTCTTTCTGTTTCTGTCTCTCTGTCTCTATTTCTCTTCCTCTGTATGAATGTCTTTCTGTGTTTCTATCTCTGTCTCTCCATCTCTGTCTCTGTCTCTCTGTCTCTCTCTGCCTCTGTCTCTCTGTGTGTCTATCTCTCTATCTCTGTCTCTCTGCCTCTGTCTGTCTGTCTTTCTGTCTCCCTCCCTATCTCCCTCCCTCCTTCCTTCTCTCTCTCTCTCTCACTCTCTCTCTCACTCTCTCTCTTTCTCTCTCTCTCTCTGCCCCAACATGTACCATGGAGACACCTCCTGGCCAAAGAGGAAAATTATCTGTGGCAAGAACAGGAGGCCAGCAGTCTTCTTTCAAAGTAGCTGTGGGTTTTTTTAGCCCAGAAACAAGGAGGAGAGAGCCAAACTTGCCAGGCTTAATCTAAAGCATGTCTCCTTTTCCAAAGGCATATGCTTGGCTTCTGTGAACTCACAGGCAGGGAAAGGTTTTTCATATTAGCATAGGAGTCATAGAAATGTGGCTCTGAGAGAAAGAAGAACCTTGGACAATCATTGACTCTGGGATGTTCTGTTTTTTCACAATACCCAACTTCGGTAGACAAGAATATCTAGACCTTATCAGCCAAGTTCATAGAAAGCATCTCTTCTCTGATAACTACTCTTAATATTGTGGGTTTTGTTTACTTAGGCAAAATTATAAATATATCCATTTTCTTCATTTCCATTCTCAAAGCCTATCTATTCCCTTCAACTCATTCTTTACCAATTCTAATCCCTCCCCCCATTTTTAGACAATTTCCTATCACCTTAATGTTTTCTCCATAAAAACTTATCCAGTCCAGTTAGTCAGTCAGCTAGCATTGATTAAACACCTACTATGCACTATGTACTGTGTTAAGGAGTGGAAATACAAAAAAGAAAGGAAGGAAGGAAGGAAGGAAGGAAGGAAGGAAGGAAGGAAGGAAG
>JAJPUD010003379.1:172998-204355 GCA_023553655.1 Myrmecobius fasciatus | reverse complement strand
GAAGGAAGGAAGGAAGGAAGGAAGGAAGGAAGGAAGGAAGGAAGGAAAAGAAAAATGAACAATACCTACTCTCAAGCAACTCACAATCTAATAGACAAGACAACAACTACACACAAAAAAGATATATCAGAAAATCACTTAGGGTAGTTTCAGAAAGAAGGACACTAAAATTAAGGAGTGATGGAAACTTCTTGAATAAAATGGGACTTGAACTGAGATTTAAAGAAAGCCAGAGAAGATAGAAGATGGGGGTGGAGAAGAAGAGAGTTCCAGTGAAAAATCCAGTGGAGTGTCTTGTGTAAAACAATAGCAGAGAGGCTTTTGTCACTGGATTATAATGCAGATGGAGTTCCTAAACTATAAAAGACTGGAAATATAGGAAGGGGCCAAATTATGAAGGACTTCAAAAACTAAACAAATTTCATATTTGACCTTGGAGGTGATAAGGTACCACTGTGGTTCATTGAAGATGGAGAGGGAGGAAAGTAGCTTGATCAAGCTTCTGGAAGATCTCTTTAACAGCTGTGTATAGGGAGACATTTGACACCATACCAAGCATCAGGCTATTTCAGTAGTCCAGATATAATATAATGAAGTCCTATACCAGGGCAGTAGCAGTAGCAAGGAGAGAAGGTGGGACATAGGAGAGGAATTATGAACGTAAAAATGATGACTTGTCACCAAACAGCATATAAAAAGAAACAGGGTGAAGAGCCAAGGAGGGTACCCATACCTAGCAGGATAGTGGTACCCTCGACTTATTAGGGAAATTGGGAAGAGAAGAGAGTTTGAAAGAAAAGATTTGGAATATGTTGATATAATATCAGTGGTATATCCAAACTAATAGATACTCAAAAAAATTAGTTGTCCTGAGACATCCTAGTCTCTTTTTCTTTGAGGTTAGTTATGTGCAAGCATCCTACAGGAGCACCAAAAGCAGAATAAGATTATCTCATTGTCAGCATCTTTATTGCTGACCCAGGTTTGTTTATTGGTACTTGTAATAAGACTAGTCAGTAAGTCAGTCAACAAGCATTTATTAAGTGCTGTTTTGCTTGAGGCATTGTGTTAAATGCTGGGGAAACAAAGAAAGAACCAAGGAGTTCACATTCCAATGGGAAAAATAACATGCAAACAGTTATAAATAATACATATAATGAGTAAAATGGAGGTCTCAGTAGTAGGCAGTAGCAGTGGAAAAGTAAAGAATAAGGGTGGGGGATCAAGAAAGATTTCATACAGGAGGTAGGCCCCTATATGGACCTCGTCAGTCAACTAAATGTTTCTTTATGTAGCTTTAGATTATATTATTCGGTCATTTTCAGGTGGGTGCAAATCCTCATGACCCTTTTAGGATTTGCTTGACAAAGATAGTGAAAAAGTTTGCCATTTCCTTCTCTAGCTCATATTACAGGGGAGGAAACGGAGGCAAACAGGGCAAAGTGACTTACCCAGAGTTACACAGCTAGTATGTTTCTGAAGCTTGATTTAAATTCAGGAACGTGGGTCTTCTGACTCCAGGTACTGCACTCTATTCACTGTGCCATTTCAATTCTCCTAGCATTTTTGTTTATAGTAAATAAGTGTACCTAAATTCACCAGATAATATATATTCCTCAAATATAGTTTGCAAATAAACTCTTGTAAACCAACTCTTATTTTCCTGTTGATATAACAAATATCTTTCAAAATTTTTTTGTTAATATCTTATTGTATATCACTCACATTTTCCAATATATCCCCCTCCTTTTTCCTGAGAGTCATCTATTATGACAAAGAATTAAAAACAGAAAAGAAAAAAAAACTAAGAAAACTAACACATCAAAAAGCCTGGCATTATGTGGTAGCCCCCAAATCATTTATAAAAAGCAGGGAACATTTTCACAACTCTTCTTCAGAGCCAATTTTGGTCATTTCAATTTCTCAAAATTTGGTTTCAATTTTTTTTTGTTGCTCTTATTCTTTTAGTTTATATGTTGTAATCATTATGCATATTGCTTTTCTAGTTTTGCTTATTATATTTTACATCAGTTCATATCTTCACATGTTTCTCTGTGTCCATCATATTCATCAGTTATTTTACTACAGTAATATTATATTAAATTTATGTATTACAACTTATTTAGTCACTGAACAACTGATTGATGGTCAGGTACTTTGTTTTTGAGTTCTTTATTACTATGAAAAGTACTGCTGTAATATATTGGTATATACAGAAAGCTTCTGCTTACTGTTGGTATCCTTGAAAGTATATTCCAAACTGTGGGATGCTTGGGTTAAAAGGATATGGATATTTTAGCATAATTCTAAGTTGCCTTCCATAATGGTTGGACCATTTTGTACCCCCACCAATAGCTAATATATACATTTCTCTTTATAATGGGTTTTCCTCACAGTGTCTCTTCAAAAATCCTTCATCTCCATTTCTTAATGGTCATTTATTTATGATTAATTTGTGCTCAGCAAGATTCACACAGGGGATAAAATTAAAATATTTCAGATACAACAAGGCACTACTTCAATTCTATCAGATGGAAAGTCTTTGCTCTATTCATGTACCCATTCAAAGAGATTTCTTTCAGCAGTTCTATTAAGGGGATTCATCCTCTTCAACCCTCTTCTCCAAGCAGCTTAAGGCTAGGAAATAATACCTCTAGATTTCTTTTCTATATCAATAGACACATATACACATATCTGATATAGGAACATTATTATTCTCACAGATACTGTCACATATCTACATATCACTCTACCCAAGAGTATTTTTTTCCTTTATAGTCATGTAGCAGTAATCTTTATGGAGTAACAACATCCATGAATGACCCATTGGTTTTTGTGACTTTGACAAGAAGACAAGTTTAAGAGTGTGAACCACCTGGTTCAGTATACAGAGAAAAACTGAGAAAAAAAACTGGACTAAAGTCAAGATTAACTACAATAAAAAAGGCCCCTAATCCTGAAGATCAAGATAGTAGAAAAGGAATCAGTAGTTTATTAGGATCAAGGATGAGCAAAGTAGCCATTAAAAAAAAGGGAGAAAGGAAAAAACAAGCATTTTGGGGTCAAGGTAATCATGGATATTGAACCCAATTGGTCCTTCATTTGAAGGTATCTTCCCTAGTGGACTGAAAACATCTAAATGAACTCTGTTTTAGAGACAATTATCAGAAATAGTAGATAGTGCCCCGGTTGGATTCAGAAAGATCTTAATTCAAATATTGTCTCAAAAACTTATGTCATTACTTAACTTCTCTCAACCTTCATTTTCTCATCTTTAAAATGGGTACAATAATAATCCCTCACTCAAAAGGTTGTTGTGAGGATGAGATAAGATAATAAATGTAAAGCAATCTGTAAACCTCAAAACACTATATAAATGCTATTGTTATTAAGGCGAAGGCTGTTTTTTTTTAATCTATCTTCTTCTATACAACATATCTAATAGATTTGAACTTATTGTTCAGATGAGGAAAAGCTAATTCAGTGAGGATGGGTACAGGGAGCAGAAACTATAGGTAAGGCCTTGATAGTGACCAATAGAATAAATGAGATTGAGGAAAGCCTGGGTCTCTTAGGCACCTTCATTTTTTTTTTTTTTACTAAAATGGCAATAATAAACAACCAGCCTCTCTGTGAGGCTCCCTGCAAAAAAAAATGAATAAGCTCACACTCAAAGGAGAAAAAGTTTCATCATTTGCAACCCAACCTAAGCCAAACTAGAGCAGATGATGTTCCTCCTTCCAAGTCTGAGGCCATGAATAGATCTCACCTGTGTGACATGGGCACACTTGCCATTGAGCAACTTTTGGAAGTCTATTAATATTTCCTTTATTTCATCCAAATCTCATAAAGAGGATACTTACTTGTTTAACAGAATCCTGTCAAGTAAGGCTATGGTAGGGGGAAGGGGAGGGAAGGAGAAACAGCAACAGAGACATTATAATACTGGAATTCAGATGCCATCTATGGTGTTGGAAGAGAAATTAAAGTAAACTGATGCCTTTGGTTGAAAGCAAAGTGTAATTTATTCCAGGCAGGATTACAGAAAAATGCAAAACAAAGAAGAATAGTTCATTTGTCTGACTCTTTTCCTATCTGTCTGTCTCCCTATTATTTTCAGATGCTCTTCAGAAAGTAACAGGCTTCCTTGGGGAAAATCAATCAAACAAACAAGAATTTTTAAGAAGGGAAGCATATCAGCAAGGGAATGGGGGAAGAAAAAACTTCTTCAAGAAGCTCTTCTTGATTCTCAGAGTTGTTTGCATGCCCTGTCTCCATTACTGTATATTTATTTAACATGACTAGCATCTTTGGCATTAAGCCTAAAATTGTACTCACACCCACAGTTTGGGTTGCCATAAAGAAGCTGTTGGTTTGGGTTCTAGTGTACTTCTTGGTGGGTGACTATTTTCTTTTTTTTTTTTTTTTTGCTTTTTTTGCTGAGGCAATTGTGGTTAAGTGACTTGCCTAAGGTCACACAGCTAGGAAGTGTTAAGTGTCTGAGACCAGATTTGAACTCAGGTCCTCCTGATTTCAGGGCTGGTGCTCTAAATGCACTGCACCATCTAGCTGCCCCTGACTATTTCTAACATTATAGATAAAGGACTGCATCCAGTGCGCTTCCCTTAAACAATCAGTCACTGGACCTAATTAGCTCTTAACTGAAGCATCAAAGTGTTATGGTAAAACCAAACAAACAAACAAAAAATGGTAGCTACAAAGTATTCACCCCATAAATCTTATATGCACCCTTTCATAATTATATAGTGTCTGCGGGAAGAGTGGATTCAAACTTAGAATATGATGACAGTAAGATTCACATGTGGGAAGTATGAGTCCCTCTGATGCCCTTTTCCTCTTGGTGGAGTCCTCATTAAGCAGTTCCTTGAGTTTTCTATATCTCTAATGGGATCCCAGAATCTGTTCTTCTGTACAAATTGACTCCTGACTGACAGGATTAATGTTCTCTTGAGTTCATATTCAACTTTCTTTTCTAGTGCCAGAGATCCTACTCTTTAAACTGGTTCCAGCCTCAAATGATTGCTTCTCCTTATCTAATAGCTAATAAAATGTACTAATAAAATGAGTTATTAACTCATTTGATTTTCACAACAAACTTGGGAGGTAGGATCTATTGTTATCACTATTTTTAGATCAATCAATCCATCCATCATCATTTATATACTGAGCAAGCACTGACAAGGAAACTGAGGGAAATAAATTAAGTCTGTTGCTCAGGGTCACACAGCTAGTAAGAAGATCAAAGAAAATCAAAAACTGGATTTCAATTCAGGTGCTCTTAACTCCAGGTCTGGAATTCAATCCACTGCATTATCTAGCTGCTCCATTTTTTTGTTGTTCAGTTGTTACAGTCATGGCTGACTTTTAGTGATCTCATTTTGGGGTTTTCTTGGGAAAGGTACTGGAATTGTTTGCTATTTCTTTCTCCAGCTCATTTTATAAATGAGGAAACTAAGGCAAATACAGCTAATAAGTGTGTAAATCCAGATTTGAACTCCCTTAAGAGGAATGTTCTCAACTCTAAGCCCAGTGCTCCATTTATTGTACCACCTAGCCTCCCACATTTAATCTTAATTATGAGTTTTTGCTTTTTCATGAATACTCCCATTGATTGCACCGCTGTTCTTCAAAGCTACATGGGGTGTGTGATGGAGCAGTGGAGAATACTCAGAAATCCACCCCCAAAAGTGATTCTTTCTCAGGGGCTGAATTCCTCTTCACTTTTAGCTTCTTACTTAGATTTTCATTCCTTACTAAACACTTGATGATCAAGTGATTGATTCCAGGAAAAAGAAATGAAACAAGTAACAACAGGTAGAGGGTAGGTAACATGAGATTACAGAATAGTGAGAAATCAACTTTCATTAGGTCACAGAGTAAGAAGGTGAAGGGTTGTAGTGTGAGGTAAGACTTGGAAAAGTAGGTTATCAGTCAAATTATAAAGGTACCTAAAAACTAGAGTAAAGAATAGGGATTTTATTCAGTACACAATGGGGAGCCAATAATGGTTTTTGAGCAGGAATATGATGTAATCCTTCATTAGGAAGAGAATTCTTATGGATTATATAGAATTGATAAAATATTTAGGAAGTTATTGTAGTAGTCCAGGGGAGCAGTAATGAGGACCTGACTAGTATGACTGGCAGTGGGGGCAGCAAAGAAGGAACTCTAAAAGGTATTTAAAGAGCTTTGAGATCTGTAAGTGAAAGCTTTGGGGCAGGGTTAAACAGTAATAGTGTTTTATGTACTTTCAAGGTATATTAACCCAGATGGAAGCCCTGGTGAACCTACCCCCAACCTTTTATAACTTATTAGAGTCATAAATCTTTCTTAAATACATTCTTTACACAAGATTAAGTGCTAAACGATGATGAGATTTTAACATGAAATAATAAACAAATAAGAAAACCAAAGGGAGTGGAGATTTTCTCATCCTTTCACAGTTTACCTTAATTTTCAGTGTTCTCCAGCTGTGATTTCACTGGAAGTTCAAGGTTCTTCTGCAAAGACTAAGGTCTGATTCAGTATCAGCCTTCAGATCTATACAGGAAAAAACCTTTTGTATTTGTGTTCTTCATTTGTTCTGTATTAAGAACAAGAAGAAACAGGCTTAAACTACCACATTGAGATTTAAGTTAGCTTTGAGAGAAACTTTCCTACAAGTGGAAGCATGTAGACAATGGTAAATAAAATAGAGTATAAAATGCTTCTTCTTAAAACCATAACAATTTTTCATTTGACCAAACTGGTTTCAATATGGACCTGAATACACAGAGGGAGCTGGATTAGATGACCTCTGTTTTCAGCTGTTTAAGTCTGATTCTAAATGCAGGTCAATGTTTCGTATGAAGCCTGTATATCTACTCTACTCCCTACCCCTCCTCCCATTCTTGACCTCATTAAAGTTCCAAATGAGACTTGTTCTCACAAACCTAGGTTGCAACATCAAATCCGGCTGAATTTCTAGGACACCTAAACACAGCTTGGTTTAATCTAATTTGTTCCCAAAGTAGAACCCCAGAAAGGACATTAACCAAAAAAGAAAAAAGAAAAGAAAAAAAAGCAAATTGATATTTCAAAATTATACTATTTTTCTGCCTAAGATGTTTATAACTTTCTATATTTCCAAGAAAATTTTTATCACCCTACTGGGCGCCCTTCAGTTCCCTGTTAAGAGTATCTTCACTATATTTGTGATATATTTTTACAGCATTTCAGACACAACTTAAATGCTCTCTCTCCCCATATATAAATGTATATGCATATACACATATCTTTATAAAGAACAGACCTATTACATTAAGAATGCTGCATATTTTTAAAGTATCTTTTATGAAGTTTATTAAAAGAAGCCATAAATTCTGTAGGAAAGCTGAAGCTGTATTACATTGATCTTATTCTTTATTTAAACAAAATATAAACTTGAAGTAAAGGCTTGTGATAGAATGTAAACTCTCTCAAATACCCTCAAATCAGTCATTCGCATATGCCATTCTTAAAATATCAAATAGTTGCTGAAACACTACATGTCCCTGAATGTTTAGCAATAACAACAAAGCTTCCTAGTGATGGTGTACCTGTTGCACAAGTGAGAGATCAGTAGTGCCAATTGACTAGAGGCCTTTGGTTTGCCTAGCTTACCCCATGTACCCCCATGAAAAACTGTCATATTTTAATCTGCAGGTATGCCCCACTTTCAGAAAATCAAAACTACAAAAAATGAATTTATAAAACTAAAGAGATGATTATTTATATTTCCAAAAGATTATTTGCTTTATAAAAGGGTCCCCAAAGCATTATTTTATTTGTAAAAGCCATAGATTAATTACATCCTACTTTTTTATTGTTTCTATTTAAGTATTGTATGTGTGTGTGTGTGTGCGTGTGTGTATGATGTCTCATCCAATAAAATGTAAATTAAATCAGTCAACAAACATTTATTAAGCAAGGCATTGTGCCAGATGTGGGGGATATAAATACAAAGAAACAATCTCAACTTACAAGAAATTTACATTTTAATAAAAGAAGAAATTGTTTCATTCTTTATATTTTTATCCCTGATGCCTAGCAAAGTATCTGGCTTGGTTGACTTAAATAAGGATCTTTCAAGTATCATCCCTGATGATGTTTCAGGATAAGTGCCATTTATAGGAGGGGATAGGTCAGATCTAATCATACTCTGTGTCTCCTTTCTCCCAATATTTTTAAATGAGGTTACCTTTGAAAGGAAACATAGCGTTCTCTTCTCAATAGAGAGAAAGAGACTACAGATGTGAAATGTGAATACATTGGTAGATATAATTACCAATTTTTTTGATTTGGTTTAGTTTGGTTTTTGGTTAAAAATGCTTGTTTCCAGGAAAGGTTTAATGGCTGAGAATGGGAGCAAAAGGGACACATGCATATATCTTCTGTAGACATAAAATAAAGCCATAAAACTAAAATAAAAAATTCTTTTGAAAAAGTTTGTTGCTGAAGGGGGGGAAATTATTTAAAGAGGAAAAAAGGTCATATAACAACCAGTCTAAGTAATACAGGGAACTGGGGAGGGGGCCCTTGGTTAACATAAATGTATAAGTCTCAAGTCAATTTTAGTAGCCCTGTTCATCAACCTGGTCGAAGCAGGTTGAAGGACAGACCAATGGCAAATCCCAAATTCTTGGTCTAAGCCATGTGATGGCACTAGCTTTCATATTGTGTATAGAATTTGTCTGGAACTCACCTAATCAAGATTAACCAAAAGCCTTTGCCTGTTCAGTTTGGACAAAGATAGACAGTTTAAGGATCAAGAAATGGACAATTAAAAATAGACATTCTTTTAAAAAAAATATGTAACATTTAGTTGATCCATTCATCTAATATAACGAAAGTACCTGAAGGAACTATTTTTTGTATCTCTAACAATTATGTGCCTCACAGATAGTAGGAGTACTTTTTTAACTAAATTAAATATTACTTTTCCTTTAAAGATCTTCATTTTGCTTTAAATCCCAGTTTCTTATTCATTTATGTATTTTTAGTAAATCTCAGAAAACAATAGAATGTAACACAGTCAACATTTTGCCTTATTAAAGACACAGGATTGCCCTCTCATGGGGAAAAGGGTAACTGTAAGTTCTCTGACTTGTGTAACATTTTCTAACTGAGCAACAAAGTTGGGGGATGGTGCTAAAAGTAGGGTCTCAGGGTGGAAAATAATTCATTTCCCACTATTTTTCATTGTCCTAGTTTCCAGGAATCCATTGCACTGTAACAATAGAATGTTTACAAATCAAGTTGAGCAACCATTCAGTTCTTACTAAATCAGTTTTTCTGAGTAATTATTACTCAACTTCGTGAAGGTAACTAAAAAATCAAGACAGTTTGTATGAGAGGTGATGGAAATTGGGGGGGTGATTAATAGGGATCTACCCCCATTAATTCTCTTTCTCTATAGAATATGGTCATACATAGTAGTGCCTTTTTTATAGGACATAGACTACTGATGGGTCATCAGTCACTGAGACTGACTCCAAAATGATTGACTGTTAGATCTCTGAAGGATTGATTCAGAGGAATTGTCTCTCTCTATGGACTATAAAAGTGAGCTGATGGAACAACTTGATTATTTTTTATGAGAGAGACAGAGACAGAGAGACAGAGACAGAGAGACAGAGAGGCAGAGAGACAGAGACAGAGACAGAGAGACAGGGAGAGATAGACAGACAGAGACAGAGAGATAGAGAGACAGAAAGACACAAAGACACAAAGAGGGAAACACAGACAGAGAATGGGAATAAGGGTGAGGGGACAGGTGAAAAAGGGTTCATTTCAACATGACACAAGAGCCTTAAACCAAAGAAACAATACTCAATTGTGCAATTTCAGTACAAACCAAGAATGATGGGGAATGTTTTGTTTTGTAATTCTCTTAGAAGAACCTAAAATAATAGAGCCCAATGTTTGCTTTCTTGAGTGAGCAATCTGTCTTTGATAAGGCTTTGCACTACATGTTCTGTTCTTATTTCATGGAAATCTCGAGGTTGCCTCTCCTTGATTCTGATGCATACTAAACTTGAAGTTCTCCTGAAAAAATTCTAGTGTACAATAGGATAAACTTGGGCATCACTCTCCCTCCTACCCTTGTATTCCTCCCTCACTTCCCCCACTCTTCCTTCAATCCCCTGGCTTGATGCTTTCCCTCTTTGCCTGTTCCTGCTTGCAAACAATAAAATCATGTGAGAAAAGATTCAGGTTTCGAGGCAAATTGGGGAAGAGAGCAGAGAGGCAGTTTTTTCCTAGTCCTGTATCTACAGGACCTTTAAACTATCTACTGGATTGTTTTAACATTGGTGGAAAGCTGGATATAACTTAGATGAGTATATGCAAATATTGCTCCATGATCACTTTACCTAAATGAGCCATTAGCTGGTATCATCATGGAGTGGGAAAATGACAACTTCTGGAATTCTTACCCTTAGAATATTTGCCCCCTTTCTTGATGGTTAATACCTGAATTGTTTCTCAGTTGTGTTCAATTCTCTCATGACCCTATTTAGGATTTTCTTGGCAAAGAGTAGTTTGGCATTTCCTTCTGCAGCTCATTTTAGGCAAATGAGGAAACTAAGGCAAATAAGGTTAAATGACTTGCTCAGGGTCACACAGCTAATAAGTGTCTGAGGTCATATTTGAATTCAGGAAGATGTTTTCCTGATTCTAAACTCAGTTCTCTATTCACCTAGCTACCCACTTTACATACATTACTTCATTTAAGTTTCTTGACAATTTTTTGATGCACACTATAGGTATTATTATCTATATTTTACAGAGGAAGACAATTGCGATCAATAGAGATTAAATGATTTTCTTATAGTCATGTAATAATAATTAATAGAGACTAATATTTATATAGCACCTACTGTGTACCAGGCACTGTGCTAAGAGCTTTACAAATATCTCATCTGATCTTCACAATAATACTGTGAGGAAGATGCTGTGATCTCCCTTTTACAGATGAGGAAACTGAGACAAATAGAAATTAAGTGATTTGCCTTAGATCATTCATTAAGAAACAGAAGTCAAATTTGAACCCAAGTTTTCCTGATTCCAGTCCCAAGTATCTATTCCCTATATTATCTAGCTGTCCCATAATAAGTAACTGACCCCCATATAGCAAGTAAGGGCAAAGCCAGGTTTTGAATTTGAATCTTTCTGACTCCAGGTTCTATATTCTATATTTGACTGTACACCATGTATAAGATTTCTTGTACTATCTATCTATTTAAGGTGAAACTACCTCTGTAACTTGTTGATGTGTTCCATGGCAACAGATTCAATTTCACCTCTGCACTATATCAAGATCACCTCTTGTCCAAAGAACTCCATAGAACCTACCCCATATCCTGGAACTCAGTTCTGGAACTCTTTTGTATTCTGGTCTACAGGGTTCATTGCTTACTATGCAAGTTCCAGCTCTTCAATAGGATTCAATATTCCTGAGCAAGGAATACATTATATTTAGACATATATTTAAGATTTTAATAACCATTTGACTATTTATCATGTACATTACATTTCCTCAAGTTATCAAATTAATATAGAAGAACCAAAGGTCAACTATCTCAAGGGAAGTAATGAAAAAGTAAGAAAGAAAGGTGTCTAGAACTATCAGATATCAAACTACCATCAAAGCAACGATTATGAGAACTACTTAGTACTGGTTAAAAACAAAGAGGTTGATCAGAACAGAAGAGATCAGCTGTGTAATATACAGAAGCAAACCAAATCAGTAGTATGACATTTAACACACCTAAAAACCTGAGTTACCCATTACTTTAGGAAAAAACAAACAAACTTCTGGGAAACTGGAAAATTGACTGACAGATATTAAGTATGGACCAAAACCTCATACTATATATCAAAATAAACACCAAGTGGACCTATGACTTACACATATGTAGCCCAGCCAAAAAAAATATCCATATCAGATTTGTTTTGGTATTCTTCATTTTAAGTCCATCATTTCTCTGGAAAATATGGAGAATATGTTTCCTTTTTAGTTTTTTGGAATTGTGGCTTCTTTTTGCATTAATATGAGTTCTAAAGACTTTCAAAGTTGTTTTTTAATACTGCTATAAGTGTATACATTTTTTTCCTACATACCCATTCTGCACCAGTTTACAGAGGTCTTCCCATTTCCTCCAGAATTTGTCCATATCATCAACTATTATGACACCGTAATATCTTATTCTTTATCACACTAGAATTTGTTTTGTTACTCCATTGTAGGTGAAAATCTCCTTAGTTTCAAGTTGCTAGGCTATACATATTTATTAAGAGTTTTATTACTTTCTTTGTATATTGGGAAGTCATAAAAAGGGAGATAATGAGTGTAAAAGATATACTAGTTTCTTTTACAATTTTATTTCACCAGGTGATATGTGAGATATAAAGGTATTGTGGCATGGCCCTTGCCTTATAGAATTTTCAAGCTATTAGGGGAGAGAAAACATACAAATAGCTACTTGGGAAGCTTTTTTAGAATGAAATTTATGTTTCTATTCTTTTCAATAAGCCATAATAATTTCTAAAAGTAAATGACATTGAATACTTCTGCTACAGGATTAAAGCAATATAAGGATCAGAAACCATCATGTTGAAGGAGAAGGAATTCTGTATTATAATCAGAACACCTGAATTTGAATCCTAATTTTGCAATTATAGTCTCTTTTTGTCTCTCTCTCTCTCTCATTGTTTCTCTTGTTTCTTGTCTCTCTCCATCATCTTCCCTTTCTTCCTTTTTCTCTCATTATTGTTTCTGTGTGTCTCTCTCTCTACATCTCTATTTCTGTCTCTCTGTCTCTTTCTGTCTCTCTGTTTATGTCTCTGTCTCCCTGTCTCTGCCTCTCTCTGAATGTCTCTTTATGTATGTGTGTCTGTCTTTCTGTCTCTATGTGTCTATCTCTGTCTCTATTTCTATTTTCTCTCTCCGTTTCTCTCTCTGACTCTGTTTCTCTTGCTCATTGTTTCTCTTTGTGTTTCTCATCTCTCTGCCTCTTTCTCCATCCCTTTTCCTCCCTCCCCCCTCTCATTATTCTCTCTGTATGTGTATGTGTCTCTTTCTACTTCTGTCTCTGTCTCTGTGTCTCTATTTCTGTCTGTCTCTCTGTCTTTACATTCTGTTTATCTCTGTCTCCATCTGTCTCTTTGTCTCTGCCTCTCTCTGTCTTTGTGTCTATGTATCTCAGTCTCTCTGTCTGTCTCTGTCTTTCTTTGTCTCTGTCTCTCTGTCTTTGTTACTCTGTTTATCTCTGTCTCCATCTGTCTCTTTGTCTGTGCCTCTCTCTGTCTTTGTGTCTATGTATCTCAGTCTCCCTGTCTGTCTCTGTCTTTCTTTGTCTCTGTCTCTGTCTCTCTGTCTCTCTCTCAATGAGTGTCAGTTTGCTCATCTGTAAACTTGGGATAATAATGTATATCCTGATTCACACAGTTATTTTAAGAATCAAATGAGATAATTTATGGGATTCCCCTTTTGTCTCTGGCAGATAGACTGGAAAATTATTTCTTGATTTGTCTCAATGGTGATTTTATCCTTTAAACATTGGAAGAAACAAAAAGCTAAAAGAAAATCAGTTTTTAGATTCGTACTAATAAAAAGCAACTTGCTCCTTGGATGGAAGTAATCACTTCCTCTTAGAATACGGTATACGATAGAATACGATAGAAAAGGAAAGGAAAGAGAAGCTAAATGTGACCTTGATCTTATATTTTGAAATTTTGTCAAAAAGTAATTAGGAAAAGAGAAACAGTTATCACAAAGAGGAAAACTGGAAATTATCTAAAACACTGATGAGGATATATGAAGACCTGATAAGTCAATGTAAAGAAAAAAACTTGAATGAAAGACAGAATTAGGAAAAGGAAATGAAGAATATGTGCAGAGCATTAATATTCTTTTGTCTAGAGTTTCAAAAAGGACTAAGTTCAAAATATGACAAAGGACAACCAAAAGAGTTGTATTTTTTAAAGTTAATTTTAGAGAAAAGAGGAGTGTAAAGAATGGAATTTGATAGGACTGGAAAATCTTACATTTCGTCAAACTCAATATCTCAAATAGGAGAAAGGCAACATGGTTAAACAACAATTCTGAAAAATATCTGAGGTTTTCAGTAAACTGAAAACTTAATATGAGTCAACAGTGGAATGTGATTGCTAAGAAAGATCACTAAATCTCAGCCAGTGTTGAGAGAAAGAGTATACTAAATCTCAGTGTCCTGTGTTCTGGTATGACCACATGGAGAATATGGGGTTCAATTTTCAATGCCACATTTTAGAAGGGAGAATTCCATGAAAAAGATTGCTGACAGGATGGTGGAAGATTTCAAGTTTATACCATATTAGAAATGCATGAAGAAACTAAGCATAGTTAGCCTGGAGAAGTAAAGATTGGGAATGGGAGGAAGGGAGAGAAACAGGGCTATGAGAGCTATGATAGTTAAAGAAATGAGATACAGAAGGAATTGCTTATTATGTTTGGCCCAGCAAACAGAACTAAAATCAATGGAGGAAATTGAAAGAAGGCAACTTTTGGCTTGGGGAAACTTCTTGATAATTAGGATTATCTAAAAATGAAAATCTCAGGTACTAGTGAGTTCCTCTTCACTAGAGATGTTCAAGCAATGAATGGTTGAACATTTTCAGGAGTCTGTTTTTAAAGGGATTCCTACATACATGGGTTAAATTAGATGGTCCCGGGGCAGCTAGGTGGCGAAGTGGATAGAGCACCAGCCCTGAAGTCAGGAGGACCTGAGTTCAAATCTGGTCTCAGACACGTAACAGCTGTGTGACCCTGGGCAAGTCACTTAACCCCAATTGCCTCAGCAAAAAAAGCAAATAAATAAATAAATTAGATGGTCCCTAAGATCCTTTCCAACTCTGATAGATTAGGATTCTGAAGGCATATGTGTTACCTAGTATCAAAAGTGCCTAGAAGAATACTCTAAATGTAGTAGACCTGATCAATGTTTAGTAAATTAAATGAAAGTAATGGAGACAATAAGTGTTATGGAAATTGGTAAAAGGAAGATTACTTTGGCTTGTGTGACAAAATGGTTTTTCATTTTTTTATGTCAATGGTTAACCCCTTCCTCAAATTAAAAAAAAAGAAAAAAAAGGAAAAGAAAAAGCTAATGGGAACATATAAGGCCTTAAAAAGATATTTCTAGGCCAACGGAAATGATAGTTCTATTTCTGCCCAAGTAAGACCATATGGTGGTGAGTATACAACAAAGGAAATGATTTGAATAGGAATCCAATTTGTCTATTTCCTATACTGTCTGGCAGAAGTCCATCTTCAGCTTCAACCTGGTATGCATACTATAATACTGGACTTTACAAAGGAATGAAAAGAACAGTGGTCACTGAGAGAATTCTCTGTTTCTTCATTTCCCATCCAACTACACTCCTATGGAATTAGCCATCCCATCTTAGGAATGTTTTCATCCTGAAAAATCATGTCAACCCTGGAACCTCATCAGCACTTTATGTCCTTGGGACTTCTCCCTCTGATTGGAGTAGGGAGAGCTCCTCTCACAGCCTTCATTTAAGGATGGCGCCCAAGTCAACCATCTCTTCATTTCTACAGGGATGCATTCATCTGGCCTTGTCCATGATGCCCCCAATAGAGTACCTTCCCTTCTCCCCCTCCTTTCCTTTTCTGTATTGCCTTTGAAGCTCTATGAAAATATATGCTTCTTAAGGGCAGGGAATGTTTTTCCTTTTCCTTTTTTGTATTTTTATTCCCAGTCCTTAGCACATTGTTTAGTACAAGGTAGTCATTTGATAAATATTTATTGACTCACTGATGGACTGAGTCCTTCAGGTTGTAATTAATTTCCTTCAACTTTTTACTATACTGTTACATATTTAGCCAAAAATAAAACTTGCTAGATATAATTCTTTTGGCTTTAAATCTACCTTCAGAGAACTTAAGCAATATTTGTTGCTAAGAATGTTTTGTTCTAGTAAAGATGCAAGCTCTTCTATAAATCACTTCTGAGGATCCCTTGGTACTTAAGCTGTGAAAGAGGAGGTGAAATACAAGTTGCTAGAGACCTGTAAGAATTATATTGGGAGTAAATTTCTATGCACACTTAGCCAGCAGCTACTTCTGGTGATAGAGGAGGAGGGTAGGGGGAAGTGGAAAGATTTCTCTCTCTTCTTTAAAAGAGAATGAAATTCAATCAACTAATCAATCAACAAGCATTTATTAAGTGCTGACTATGTACCCGACACAGTACCGGGGAAAAGGAAACTTTCTTCTGGGTGGTGAAAAATTAATTGAACAAAAAATTTCAGGTTTGAGCAAAGGAAAAAAACTTAGATGACAGCAATCCCTTTCCAAATCCTTCTTCCCCCATCCCACTCAAATTTGACTTCTTAAGGACAAAAGATATAACATAAGCAAAAACTACCACAGAATTTCAAAGAGGATATGGACATTAAGCAGTCCTCATGCAGGTAAGGTTGAGGAGAGCTTCTATAAGAGCTACCAGAAAATTAAGGATGATGTATCAGAAGGGATTTGGACTCCAGGCTACCCTGAAGCACCAAAGCAGAAATCCTAAAGCTAAACACCTTCCCTGATGAGTGTTGACTCTAATATAGGACTCAACATGAGATAGAAAGGAAAATTCTAATCAAGTCAAGGGTTAAAATTGAGGTTAGCCCATGTCGGGATGTGTAAGTATAAGTGAGAGTTGCCAAGTTATACTTAGATATTTATTACTGAGAATATTTGTTCTTTAAATACATTTTGGTAATAATTATTTTAATAGTTTGATCTAGAAAACTGTTGGGTATAAATGTGATAGGCCAAAGTAGCGAAAAACTTGAAGATAAATTAAGAGCCTTTAAGTTCAGACTATGATACTATGCACCATTTGGTGACAGAATACTGTAATTTCAGGTTCAGCTCATTGATGTAACAAACCTCATAAGAGAAGACTCTACACATCTAAACAATATGTCAGAACATCACATAAAAATCTTCATGGAATTTAGATGATAAAACAGCTCTGTATTGTGATTTTTCTATAAAACATTTCCCCAGGTATTAACTTCTTGTGATAGACTACTTTTCTGACAAAGATCCTTTCTTACATGTACATTATCAGGCTGACTCTGTAGCTGCTTAAACAAATAGGAGAGCATTCTATTTTATGCAGAGACCCCAGGAATCAATCACCTATCTCATGTCCATTCTCAAAAAGGTCATCATTCCTTGAGAACCGGCACCAGCACTTAACCCAAACTCATTCTCAAGGCTCAAAGAATCAGTGGAGTGCACCAACCTCTATTTAGCCCTAGTAGTCACTCTTGCTATTTTCCTGTAATAGAGGATCAGCCCCAAATCAAAACCAATGCCTTTTTGACTCTTCACCTTCAGATTCAGGGATCTCTACTCAAACCAATCCTTCTTTGAATGAGCTTTTGTTCCAACAGTGTACTGAAGCATACTTCCTCAGCTTTCACCCCAGCTTTCAACATCAACTTCATCCCAAGATGATTCTCCATTCTTCTGGACATCCAAAATTTCTCTAAACTTCATCACAAGCATCTAGAGGCCAGATATCACACCTCTGAACCAAAAATGATTACCCATAAAAAGAAAAATCTTAGTGACCTTCATAAATTGGGAGATAATTAATTATTGTAGGCAGCCCTACAAATGATTATCTAGCATGTAGGTTTTAAAATAGATTTTCTCTCACAAGGTTGTTGTGAGAATTTAAAAAAAAATAATGCATAGAAAACCCTTTTTGAACTTGAAAAGAATTGAGGTTCAGCCTGTAGTTTCATTTCTATAGGAAACATATAGATGAGGAAACTCCATTAAACCAGTTCAGATCAGTACCTTCTCTGCCACTTAAAGCCTTAAAGAATTATCTAGAGCATGAAAAGTTGATGAACTAGCACGTCAGAAACAGGATTTGAACTCAGCTCTAAGGCCAATTCTTTCTAGTGTACTACTATTGCCTTTGCAAACTTCAAAATGCTATATAAATGCTAACTTATTATTATCATTATTATTATAGCTAGGTTCTGATTAGTGCAAAGAATGAAAACCATGAAGTGGTCCAATTATTCGAATTCACACTGCATATTTCCATTAGGCTGGGGCCAGTTACTCTATTTTGCATAATTATAGCTTTGAATGGTGTAAATTCAAATACATGTTTCCACTTCATAGAATTCATTATTTGCACTAATCAGGACTTAGCTGTATTCTCTCCTACACAAGCATCTGCCTTCCCCCAAGGTTCTCAACCTTATAATGTGAGGCTGTCAACTTCAGTAGCTGTAGCACACAGCTCCCAGCTTACAACCTAAAACTAAAAGCTTAGCACGTCCTTAGAAGGATCTCCTATAACTAGCCCCTGATGATTAAGAGCCTTTTTTTCATTCTTCCCCAATATTCACTCCCAGCAAAGAAAAGCAACTTCAGAGTCTAACCTGAATTTTCAAAATTTAAACTATGGTCTGAAACACCAAGACTGAATAAATCTTCATCTAAAAATTAAACTTGGGGTTTTGCAAATGAATGAGTTTGGCTGTTGTCAACAAAGGTGCTGAAGTTTTGTACTCAAGAAAGCTGATTATTCTATGTAATAGAAAAAATATTATACATCTAAAAGTGACCATTTTTGTCTTGGGTTATCAGAAAATAGAAAATCTGACCAGAAAGATAATTTGTCAAGTGAAATTTGTTGAGATTAGGCCTCCTCTAGTGGAGCCTTCATAGAAGCTGGCCCTTTGCCTCCCCTGAGTGCATTCTAGGTGTTCCAATCAAGTTGAAGTGAAATTCTAGCATGTCTGAAAGATTTGGATAGTTTCTTTTGACTTCTTAGCATCTCTCTAGAAGTAATAAGATGCTGCCAATATTCCTGCTTTCTATAGCACAAAAAGCTACACAAATTCTAGAAAATTTAACAGATCAAATAGTTTCATCTTATAGGTGTGAAGGAAGAGATAATCAAGCTATTTTTCATGACAAACAAAGTGCAATGTCAATCTCCTTTTATAAATCAGGCACTGTGTAAAGCATACGACTCAAAAAATATGTTCAGAAGTGCTTGCCATATGAAAAAAAAATTTCCTCCCACCCCCTCTCCTCCCTCCCCAATTCAACCCTTATGGTGTGTTAGATCAGAATGTTTAAATATTGAACTAGGGCCAAAAATGATCTGTAAGCGTCAATAAATTTCATGAAATTTAAAAAAATGATATTATTATCCCATCTGACAGAGTGTCTTTCAGAGACCTGAGGCTGCGTGGCCCAGATTAGGGGCCTCCTAATGAAAAATAAACATGGATCCCATTTGACTTACAAATATAGTGACATATATAACGTTCCTAAGACATATATTCAATGAAGTCCATTTGCAATTGCTACTTACTAGTATCAATTTTGCTTCCTGCTCAGAGCAATGTGTTTTTGTCAAATGCTATGATAGTTACAATATAATGCTTCTTTCCCGAAACCAAACCAAACCAAACAAAGCAGAAAAAATACTACAAGAAAAGCCACATATTCTATATTCAAATGCAATCCAAATTGATCACCTAATACTCTATGTGTGTGCATGTTGAAAATACACATATATAATATGCAAATGTGAATATTATTTGTATACTGTACATATGAGATATATAGTATTTTTTTCATTTTAGCAGTTGTTTCTATATAGTCTCAGTTTTCTCCCATTCCATCTCCTAGTATGAAAAATATTCCCTAAAGCCAGTTATATTGGAGAAAAGGCCCATATTTTTCCCCTTCTTCTGTTTCCATCTCTTTACCAGAAACACTTTATGCAAATCACCTCTTTCCTTTTGCTATCTCCCGCTGTGCTACACAGAGATGGAGAGGAGAGAGAAGGAAGCTGGGGGTGGTGGGAGGTAGTTAGAGGGAGGGGGGCGGGGAAGGAGCCTTGTTCGCTATCAGTTGCTCAGAAGAGCAGAGCAGGGACAAGATTGATGATGCTTTCTGGGTGTAAGGGAAGATCTCCTCCTTGTGAAAGGCTGCTTATGAGGCCTGATAGACTTGTCATCTCTTAATAAACATCACTGATATGTCGGAAAGGAGAGAGCCCAACCAAGCAAAGGGAGGACATAATACAGCAAGAGTGCTTGCTTCTCTCCTGACGATTTACTTAGAGTACCCCCTACTTCTTCCAGGTCTCATCTTCAAAGGCAGGTGATGCCTTTGATGGGGACATTTTCTTCCTCCCTACAGCCTGGTCTCCAATGTCATGGAACCTATCTAAAGGTTTTACTTCCCTCTTGGAACCTAGTGAAATAAATTTCTCCTGTGATTCAGCTTATTCCATTTTCACCTTCCTGACTTGGCTAATTATATCCTCAGTTCACTCACATCTTCTGAGTTGTTCATCAAGCATTACACAAAAACAGAGGGTCAATGATTATATAATCTTCCAACTATTACTTCTGAGAGGGTTTCACAAATTTTGAATTATTTTCTATATACATTAAAACAGGGGTTCTTCATCTTGTTTTGTGTCATGGACTCCTTTGACAATATCCTGAAGTCTCAGAATAATGATACTCAGTACACAAAATAAGATGCAGAAGATTATAAAAAAGAACAATTTTATTTTTTCCCATTCAAATCACAGATCCTTTAAAATCTATTCATTGATGCTTAATGGGTCATGGAACCCAGGCTAAGGACTTATATGATAAAATATGATACCAGATAGCATAGTGGTTAAGAGGCCTGTCCAAAATGTCTGTTACATGTCTTTAAGTGTTCCATCTCTTTAAACAGCTCTTGAAATCTTTATGCTGGTCATCCTTCATTTTGAAGAATACTAATGACATCACAGAATAATATCTTGACTTAAGCATGAATCAGATTTAAGTAAAGCAGAATTGTGCAAAGTCATCAGCCTCATTCTCTCTTCCAGAGTCATCAAATTCCAATGGCAAGACAAAAGTCAAGATGACTGTCAATGGGCAGTGGATGACTTTGACATTTTTATTCTAGGCACTTCATGGCACCTACTGTGCTATCTTTATGACCATGAAAACCAATTGTTCTCATCCACCTAATTGAAGTAGATGATTGAAGTAGACATTCTTCTAGATCTCCCTTTTGGTTATCCTCAACCTGGTTTACTCTCTGCTGAGATGGTTTTGCTGGCATGCCTCCAACAGCTTCTTGGAGCCACAGGTGAGAATTGGGTGACAGGTATACACTAGGGGTGGATGAGCACCTCCAAAAAGAGCTCAGCAAGCCCTCATACCAGAGGTGCTAATGCTCCCTGAACACTCCACATACCTGAAATCCTATCACCTCCATGAATCCATCCTTGATTAGCCCAAGGAAAGTTTACTGTTTTTCTGAATCCTTTTCTTTCTCCCTGCCCTTATTTCATAGAATTTCCATAGCTGTGGTATAGTAAGAAAAGCACTCATTGGACCTAAAAGCAGGTGACTTGAACTAGAATCCCAAGTCTGTTGCATATTTATCCCCTGAATGCCCTCAAACCCCTTTCTGGATCTCAGTGTCTTCATCAGCATAATGGGAAAGTTGATCTAAGTCTATTATTTGTTAAGTATCTATTACCTACTTTGGTAGAGAGAATTCTCTAAACCAGTGAAGTTACAGGTCCGATAAAAAAAGGATTGAAATCATAAGGTTGTAAAATAATGTGCTTTGCAGATCTTCAAAGCACCCTATAAATACTACCTATTATTATTGCAAGTATTCTTCATGTGATTGTGTCGTGGAAACCTTTGGCCATTGCTGTGGTCTATGGACCCACCTCTTATTTTTGAATGCATAAAATAAAATTCAAAGGATTACAAAAACAACTGATTTCATTGAAACCATTGTCAAATTATTTTTAAAACAAGTTTTTAGACCCTGGGTTAAGAACTTTTGTTATTGGAACAAAATAAAGGTTAATTCCATGCTATAATCTTTGGTCAGTATCATACATGATTAGGAGATTTACAAATGAATGCACTTGCTGAAGCTTCTCATGATGATGTTCTGAGAACTTCAGTGAACCTTCATGTTAAGTGATCTCAGCTAAGGGAATTCTACTCTGCTTGTTCTTAATTGTCCTACATTAGAGAAAAGTCCAGCACTGATCAACATTGCAAAATATATGCCAACTGAGGAAAAATATTCCACAACCTGGAAAGGATGAGATAGATAAGTGGCTAGCTGAATGAAAGGAAAGAAAAGAAAGGAAAACTCTAACCAGAATTGATATTACAAAGTCACTTTGGCATGGGCTCTGTGACATGAAACTCCCAAGGTCTCAGTTTCCTCATGCGTAAAATAGAGATAATTGTGCTCTTCTAATCTCAAAGAGGTCTTGCAGGAAAGGCATTTCATAAGCCTTAAACTTCATAAAAATTTGAACTATTATCATCATTATGATTGCAGGGGCTTCTTGCCCTTAAGTTTTAGGATCTGAAACGGGATTTTCTGGCATTTTTTATTGCCCACAGGAAACTGCACTTCTGATATTTTGAAGCCTTTTATGTGTAACGTGTGTGGCCAAATATTGAGCTTATATTTTCATCTTGAAATAATTGCAATTAATAAATTATAGTGAAGCTACAGCATGAGCCTGGCTCCCAGGGGGGCCACATTATGTTTATATGCCCAGAAACCATCCTCAACCTGAACTGAAAAAGGTCAATCACCATGGGGATTCACAGCAGTTCATATAATGGAGAATGTGTGAGGGTCTGAGTGTGTGTGTGTGTGTGTGTGTGTGTGTGTGTGTGTGTGTGTATGGAGAGGAGAAAAACAGAGAGAAAGAAGAGAAGAGGAAGAATAGAGAAAAAGAACAGAGAAATACATACACAGAGAGAAAGAGAGATAGAAACAGAAAGACAGACAGGGAGAGAGAAGAATCAGATAGACAGAGACAGAGAGAGGGCAAGAAGAAAAAGAAAGAAGAAGAGGAAGCATGAAGAAGAAGAAGAGGAGGAGGAGGAGAAGAAGAAAGGAAGAAGAAAAAACAAGAACAAGAAAAAACTAAGAGAAAGAAAAAGAAAAAGAAGAAAATGTAAAATGTTAACAATACAGTTATTATACTGCAACATTATGCCACATTATGGAATCAAAAATGATCAAGTCTTCTTGACTAAAGTATTATATCCACTATACTACACAGGGTCTTTGCATGTATAATCAGAAACAGGTAAGAAGAAGGAAAGGGAAGAAGTATGGCCAATGTGTCTTGGTATTTTACTGTACAAATCATAGCCTAGTATAGCAAAAAGGATGCTTGAACTAGAGCAAAAAAAAAAAAAAAACTTGTGTTCTTGTCTCACAACAACAACAACAACAAAAAACAATTAAGGCATAAGAACTTTGAGTTCAAATCCTGCTTTTGAAATTCATCAGATATGTGACCTTATTTAAACCTGTTAGCCTCTTGGAGTATCAGTTTCTTCATCTGTATATTTAATAATATCTGTAGTATCAGTCTCATGCATGTGAGGAAAGAAAGGAAGGTGACCATAGAAACTCTCCAATCAGCTAAGTAATCTTACAAGGACAAGAGACAGAAAGCTGGAAGAGATTTTAGAAACCTCTCTTTTAACAGATGAGGAAATTAAGTGGAGGGCATTTAAGGGACTGACCCAGGGTCATAGAACTAGTGACGGTGAAAATGAGAATCTGGACCCCAGTCATCTGACTTAGAATCAGTGCTTTTCTCACTATGCTAAGGTGAGCCATTCATTTGTGTTTGATATAGAAAATAGAACAGAGGCAGCTTTTTGCTTATTTTTCCTACAAATTATGAAGTGAGACACAAATTAAAGAGTTTTTTGTTTATTTTATGTTTTTGTTTATTTTTTTATAAAATGCTACTTAAATGTGAGCTCTGTTATGCTTATATCTCTTTAGTAACTAGAAGATCCAAGTTATCAATACTGGTTGAGTACGTTGACTAGAATAACCCCATGGCTCAGTGGATAGATGCTGGACTTGCAGACAGGAAAACCTGAGTTCAACTCTAGTCTTAAACAATAACTAGCTGTTTGAACCTGGACAAGTCATTTAATCTCCATTTTCCTTAACTCACTAGAGAAGGAAATTGCAAACCTCTCCAGTAAATCTTTGCCAAGAAAATCCCATGGATAGTACATTCTAAGGGGTCACAAAGAGTCAGACATCACTAGACAATTAAACAACAATGTTGATTAAATTGATCATTTAAGCTAGGGAAGAAGAACAAAAGTAGTTAGAATGATTCTAACATTGAATCAACTGGTGTTTAAGCATTGGAACTTCTCTGAGGGTAAGGAACAGTGTCTAATTTATCTTACTAACTCTCCTGGGTCCTACTATGGTGCCTTGTTCTTATCTTTTTATAAATGAAAAATGAATGACTGAATAAATGAACAGGAGAATATTCTTAGAAAAGACATTGTTCTAATCCCACATTTAAACTCAAACTAAGATATGTTAGAAGCATAAAAACTTTATTTACAGGGAATTTTTGCCTTTCTATTTAAGCCCCTGGCATGAATTTATGGACTGAAAAACTCATTGTCTTGAGAAATTTTTCTACTTTTCATTCAATTTCATTAAATTCTACAAACGTTCAAGTGCCTACCAATAACAAGGCACAGTAAGGATTAGAAGGAGACAGTGTCAGGAGAGCTGATCATATTGTAGAGGAGATAATACATGTACACAAAATATTCTTGTACAGATTAGAATAGAATGAACACCAAGGGAAAATCCAAACAACATGCTATGAAAGAGAAATTTAGTTCTTGTGTCTGTTTTTTTTATTGCATTTCTTTTTATTCTCTTGCTATCAGGTTGTCAACTGTCATTTTTCAATGCTTTTGGCTCTATAGAATTATTATCCCCACCCCATATTCTCTATGCCTTCTAATTTTCCACTTTTCATCTTCTATTCTTGATGACATTTCAAGTATAAAAAAAAACATGAACAAAATATGATGGTGGAAAACCTATGGCATATATGGGGGAACAGTTTCACTGATGTATGATGGAGTGTCTTTCCCCATATGAAGATTCTTCATTCCTAAAAACTCTCTTCTGATAAGATAAAATAGTAATCACCATGAATTATAAATTAATTTTTAAATTAATTTTATTTATTTATATATACCCAAAATTTATGTAATTAAATACTTAATACTGAAAAAAAACAGGTTTAAGACAAAACAATAATAACAATGCAAATAATATATTTTTTCAACAAATTTTGACATAATGAAGGTAGATTAAAGAGATGAGAGAAACATTGCACAGAGTTACTTTAGTCCTTTCTTTATTTTAGGAGGCATGATACAAAAACTTATCACTTCTATAAACTAGCAAACATGGGTTTTTGGAGAGGAGAAACTATCAAAATTTAACTCAACTATACTTCTGTAATGATGACTGCAGGATGGTACTCGTACAAAAGCAGTCAGCTGTTCATGAAGTAAAGAAAATACAAATTGCCTAAGTCAGCTTAACATAAGCTCCTCATAAAGTAAAATGATCATAATGCAAATGAGTGTCTTTCTGGACAAAGCTGTATAAAGAAACCAGATAGAGTAAGTTTGGAAAGGGCATTATTCAGATAAACTCAGCCCATTAATATTATATTTAAAAATAAGAGTAAATTGACATTTAGTAAAGACTGGATAAAATCTGTGAACTTTAGGTCATGGGCTCTGTGAAATCTATTTTAAAGCCTCCAGTCTTTTGTATAATTTTGTTTTCAGTTCTCCTGTGCATATATCATGTTATTTTATGTTACAGCACTCGTCTACATGTCTAAATATCCCCACCTATTTTGAGGGCAGAATCTCTGCCTTATTCAGTTGTATATCACTTAACATTATGCTTTATATGTTTATATGTTTTATATGAATTAAATTGAATTGTAGTGAAGTAAAGCCAGTCAATCAATTGTTATTCATTAAGTGCTATCTAATTTGGTGTAATGGGCTATGATCCTGTGATTTAGGAGTCCTAGGTTTTAGACCCAACCCATTACTATCTAGTTTTGTAATATTAGGAAAGTCACTTTAGCTCTCTGGGAGAACTGGAGTAGAGAAAGAAACAACAGTTTCTTTCAACTCCGAATTTCTAATTCTATTTATCCACTAATATTGAAAATATAAAACATTCAAGGTCACTAATTAATCTAATTCACACAATGGTCACCACACAAACCCTATATAAAAAAGGCAATATTAATATTCTCACTTTCAAACTTCCCTGTTTATAGGGAAAGGCTTATAAGTCAAATCAAGTCAAGTCAAGCTAAGACAAGTCAAATCAAGGGCTATTAAGAGGTATAGCATCCAGAAATAAAGATTTGCTTGTGCTGTTGTCTCCCTAATCAGACTGTATCTGTAGTCTTAGATTTAATTCCAAATGCCACATTTTGTAAGAGACATTAATAAGCTAGAAAGCATCCAGAGAAGATCAATCAGAATGATGAAGGGCCTTGGATGTATGCTACAAAAAGATTGGTTGAAGAAATTGGAGATGTTTTGACTAGAGAAGAGAAGTCTTAGGAGGGACATGAAAGCTATTTCAAATAAGTTTTTATTAAGCATTTATTATAGGCCAGGAAATGACTAAGTTCAAGACAAAAGGGGTCATCTCCAGCTGTCTTCATCTATATCTGGCCACTGGGACCAGATGACTCTGTAGAAAAGAATAAGGCAGGTGACCTCAAACATCTTTTCCTCACTTAAATCCCTTTCACTTGCACATCATGGCATCACCTGATCGTCTTTGAGAACAAAAGGCAAAGAACAGTGAGACAAAGGAGGTATCAGATAGTTCCTGTTCATAAGGTTCATGCAGTCTAATAGCCTTCAAATCACATTCTTCTATTGGCTATATATAATATATGGATGTAGTTCAAAGTCACTAAAACATTCAATATAACTTTTGGTCTTCATATCTGGATTAAAGACACCAAACACAAATGTTTTTTTCAAACTGTAAGTTATCTTGTGTTAAAAAGTTTTTGTCTGCCTCTTTAAAGAAGGAAAAGTTTAGGCTAAATCCCTTCTTTCTTTTTCTTATTCTTTTTTTTAGTATTGTAGTAAGTTTATTTATTTTTAATATATGTGCTTTATGAATCATTGTAGGAGAGAAAAATCAGAATAAAAGGAAAAAACCATGGAAGAAATTTAAAAAAAAACAGAAAAAGAAGTAAACATAGCATATGTTGATTTACATTCAGTCTCCTTAAATCTTTTTCCAGATGCAAAAGACATTTTCTGTCCAAAGTCTATTGGGATTGCGTTGGATCACTGAACCGCTGAGAAAACTAGGCTTTTCATAGTTGATTACGATATATTCTTGCTGTTATTGTGTACAATGTATTCCTGATACTGCTTGTTTCACTCAGCATCAGTTCATGTAAATCTTTCCAGGCCTTTCTATAATCAGCTTGTTCATCATTTTTATAGAATAATCATATTCCATTACCTTCATGTACCACTGCTTGTTCAGTCATCCTCCAATTGATGGTCATCCACTCCTTTTCCAATTCTTTGCTAGTACAAAAAGAGCTGCTACAAACATTTTTGCACATTTGAGTCCTTTTTCCTCCTTTATGATTTCCTTGGGATAGAGACCCAGCAATGGCACTGCTGGGTTAAAAGGTTTGCCCAGTTTTTATAGCCCTTTGGGCATTGTTCCAGATTGTTCTCCATAGACTAAATCCTTTCAACCATTTTTTTGCTATGAGAAAAGGAAAAATTAGTCTGCACATTCTCCTTGCCCCAAAATGTCCAAGACAGTTCAGTGTTGAGAGCCAAATCCAGCCTTTAAATCAGTCCTGCTATGGCTTATTTGTTTTTCTTCAGGAAGATAAGATCCAAAGCCTTTCTGTCTATGATACTTCCATAACCACTTGAATTTGGACTACTCATTTAACCTCCACTTTAATTTCTTTATCTGCAAAATGGAAATAATAGCAACTAAGGTGGCTGTGAAGATAAAATATTTATTAGAGTCTAGACTAACCTTAAAGTTCTTGCTAAATGCTACCTATTATTAAATCCTGTTTTCAAACTGTTCAACTTTTTTGGCTGTTTGTCAAGATTAATATGGATATTTCTATGATAGTCTTGACTTCTTATAGGAACCCAGAATTTCACAGTTTTGAGATTCTGCTTATATCTGAAAAGCAATACCCTCTACAGCATACTACCATGGTTTCCCAGGCTTTGCTTGGAGACTTCCAGAGAGAAGGAACCTACTACTTCCTGAGGTGGACCATGTAAGTGAGGGACCTCTTCTAGGTCTAATCACTGGGGTCAACCAGAAGCAAGATAAGCCCTTTTCCAATAATAATTCTTCAAATATTTGAAATAGCATTCATGTCCCTCTCATGTCCTCTTCTCCAGTCAAAGCATCTCCAGATTCTTCAACCAAAAATTTCTGTAGCACACACTCAAGGCCTTTCATCATTCTGATTGACCTCCTCTGGATGCCTTCTAGCTTATTAATATCTCTTACAAAATTACATTAAGAACTAAATCTAAAATTTCAGATATGGTCTGAACAGGGAGACAACAGCACGAGCAAATCTTTATCTCTGAATGCTATACATCTTAAAATTATTTAAGATTTTATGACCCTTCAGTGTTACCATAGCATACCATTTACTCACAGAAATTGAAGTCCACCAAAATCCCCAGATCATCTCCATAAAAATATTGTCTAGCCATATCTTCCTTATCTTGTATTGTGAATTCTATATGTGTATATGTATGTGTACATACATATATACTTGATAAGCATATGTATATATATATATGTATATACATGCATATGCACCCTTACCAAATCATATATACCACAGACCACACAGAACATAAGATTTAATTCTTAGAGAGTCCTGGAGGGAAGGTCTAGAAAATCATTAAGTAGGAATGGGAAAGTATCTTCTCACCAACAATAGTACTTCTCAAAAGAAGGATCAACCAATCAATAAACACTTATTAAGAACCTATTATGTGCTAGTTATCTTTTAATGAGAGGCAAAAGATAATCCCTATCTCAAGGGACTTAAAATTTAGTGTATATTATAGAGGAATAAACACATTGTACTCACTAAAGTCAGGATTTTAAGTCCTGGTTTCACCATTTACTATTCACGTGACTTTGGATGAGTCCCTTCCCCTCTCAGTTTCCTCATCTATATAATGAGGATAATAATACCTCTTTCCATATATGCAACAATTAGGCAAAAGGAATTTTCAACTAAATGGAAAGATGGTTCACAGGTTCTCTCTGTCAGTAATAAAAAAAAATTTTTTTTTAAAAAGCACTCATTAAATACCTATTATATGCCAGATACTGGAGAGGCAAAAGACAGTCCAAAAATTGTCCCTATTCCCAAGGAACTCACAGTATAATGGAGAGAGAAACAAGGGAAATAGTGATGTTGATTTCATTGTGTAGCAAAGAGCCATAAGAAACATGATTTCATACTGCACTTGGTCACATCACTTTATAATACTCATGAGGCTATAATGAGAGTTCCTAAGGTATATGGGAAAATATAAGAAGGCTTTGAAGGAATCCCACACCTCTAACAGAGAAGATGATAATCAGATCTTAACAAGGAATTTTGGAAATTGTATTTCTGAAGTGATACCTTTTTCTTCCAATCTAATATAAGGAAGTCTAATGAGCTCTTACTGAACTCTAAACTGGGGAACTCTGAGGGAAAAAAATGTTGGACATGGGGGTAGAGTTCTGCCATGTAGTGAATTTCTGAACAAGAAAGTAAAAGAGAGGAGATGGTGTAATAAGGACAAGGGAAACTCCTATAGGCACATAAAAATTATGAAACTACAAAGTACTCCAGAGTGGCTCCAATGGAATATCAAATATGCCAAAATGACTTCAGAGTTCTGCCTTCACTCTGGAGAACATGCCACTTGATGGAGGCAATGAGAGTGTGGGAACTGGTCATTTCTTGGGTTTCAATGAAAGGACAAAAATGGTCATACTTTCTGATACTTGATTTGGTTTCTTTGAGTTGTTTTTATTTGCTGATGTTTTGCTTCATATAAAAACAATAAGAACAAAAAACAAAGATCCATCATAACTACTTCATAATGTACATTATTGTACATATATAATTCATAATATATCTATATGTTAATCATATACAATGAAAGCAATGAATGATGTTAATGATTAGCAAGGAGACAGAACTAAAAATGAACCAAAGGATTAGATCTCTGTCCCAAGAGTCAGAATTTCTTTCTAATTAGGGGATTCTGAGTTGAAGATGAAAGAGAATCATGTGATTTTTAGAAGCTTTAAAATATCTGAAAGAGATGATCCATGTGGAGTAGGACCAATTTACCATTAGGCTAAATTGAGCTACTGATTTTAAAAAGGATCAAGTTAGACTTTGGACATAGGTCCTTTGAGGGAAAGATTCCAGACTCTGATCAAGAAAATAATGGAGTAACTTCTACCAAGTTTTCTGAGCCTGTCTACTGATAAGAGAAAGGTATATTCTAGAAACAATCTGCCCTTTCCTGACATTCCTCTGATGAAAGAAAGAACCAGAAAAGTTAGTGCCTTCTTGACTTTTTTGGACACTGCCAAACTTTGCCTCCCAACAATCTTCACTACTTTCAATGAGAATAAGCAGAAAAGACCACCATAGAGATAATTATAATTTATTTAGTGATAAGTGGTAGAAGACAACATAGAAAACTCTATGAAAAAAAATTTGACAAGAAGCTCATAGCAAATCAGCATATACTTTGATAGCTGGCGACTTCAGTGTGAGGATCAGCACAGTATAGGATGGCAAAACAAATATATAAGAAAACAAAAACAATAATAACTTTATTTTAACAAATAGTAAAATCTGTAAAAATCAGACTATCTAATCAGAAGAAAGAACAAAAATGAAAAAATAAATTTGAAAACAGATGGTCATGTTCCCATTTGTGAAATACATTTTCCTGGAGCCTCTCTGATATTTTCACAACATGGCAACCTTACCTTTATCTCAATTCTAACTATTGTTTTGTGAACAGAGGCTTATGAGTAACATATGAGGTTTTGAAAACATGTATGAGGAAAGTTGGAAGTTAGAAACCAAAGATCAGATATGATTACTGAATTGAGTTTACGCTGAGATAGTAAAAAGTAACAGAAGCAGTCTCAGTGTGAGGTCAGTGAAATATAGGGTTTGGCTCCCCCTCTCCTTCCTGAGGAAAAAATCCACATGGATGAAACACACACACACACACACACACACACACACACACACACACA
>JAJPUD010003379.1:112486-172988 GCA_023553655.1 Myrmecobius fasciatus | reverse complement strand
ACACACACACGACTTTCAGAAAACCCAGAACTATTAAGGACAGGTTTCCTTAGCACCTCTGTGAGTTCTGATTTCTTATATATAGACAAAATCACCTTTAGTTCATTCAACGTAATATATTGTTAGCTTTAGTGCTTGCATGGGAGCTAAGGGCCGTTTTATTTATCTCTAAAAACAGGATATTTGGTTCTAAATAAAGTTTTGTTGAATGGAATTCAAATGAGCATCTTAATCCTTTGAACTCTAACAGTACTGTGTATTTCTATGAGTACTCATATTCTGCCTTACATACAAATGTGCAAATATTCTCTCTCTTACTAGATTATAAGTTCCATGAGGACAGGGACTGAATTATTCATTTTTGCATTCATCACTGTGTCAAACACAGAAATAAGCAATATAGTCTGATAAATATTTATTGAATTGATGAGTGCTGAAGAAATTCTGTAAAAAAGTGTTTTTCCCACTGACTTTACTCCAGATGTCTGTGGGGTGTGTCTACACATTAAAACATCCAGATGAAAAGTGATAAACTCCATCAATCATCCTGATGTGTTGTCCACAGGATGCCAAACATCTAGATACCATATTTGGAAACATTCAGGTGATTGACAGAATTTTTTTTAAGCTTTCATTTGGCATGATAGCTTCAGACTGTCAACTAAGTCCCTAGTTAGGAGACATAGTTTGTTTTTTGTTCCCATAATTCTCCCTTAACCATCAGCCCTCACCCCATGCCTTATGTCCCACACATAGCAGACATTCAGAATGTTTGTCAATTACTATAATGATGGTGTCACAAAGTACATCAGGCACCAAGTCATTTAGGAAGAATTATTTGGAAATATAAAGGTGGACTTGTGTACAGAATGGAAGAGCCAGGCCATTTTACAGTACAAATAGTCAAGTCTTTAATAATTTAAAGAAAGTCATTCTATTCATTCTTCCTGATTTATCCTTCATTTACCCTATTGAAATGCAGTTGTAAAGAAAGAGAGAAGAGGGGCTTCCTTTTAACCTTATTTGGTGATAAAAGATGAGAAACTCTTCTAAATTGCACTTTCCTAGACTCAGTGTTCAAGGAGAGTACAGCAGTTTATCAGTGCATAATGTGAGGCTGCAACTAGTAGTAAAAGTGAATACCTAAAGTTTTCCACCACTCAGGGAATCCTTTCCTATGTAACTCCAGGAGACCAAACCATAATGTCTCCAATGCTCTGGGCATCCATTCTACAAACAATGCATATCATAACAAGGCATATCAACCACGCCTACTGATGTAATCATCCAGTTTGGTGAATGAACAGCATATTTCCACAGTCTGTCCTATGACTTGTGGAGATACATTGCACCCTAGTCTATGATGCTACAGCTTTGCTTTGTTTTACATACTTCATAATTGATGTTTCTAGAAACATGGTATAGTAAATTATTTTATAGATTCACTTAAACTTAAAATATGAGATGATAATTATTGAAATTTGGAATTGGAAAGTACAGTACCTGGCATATAGTAAGTACTTAATAAATATCAATTGATTGAAAGGGCTATTGAGATGGTTTAGTATACCAATCTTTTCTAAAACATCTGTGACAAACAGCCATCTCCGAGTTAATCCTTTCATGACAGGAAGCTCACTATCTTTCCAGGTAGTCCATTTCATTATTAGCTATTGCTAATTATAGGAAAGTTATGTCTTATACTTAGTATGCTAAATATTGAAGTAAATAGAGTTCTAAGACTTTAATAAAGAATATATCCCCAGAGTCCTTTAATAATTCATTATATAAAATTGTTTCAAAAGGTTTTTTTACCATCCTATGAATACCTCTCCTATGAATAAACATTCTGGATTGGGCAAGACCCTTCTTAAATTATATTGCTCAGAACATTCCAGCTGTACTTTATATTTGGACATTATATTTTTGGCCATTCAGCCCAAACATCTTTTAGCTTTTTTTTAATACTAACTGTGTCACATTGTTAGCTCACATTGAGGTTATGATTAGTCAACCTAAGCATAAACTGTTGCTCCCCTTGTCTTGTACTTCTTCAAATGATTTTTAAGCTAAATGAAAGACTTTAAATTTGCCCTTGTTAAATTTCACCCTATTGCTTTCAAACCATTTTCTGCCCCATTAATATTGTTTAAAATCTTTATGCTGTCATCCAACCTTTAAGTTATTTTCCATAGTATTGTGTTATCTGAGCTTTTGATATACAGGGTATATATATATATATATATCTATATATAGATATATATAGATATATATATAGATATATGTGTGTGTGTGTGTGTATGTATGTATGTATGTATGTATTTATCCAAGTTATATTTACAGCTGTTAAACAAGACAGGACCAAGGACAGAGACCAATGATATACCATTAGAAATATCCAGACCTCTCTCAGGTTGACATAAATCCATTAATTGCTCAATGTGCCAGTTCAACTGTCTATGAATCCACCTAACTGTACTGTCATTCAGATTATATTTCTCTATATTGTCCACAAATACATCATAAGAGCCTTTGTCAAGTATCTTACTGAAGTCAAGATTTCTTTTGTCTAGTCCATTCCTTTCATCTACTAGCCTAATAACCCTTTTAAAAAAGAGCAACAAAATTAGTTTGACAGTACTGATTTTTAGTGAACTAATGCTATCCAAGTATCATTGTCCTTTTGTTTTCCTAGGGTTCAAAAGCCATTTCTGTTAAACTTCTTAAACTTTTTAAATGTGATTGATATTAAGTTAATATTCCAGAATCTCAAATTTCCCAAGAAAACATTTGCCCCTTTCCCATCTTCTGATACCTTTCTCATATTTCACATTCCTTAAATATTATTAATTTTGCTATCACATCTATATTTTTTTCAGATCCCTAGGACAAATTTATCTGTAATTGAAGAATTAAACTCTAGCTTCTTAAGATAAGCTCCATGAAATACTATGAAACATATTACTTCTATGTCATCTTCTAGCCTATATATTTTTTATTTTTTATGAGAACTGAAAAAATGGTGATTTTTGGCCCTACCTGATCTTCATTTGCTTCACCCAAATTCATGTTCTTTCCATGTGCTACATAAATTTTAGTCATGTAATATTGAAAACTATTCATTGAGTTATTCATTTGTTTCCAGTTGTGCCTGACTCTTCACAACCCCATTTGGGGTTTTCCTGGTAAAGATACTGCAATGGCTTGCCATTTCCTCTCCAGCTCATTTTACAGATGAGGAAATAGTGGTAAATGGAGTGAAGTGACTTGTCCAAGGTCACACAGCTAGTAAGTATCTGAATCTGTATTTGAACTCAGGGAGAAGATTCTTTGAGACTCCAGGCCAGCACTCTATGCACTATGTTGCCTTCTAGCTGCCTACTCAAAGACTATTAAGTTGACAGTGTAGCAAATGCACTGGAAGTGAGGAAACATAGGTTACAGTGTAATTCTCTGTAACTGACATGCACTATGTGCAAACTTTGGATTTGACATCTCTGAACTTTGATTCTCTCATATAAAATTAGGATGACAAGAACTGTACAGTGAAGACAAAACATTGGCTCTGGAGTCAGGAAATTTGAATTCAAATCCTCTCCCTGTCACTTATGTCTGTGTGACCCTGGACAAGTTATTTAAACTTTTAAAACCTTCACTTTCTCAACTTTAAAACATGGCAGATGAAACATGTTACATCTTAGGTACTTTCTAGTTCCTAGTCTTTGATTTTAACTTGCTAGACAATACTATTTTTTTAAATATGCAGGTCTTAAATTGAAAAGGGGGGATGAGGAGGCAAAAAAGGGGACAATTATAGTCTTGGAAAATGCACACATAGGAAAGGCCAAAAAATTTCCAGAAAAACTCACGGGGAAAAGTGCCAATATCCTTAAAATTCAAGAAATAGCACTAGAAATTTGGAAGCAGGAAATTAATTACAGTCAGAAAGAGCTTATTTTAATCACTTGGTGAATTCTAGGTGAAAGTCCTAGAAATGGAGTTTTCTAGACCTCAATGTACTTTCTCAAAGTAGAGAGGCTATTTCTGGCTTCTATATAAGAAGATTGTCAGTCAAAAAATACTTAATACTTTCAATTACCCTCTATATATCTTGTGCATAGTTTCATGCAAGTGATCATTCAAATGTGAGCTCAGTGAGAGCAAGAACTAGGTTTTTATCTTTCTTTGTATTCCCCAAACTTAATACAGTGTTTGACACATAGCAGCCACTTAGTAAACGTTTGTTGACTGTGCTAAGCACAAGAGATACAAAGGACAAAAAGTTGCTTCTGCCCTCAACGAATTTAAATTTCTAAGGTGAAGACAACATAAGAATCAAATTGTACATACAAGCTAGAGACAGAATAGATAGAAGCCTAAGACAGAAGTCACTGGAATCTAGGAAGACCAGGAAAGGCTTCCTGAAGAAGACAGAATTTGAACTGAATTTTGAAGGAAGCCAAGAAATTTGAAGGAAGATAAGAGACAGACAGAGACAGAGACAGACAGACAGAGAAAGATAGACAGAGACAGAAACAGAGGAAGAGAGAGATGGAGAAAGAGAAACAGAGAGAAATGGACAGTGACAGAGACAGAAACACTGAGAGACAGACATAGAAACAGAATACAATTCAATTCTCTGGATTGTAGAGTTTGCAGTAAAGAGTAAATTGTATGAAAAGAAAAGTAGAAAGAGGGCAATTATGTGACATCATAAGCACCAGGTCTGAAGTCAGGAAGATTTTTCTTCCTGGTTCAAATCGGGCTCAGACATATTACTTATGTGACCCTGGGACAGTCACTTCACCCTATTTGCCTCACTTTTCTCATCTGTATAAAGAGATGGAGAATGAAATGGCAAACTATTCCAGTACCTTTGCCAATAGAACCCTAAATGAGATCATAAAGATTTGGACAGGACTGAAAAGACTGATCAAAAAACAACGAAAGACAGAAAAATGGAACAAGTTACAAAGGACTTTAAATGTCAATGTATTTTACAGTTAATCCTTGTAAGAAGGAGTATTTGGAGCTTATTAGCAAGAGTTTGACATGACCAGACCTACTTTATAAGAAAATTACTTTGGCAATCAGGAGGAAGATGGATTAGAGTTAGGAAGACACTTAAGGCACAGACACCAATTAGATCTTTGTAACAGTCCAGGAAAAAATAGAAATCATGTACTAGAAAGATGGCTCTGGGAGTAGAGAAAAGTACAAGAGATGTTATAAAATTAGAAGCTGTAAATTTCTTAGCCAAGAGTTTGGTTTCCAAGATATATAGATATAGATATATACACACATAATGTATATATATATATGTACAGATACACATACATCTATATATACACATACTATATATATATATCTTAGTTTCATATGCACAAATACTTGTACATGTACAAATGTGTATATATCACATTCATTTTTAAATGAATATATAAAAATCATTTTATAAAAGAACAATTGTAAACAATTAGAAACCATATAAAAATGTGTCAAATCACCAATAATAGTAAAAATGTTAATCAAAACAACCTCAGATTTCACTTCATATCCAGAAAATTGGCAAAGATGGCAAAAGATTGCATAGTCAATGTTGGAAGAGGTTGTTGAAAGATAGCATACTAGTATATTTCTGGTAGAGTTATGAATTAGTATAACTATTTTCAAAAACAAGTTGAAGTTTAAGCAAATAAAATGACTAAAATGCTAGGCATATATAGCAAGGAAGAAATTGATTAAAAAAATTAAGTCTTCCTATATGCCAAAATATTTATAGCAACAATTTATACTTGTTCTGCATATACTCATACACATTATATACTTTTCTCCCTATTAGAATGTATTCTGAAAAGTAACTTCCTTTCATTATCTAACTTTATATTCCCTTGTACCTAGTATAATGCCTGGAACATACTAGGCACTTAATAAATATTTATTGATTATAAATAACAACAACAACAACAAAACATGTGTTTTATTCAATCATGCCTGGGCACCATTCCGTGTGCTAGGGAGAATTTTAGGGACTGAAGCATCCAATATTTTGAATTGGTAGAGTGAGTCCATCTCTTCTTCATCCCACAACATACTCTATAATCCAGAGATACTAAGCTTTCTTACTTTTCCTCAAACTTGACATTTGATCTCCCCAACTAGAGGTATTTTCTTTTTTTTAATTAAAACTTTTTATTTTCATAATACATACATGAGTAATTTTCAACATTCACCTTTAAAAAAAACTTGTGTCCTAAATTTTCCCTCCCCTAGATATCAAGTAATCCAATACATGTTAAACATGTGCAATTCTTCTATACATATTTCCACAAATACTATGTTGCATAAGAAAAGTCAGATCAAAAAGGAAAAAAAAAATGAGAAAACAAAATACAAGCAAATAATACAAAAAAGAGTGAAAATGCTATGTTTTGATCCACATTCAGTTCCCACATACCTCTCTCTGAGTGCATATGGCTTTCTTCATCACAAAACCATTGGAACTGGTCTGAATCACCTCATTGTTGACTAGAGCTATGTCCATCACAATTGATTATCATATAATCTTACTGTTGCTATGTATAATGATCTTCTGGTTCTGCTTATTTTATTTAGCATCAGTTCATATAAGTCTCTTCAGGCCTCTCTGAAATCATCCTGCTGATCCTTTCTTAGAGAACAATAATATTCCATGACATTCATATACTATAATTTATTCAGCCACTCTCCAGTTGATGGGCATCCATTTAGTTTCCAGTTTCTTGCCACTACAAAAAAGGGCTGCCACAAACATTTTTGCACATGTGGGTCCCTTTCCTTCCTTTAAGATCTCTTTGGGGTATAAGCCCAATAGAAACACTGCTGAGTCAAAGAGCATGCACAGTTTGATAACTTTTGGGGTATAGTTCCAAATTGTTCTCCAGAATTGTTGAATCAGTTCACAACTCCACCAGCAATGTATTAGCATCCCAGTTTTCCCACATCCCCTCCAACATTCATCATTATCTTTTTCTGTCATCTTAGCCAATCTGAGAGGTATGTAGTGGTATCTCAGAATTGTCTTAATTTGCATTTAGATTTAGAGTACCTTTTCATATTCTTGGGGACTGGGTTAATCCCCAGGAAGCAGAATGAAGAACTGGGCCCAGGGACTAGGGACTGGGAGATGAGAGGGGAGGTGCAAGCCAGTGCTAAGTGAGGTGGGGCAAAGGCCCTGAGAGGTGGCATTTGTCAGAATGCTAATGCCATTCCTTCCTCATTAGTGCTCAGGAAGCTTGGCAAGCCTCTTTCATTCTCTGGGAACCAATCCCTGTGGACCCAACCTTTCTGACTCTGGGAGGGAACTTCCCAACTTGAGAATGGGGATAACAGATAAGTAGAGGTTAGAGAGCAGAAATAAAGAGACTTGTTTCACCTCAACCTCCTGGTTCTGTCTGTCTCTGTGGGATCTGGGTTGTGGCCCAAAGATGGTAAGTGGGCCTAGTTGTGGCTGGCAACAGGTGGGCATATGAGGTCAGGCAGTGGACCAGTATACATATGACTAGAAATGGTTTTAATTTTTTCATATGAAAATTGTCTGCTCATATCCTTTGCTCATTTGTCAATTGGAGAATGGCTTGAATTCTTATAAATTTGACTCAATTCTTAATATATTTTAGAAATGAGGTCTTTATCAGAACCCTTGAATGTAAAAAGTCTTCCCAGTTTATTGCTTCCCTTCTAATCTTGTCTGCATTGGTTTTGTTTGTACAAAAAAACATTTTTAACTTAATATCATCAAAATTACCCTATTTGTATTCAAAAATGTATTCCAGTTTTTCTTTGGCCACAAATTCCTTCCTTTTCCACAGATCTGAGATGCAAACTATCCTTTGTTCTTCTAATTTGTTTATAACATCACTCTTTATATCTAAATCATGAACCTATTTCAACTTTATCTTGGTATACTGTGTTAGGTGTGGGTCAGTACCAAGTTTCTGCCATATTAATTTCCAATTTTCCCAGAAGGTTTTGTCAAATAGTGAGTTTTTATCCCCAAAACTGGGGTCTTTGGGTTTGTCAATCACTAGATTACTATAGTCATTGACTATTTTCTCCTGTGAGCCTAACCTATTCAACTGATTCACTACTCTTTCTTAGCCAATACCAAATGGAGTTGATGATTGCGGCTTTATAATATTGTTTTAGGTTCACTAGTTTTGCCCAAACCTGAAATACGTTCCTTCCTCAACTGTCCCTTCTGACTTCCTTCATGTATCAGATAAAATACTCACCAGCAGTGTCTAGCACATAATGAGAGCTTAATACATCATCATTGAATGACTGACTGACTACTAAATATTTGCTAGATGCTGGAAGGAATACAAAGAAGTACCCCAAAAATATAAGTTCTCATACCTGAGCATTCTACAATCAAGTATGGTAGACAATAATATCTATACAAAAAGATTTTGTAAAAGTTATAGGAGAGGGGACTGCTAGATGGTGCAGTGGATAGAGCACCAGCCCTGAAGTCAGAAGGACCTGAGTTCAAATCTGGTCTCAGACACTTAACATTCCCTAGCTGTGTGACCCTGGGCAAGTCACTTAACCCCAATTACCTCAGCAAAAAGCAAAAAAAAAAGTTATAGGAGATCTAAATTGAGCCTTAACAGGTAAGCAAGATAAAAAAGAAAATTAATTATGAATGTAATATGATATATAGAAATCAAATAGTTTTACAAAGTGGAAAGGACACTCCAGTTTGAAGAGAATAGTTTGATTATTGGTATAAAAAACCAAATTCTAGATATAGTTGGGATCCAATGAATATATGAACTATCTGGGTCCACATAGGCTGAAATAATGAATAGCAAGACATCAATTTGAGAGGGTAGTCTAGGGTCAAATTATGAAAGGCCTCAAACAGCAGGTTAAGAAGTAAGGATTTATCCCTTAGCAATAAGAAGCCAATAACAAGCTTTTGAGCTAGGCAGTTGAAGTGGTGTTTTAGGAAGATTAATCTGGCAGCAATGTATGGAATAGATTGCCAAGGGAAATGCTAGAAGTAGGGAGAACATTTGGAAAACTATTGAGGTGATCTAGGTCTGCAGTGTGGTCACAGTGGGAAGAGAAAGAATAGGACAGGTAGAAGATAAATTACAAATGAAGAATCTACAAGACCAGTGACTGATTATGTGGTGAAGAAGAGAAACAAATTACAGACATCTACAATGCTTCAAGGCTGGGTAAATTGGAAGTTATGAAAATAATAACATATTTACATAGTGAGTTTTTAGGATATATTGGAAAGCACCTTAGTAGTGCAGAGAGACAGAGACACACAGAGAAAGATTCCTCTTTCTCTGTAGAGACAGACAGAGGAGACAGAGGCAGAGATACAGAGAGAAAGATAATGACAGAAGTAGCGATGCAGAGGGAAAGATGGAGACAGAGGCAGAGACCCAAAGAGAAAAATGGAAAAACAGAAAGTAGAGAAAGACAAAAAGAAAGCTGACTTTAGAATAAGGAAAACTTCAGTTCAAATTCCACTCTAGACACTTACTAGTCCTAGACAAGTCCTTTACCTCACTCAGGCCTATTTTTCTCATTTTTTAAAGCGAGGATAATAATCACATCTCTCTAGCAGGATTGTTGTGACAATCAAATGAGATGGTGCATATAAAACCCTCTGTCAGTCTTAAAGTACTATGTATATATGAGCTACCACTCATATTATTACATGGTACCTTGAAGTCTACAAAGCACTTTCCTGACCACAACCTTGTGAAATAGAAAGTACAGGTATTATTATTTCTGGTTCACAGATGAGAAAATTGAGTTTCAGAGAAATTGGATGACTTGACTATGGTTATGTAGCTCTTATATGTTGGAGACAGGAATCAGTTTACATGACCTGACACCAAGTCAATCAATCAATAAGGATTCACTAAATATCTACTAGATTGTAGATATTGTGCTAGGTTCTGAAAAAAAAAAGCCAAGAATGAAACAATCCTTTCCCTTAAGGAATTTGCATTCTAGATGGGGAAATGATAGGATATATACAACACTCCAGGAGGAGACATTAGCAACTGGGGGGACCAAGAAAGGTTTTGTGTAAGAGAGAACTCATTTCTAAGAGCTCTCAAAATAAGGAAGCCAGAGAAAGAGCTATCCTGGCTGGGGGAGGAAGAGGTAGAAAGGACCAGAGGTGGGAATAGGTATGGATGTTGGAGATGAGACATGCTTAAGGATGAGATGATGAATATCCAAGCAAAAATGTACAATTGGCTGTTGTATATATAAGTCTGAAGCCCAAGAAAGAGGACAGGAAGAGAGATAAAGATTTGTAACTCATTCATAGATAGGATAGACAAATGGAGTAGTAAAAGTGTTTGAGATTTCCCAGGGAGCTAGTATAGAGAAACGAGTTAAATGAGCTTGAGTATGAATCTTGGAAAACAAAGGTGGGGGAAGAAATGAGAGAATCAAATGAGGACAGAGAAAGAGAAATCAGTGGCAGGAGGAGAATCCAGATTGTCCTATCATCAAAACCAAAGAAGAGTTTCAAGTAGGAGAAATTGAAGAACATCAAATGTGAAAGGGAGTTCAAAATGAAGGGAAATAGAAAAGGGTCTCCACTCTTAGACTAATTGGCATGAGTTCCTTCCTCTACCCTCTTTTTTTCAAACTCATGCCAGTTAGTCTTGGTTTTCTCAGTGAAGCAAGATACAAAGTCACCCACTGAGGGGGGAGGGAATAGACATTGATGAAAAAGGGTGTTAGGGCTCTAAGAGTGGAGTAGAGGAGGTTTGGAACAGTCATTGGGAATAAATGAGATAATAAAAACTTTGCCAAATGGGATTAAAGCCTTTGTTGAAATTGGACAGCATGAATCCCTAGCAGGCCAATAGGTCCATGATATTTGCCAGCATCATTTTGTGGCACAGGCCAGGTGCAGAGGAAGTATTTGTTGGGAGAAATACAGAATTATGTACTGGCATAGTGATTGCTTCTGAAGGTCACTGGGGCAAGAATTCTGGGCTATTAAGGAGGGGAACATGGGTGTGGCTTTGCCTACTATGGAATCTTGATTTAGTAAGAAGTTGAAAGTAGACAGGAGGGGGCTGATGTATCAGGTAAATTTAGCAGGATTTAATTCATGAGATGTACATAATTAATGATGATAATATTTAAAATTCATATTGTAATTCAATTACAAAATCTTTATATTATCTCATTTTATCCTTTCATCTTCTCTGAAAGATAAATATTATTATCCCCATTTTTACATGAAGAAATTGAGGCTGGGGGATGTTAAATGGCTCACCTAGAGCTAGGAAGTATCTGAGGTCACATTTGAACTCGGGTCTTCCTTATTCTAATTCTCGTGTTCTATTTACTAAGCCAGTTAGTTGCCTATACTTGCTATATTGTTTCTTTCTTTCTTTCTTTCTTTCTTTCTTTCTTTCTTTCTTTTTTTTTTTTTTTTTTGCTGAGGCAATTGGGGTTAAGTGACTTGCTCAGGGTCACACAGCTAGGAAGTATTAAGTGTCTGAGACCACATTTGAACTCTGGTCCTCCTGACTTCAGGATTGGTGCTTTATTCACTGCACCACCTAGCTGCCCCTGCTTGCTGTATCATTGAAAATAACATAATAAAAAAAGTCCTGGGTTTGAAATCAGAAGATTTGTGGTGAAGTCCCAGCTTTCCCATTTAGAACTTATATTACCTTAGAAAACAGCATTTTAACTCTCTGAACTTCATTTGCTTCATATATAAAAATGAAGTTGGACTATATGTGACTTTTATGGTTGTTCTACAAATGGATTTATTTTCAAACACTTTTTGTCAACCTTCTTGGGTGCCTGATTCTTTCTGACCCCATTTCTAATGTTTCTATCTTTAGATCTCTTGTAGAGATCTTAGACCTTCTATGCATCAGACAACTCCCCTCACTAATCTATATAGAGTTAAAATATATAACCCTTGGCAGTAGAGCAGACATGATTATGGAGATTTCAAGAACACTGAGTATGCCATGCCTGCCTTGTGAGCATTTTTCCACCTCCAATCCCTGCCCTCTGCTGACTGACCTAGACCTAGGTGGTTAGAACAGCCTTAAGACAGAAAATATCTACCCCTTACCCAAACATGCACCTAGTGTATATATATATCACCTTTACCCATATCACAGGGGCACCAAAGCTGAGGATAATCAGTCTAAAGGCCAAGAGGTCTGATTTCTATTTTCATGAGGATTTTCCCTTGCTCTTATTCTGGATTCACTGCTGCTGCCTTTCTGATTCCAGCCTTAGGCCTGTGGTCTCTATATTCATTCATATGGCTAAGCGAAACACATTCCATCTATCCCTATTTGACCGAGGCAAGGAGCTAACTGTAACCAAATTGCAGGTTCATCCATTTAAAGGCATCACTGCCCCTGTCTGTTCTACTTTGTCTCTGGGACTGATGGAGCAATGGATATTACAGGCAGGAGGAAAAGAAGAAAAGGGGGGAGAATCTGCTCATGTCAACATCATGTTGGCAGCCAAATGCCACCCCCTTGTGCCTGTCTAGAGACCTCTGAGCTTGGGCAGGCATCTGCCAAGATAACCATCAGGGAAGAAGCAGGTCCATGGGTGTAAAGGCCTTACCTGAGTACTTTGAGTCAGCAGGACCAGACAAGAGGCCTAATTGCAGCTGTCAGAACCCTGAAATTTAGTGCCTATTCCAATGACATCTCACTCAAGATATTGAGTTGGTCCTCCCACCCCAGGAGGAAATGCAATAGCCTTGAACTGAAAAACATTTTCCAAATAGAGAAGGAGCTTTCATGATGGTGCCATTGGAGGTCTTGGGCAGTTATCTTATTGGTTGGGGGAGGGGAGTGGACATATGTGTCTATTAATTTCCCATCTTCAATGGGATCCTGAAGAAGAATGCCATCCATGGAAGGGGATAGTGTCAAGTAGGACGGCCACCACCAAACAAGGAAACGGGCCCAGCAACAGCAGCAGCCCAGGAGGCAGCAAGCCAGAGTTGAATTCTATTTAAATAAAATGCCAAAAGCCAGTCAGTGAAAGTGACATTTATGGTGTTACTACAAATGCATTCAGTGGGAGAGCTCAGTAGCAGAAGCAAGGGGGGGAGGAATAAAAAAAATAAAAAAAGAAAGAAAGAAACCCAAGCCGTAGTGAAAACTGCCATCTGTATATTGTGCCCCGTTTTTAATATTCTGTATTCTCATAAAAAGTGTTGTTTCTGTCACTATTCAATCTCACAAACTCACACAGAACACTGTTAAAAGTCAGCAGTGTGTGAAATGGTATTTTAAAATAAATGAAACCCGTTCGCGGAGCTGCGGAGGAATATTGCAATGCCCGGCGCTGACAGACAGGCACTGAAAAGTAACAACCGTTATCATCTTAAAGCAAAGCGGATTAAATAAAAACCCACAGCTAGTGGTGCATTACCAAGTCTGATATTGACACAGCTGCTGTGGTGGTTATTTTTCATTGTCTCATCAAGACAAAGCATCATGGGATATCAATCTTCCCTCTGTCAGGCCATGCCTGGTATAAAGTTTTTCGTTTACATTTTCATTATATCCCTTTTATCTCCAGGGCCAGCATCTTTTTTAACCCCCTTAACGGTAGGGTCCAGTGACCCAGTAGGGCAGGGTGTGGGTCCTACCTTGTGGTGGCAAGCACTCCCTCCCTCCCGTGGGAGAGAAAAGCAGTTGGATTTCTTCTCCCCATTCCCCTTCCCCCCACACCTCAGCTATCTCGGCTTTGCTTTACTAAGATGACCATTTTGAGGTCGGAGATAGGAGTGTGTATGCCTGAGATAGAATAAGAAAAAAAATTAGGAAATGAAAAGTAAAAAGAGATGGGGGGGGCAGAGGATATTCATGACATCACATGACATTTTATTTTCTTCTTTTTACTGGAGAAGATACTGGAAGTTGGAAAATGCAGCACAGCAGCAAAATCTGATTAATGCATAACTTCATTACTACCCCAACGGTTTATTCTCTTGGACAGGCCTCTTACTTCCTGGAACTGACCTTCATTTCCAAGAGGCTTAGCTGGTTGCCTGAAAATGTATTTCAATTGGATATATAGGATGCAGATGATATTGGGGGAAAAAATGCGTTTAGCACATTGCCTGGCACATAGTAGGTGCTTAATAGAGTCTAATCTACCAATTAATTAGTTCCCCCAAGACAGTGAGAACCTGTTTTGTGTTTTTATATAAAAAGGTATTCTTATGCAATTGATTGTAAACAAGAAATTGTTAAAAGAAGAAAGAACATCTGTTATAGCAGGTATAGTTAATTGATATATATAGGGAAAGATGTGTTGAATGTAATTTGAGGTCCAGAGCACTTCCATGGCATCCAGAGGCCAGTACAAAAACAGGATGCATACATTGAGAGTTCTCAGGCAAATACTCCTCTTCCAACAACAATAAAAGCCAGGTTTCTTGGTTTGAAATAGGTGTTTCCCTTCAGGGTAGTAAAAAGAGAGAAAATTTGGGAGAAATAATAAAAAAGTATTTAAATAAAATAGAATTGTGTATTTTTTTTGGTCAGGAAAGAATTTAGAGATTAATCCGGTCACTTCATTATTCATGGAGAAAACTAAGATACAAAGACATTAAGTCACCTCTCCAAGTCTTAAATACCAGTCAAAAATAACAAAGCCAGGATTTGAACCCAGATTTTCTCCATACAGAATGCCTTTTCCTACAATATACAGTGTGTTCTCTTACCAAATCCCATGCCCCACCCAACTAAATACTTCTTTAATCATTATATCTGGTTCTCACTAAGAGTATTATTTCATTCTTAAGGGTTCTGCCCAGCAGAAGTGCTTTTCAGACCCAAAGAAAAAAAATTAAGAATCACTACTTTGGGAAAATATTTCCCAATTCTGATATAATGCATGATTTTGGATACCCTCTGATCCTCAACTCCCTAATCTATAAAATGGCAATAAGCTGCCTCAAAATTATCATAAGGAAAGGTTTATAATTTTTAAAGTGCTACATAAATCAGAACTGTGATTCCTTAAAGTGTGTGGACCACTTGTTGTTGTTCTTTTTTTTTTTTTTTAATGCTTTGGCCTATTGAAAATTTGCCACAGATCAATAGTTCAGAAACTCTGATGTACGGGATATTTCCATTAGTGAATATGTAGACAGCCTACATGAAGAAATACTTTCAAGGAACTTTTAAACTTTAATAGTTTTTTAAATAGCTTTCAAAACTTTAAAAGGCTCTTGGACTTTTATATATGAAAACATTTATGTTTCTGGAATATGGTTAAGTTCATAATAAAAAAATCTTATAAATGAGATTTTTTTCCCTTCAAAATAGGAACATAACTAACCTAAGAAGCATTTTAAGAGCTAGACATCATGGCATAATGGATATTGGGAATGTCTACCCCAAGCATGTAAATAATTCCCCTATGTGAATAAGAGGCAGGAGAATGATTTGTTCCATCGGACCACAAAGGCAGTGCAACTAGATGTTGTGGAGAGCTTAGAGTTTAGTCAGACATTGGAGATGACAAAGTCATACACTACATCCCTAGCCATCACCAGTCATCCTGACTTGTTCTGCTACTGGACTTTGATGACTCTGGAAAAGAGAATGAAGTTGATGACTTTGCATGACTGCCTCACTTAAATCCAAATCATCAGCAAGTCAGGGCATCATCCATTATCCGTTATTTCGCTATTTTATTAATCAGCCACAGTCCAACACACTGTGCCTTGACCCCAACATTGGAATGTGACTGGTTCTCTTGACAGGTGAGCAGCAATAATAAAGTGTTAGGTTTGGAATTATGTAGACATGGGTTTGGATTTTGCAAATGACACGAGCTGTGTCTTGAAAGGATTTAGAATTATGAGTGGAACTAATATTATCTAATCCAACCAAATTATTTTATAGATGAGTAAATTGAGGTCCAGAGGGATAAAATTCTTTCTCTACTATGTAAGATGTGGAACCTCATAATCTTTGATGTTCTTTCTTGTTCTATGATTTCATCATTTGATTATTTTTATGTTTAGTAGCCATTACCATGCCAAATCTAATATACCTATTTAACTAATTCTACTTTCTGAGCAATCTTTTTTTCCTCTTTGACTCAAATTTAACTATTCTCTGATACTTTAAAAAATTACAAAGTAAACCACTCACTCCTCCCATAAGAGGGAAGACCCCTTCATGTCCTCAGTCAGTCCCAGAGGTTTGGAGGATATTACAAGAGAATAGCTTGGTTCTGAGCCTATCTGATCATCCCTAGTCACTGTGGGGAGCAGGATCTCATCTAAACACAATTTTGAATAAGAGTCCCACCCTACACACACCTTCTCAGCCTTCCCAGAAAGATTGATGAGGAGGCAATCCAGAGAAGGAAAATTGAGAAGTGTCAAAGATTTAAATCAGTAGCTGCTTATTTGTGAGGGTGCCTTGCCAATGAGTTACTGGTATATACATATAATACGCTTGACACAGTAGTGGCCCCTCCACGTTGCTGGATAAAGTGAACATTGCTGGGTAAAGTGTTGGGCATTTTAGGATAGGAGAAAGAATGAAGAAGTGACTGCAGGAGCAGAGGGATGCCATGTTTTAGGAGAGAAAAATGGTAAAAGGTTGATGGTGATATAGCTCTTTATTGGGACTGGCTTCTGAGTCTTCTCACTCTCTCCCAATCTGAAGCTAGGAGTGGTCAGATATCTGTACTAAGATTAGGGAAAGAATCATAGCTATTCCTATGAAAGGAATGTTCCATACATCAAAATAAATCCCCACTACAGCACAGCCAAGAAGGAATCATCTGTTCCGATTTCACCCAAAGTTCTCCATTGAGAGCAAACCTGCTATCTTATGTGGCATCCCATTCCATTTTGGAATAACTATCACTGGTAAGTTACCTGAACATGTTTTTGGAAAGGTTTTCCTGACACAAAGACTAAATCTATTTTTCCCTCCCCCTCACTGCTCTAAGTTTTTTCTTCTGGAACTAAACAGAATAAGTCTAATCATTCAGAGCATTTTAAACTCTTGAAAACAATGATCACATTTCCCCCAGGGTCTCCAATTTAAAATAATAATAATAATGAACCCCCTAATTTTACAGGAATTTCCATGAAATAATTTTTGAAGAAAAATTTCTGATGAAATACTCCATTTAAGTGATTTTCAATGCTCCTAGAACTGAGATGCTTTCTACACTCCTGACAAAAGCTGTGCCTCAATATGATCATTCAATGGGTTGAGTCTCATAGTCTACTAAGAGAGACCACTCCATGGTAAAACATCTTTGCATCCACAGTAATATGGATGGCTTCTGTTGGATAAGAGGCAAACTGCTGTCTCTCCCAATACTAATTGTTTCTACTGATCCTCATGAGTATCAAATTATTGACTGCCACTCTTTCTTGATCCTCCCTTTCTTTTAAGTCCATTCAACAGATAGCTTGTTCCTAAAAGAAAAAGTTTGCCTCTTCTCACAAAATTATAACTGTGTTAATAATAGTCATTTAAACTGTATAACTTTTTGCATTCAAAAGTCATTCAGAAAGATTTTGTTTCAGGTTTGAAGTTTAACATATTAGCTGTGTGACCATGGACAAGTCATTTGACATAACCTATCATTAAATCTATAAGTTAAAAACTTTCCTATCTGTACATATAGAAGGGATTTCTACTTTAGTAGTTCTCCATATTGAGGAAAGCATGGTTATGGAACAAAGAGGGAAAAAGTAAGATCTATTTAAGCCCATAGAAATAAAGAACGCCAAGAAAAGCAACACAGCCTCAGATATTTAGTAGCTGTGTGGTGCTGGGCAAGTCATTCATTTCATCTCTGTCTGCCTCAATTTGTTCATCTGAATAATGGAGATAATAATAGCACCCACTTCCCAGAGTTATTGTTGGGCTCATATAAGATAATAATTGCAGAGCACTCAGCACAATGCCTGATACAAAGTAAGCATTATATAAATGTTTATTGATCAACTGAAATCCAATCTCAGACACATTTATTATCTGTGTGACCTTAGGCAAGTGACTTAGTTCTCTTTCTCTGTTTCCTCATGTGTAAAATGGAAATAATAATATCACCTACTTCTCAGGGTTGTGTGATGATAAAATGAGATAATATTTGTAAAGTATTTTGCAAACTTCAAAGTGCTATGTAAATACTATATTATATGTGTATATGTATATGTATATGTAGAGAGAGAGAAAAAAGAGAGAGAATAATATCATCATGGTTTTGCAACCCTATTTTTAAACCAAATTCTGTGGAGGATTTTGCTTTTTTAAATTGAATAAAGAAGATAAAACAGCAATAGCTAGCTAGGTGACAGCCAGACATCATCTTCTAAAAACTATGAAACAATATAGAGATTTAAGTGTGTATGTATTATATACATAGCATATATATGAATTATAATATATTCACCTATATCTCATCTATATTACTATATACATTACCTATCTAATGGGGTAATTTAGTTGAAAAATTGCTGTGCTAGTTTTGGCATAGCAATCAACTATGCCAATTGTTCCTAAAAACTGAACTTGAACTTTGCTTTTTCCTAGTATTGCAATCATGAGCAACTTCATATCTATGAATTTTAGTTTTCTCATCTATAAAATGGATAAAACAAGACCAACACTACCATTGGTGAATTTTAAAGTACTATATGACTATGAGCTGCAGGTTATTATTAATAATTGAATTGAACTCATAGATTAAAGTCTATCCCTCTTATAAATCATCCTAATGTAAATCAATATAAAAAGGTATTAGAAAAGAATGGGAAACCCAAATCCTCATCATGTTTATGACACTAAATGAATCTCAGATTTCAGTAGAAATTACCCGAATTGATGAGGCAAGGAGGGAATATCCTCGAAATGAGGATATAGTTGAAACTATGTATAAGAAGGCTGGAGGAAAGCTTAGAGGAAACCACATCCCTGTAATCTATAGCCTGAGTCACAATGACAGGAAAACGCATTTCTTCTGATCTTCATATGATGGCACAATGCCAATCTGATGATCATTAACAGGATTGCAATCCCCTTTAATCTCACATTGTCTTTGACCAACAACATCAAGGTTGTTTTGTTTCTGGCAGTCTCTAGATAGAGAAAGCTGTACAGGGAATCCAATCCTTCTACAACCATCAAGGGCATCTCTTTAGTTGAGACAGGAGCAATAGATGTATTGTCCCCTGCAGAAACTCAGTCAGATAATAAAAGTTCCAGATGTTACGGGCAAGGTCTTTAGAATATTTCTCAGAAAGAATTATTTCTTTCTTTGGGTCAATGACAGAAACATGACCCTGCCTTTAAATAATTTCAGAACACTTATCATTTGAATGGAATGGAGTGAAAACTATGTATTTTGTTCCTTGATTCACTCGAATTAAAGTTACATTTAGAAATGACTGCCTTACCAGCAAAATATCAGCCATCAGAATCTTCCTGAAAAGGAACAAACATTCTTACCAGGATGCTCTATCTAATTTTCCATTCCTCTTCATTTACATGTTCTTTGAAATAAGGGGCAGCTTATCTTTATTGACATCCAATTTCTTCTGTAACAGCCTGAACAGAATCATAGTTTTTCATTACCAACCTCTCTTTGAATGGACCCTAGCTAAAGTATTAAAAAATATATTGGCCTATACATACACATTTCTAGACCTTCCTTATTTTATCAGATTGGACAATTTCTATTGAAATCTGAGATTCATTTAATTACATAAACATGATGATAATTTGGGCTTCTCATTATTATTGTTGTTGCTGCTGCTGCTGCTGCAGTTGTTGTTATTGTTATTATTTTGGTGAAGCAATCCAGGTTAAGTGACTTTCCCAGGATCACATAAATAGTACATGTCAAATGACTGAGGCTAGATTTGAACTCAGGTTTTCCTAACTCCAGGTTCTCTATATAACAAGTCATCTAGCTGCCTCTTTCCTATTCATTTCTAATACCATTCACATTTGTTCTGAGCATTGTTTCCAGAGTCATGGGACTACGGATAATTAACTACATAAAACTGATGGTTTATCCCCAGTTATTTTGCCAGCTCTTTCATGGCTCTGCTTACCAAATGGCAGCTTGGATATGAATTGGCTTCTCCAAAGGTATGTTGATTTTTACTATACTGAATTCAACTCAAGGATTCTTTAGATAAGGAACTGTATCTAATCCTCTGACTTATCAGAGAGAGTGGTTCAACATAAACATGTATCATCTCTTTCATGGATCTGAGATTCTTTGATGACCCAACTTACCTTTATTTTTCCTTTCTTGTGCTGAGCAGAAATTTGGGAAGGAGCTTGTATAGGGAACTGTCAAGGACTGAAAATGAGGGATGAAGACAATGCTTATTGAGTTTTTCAAAATTTGGGAATTGGGGTGGGTGCAAAGGGGTCATGGCTAATCATAAAAGGGTCAGGATCAAAATGTGAACAAACCCAGAGCAAGGATCTAATTGATAAATCATGTAGCTAAGAGGGTCAGAGAAAATTATTAGCCAGCATCCAAACAAAGTTCAAATAGTAACTACAGAGGTTCAGTGTTCAAGTAATCAATGGTATCTAGATGGTACAATGAATAAAGTGCTAGATTCGTAATCAAGAAGAAGTGAGTTCAAATCTGGCTCAGATAAGCATTAACTATATATAATCCTGGAAAAGTCACTCACCCTATGTTTTTTGTTTTCAGTTTACTTATTTGGATAATAGAATAATAATAGTATTCACCTCCCAAAGTTATTTTGAACATCAAAAGAGGTAATATTTTAAGTGCTTAGCCAGTTTTGGACACATAATAGGTGCTATATAAATGCTATTGATCACTACTATCATCATCATATGATTATTACTGATAACTTAAGTGTAAAGCTTTACAAAACTTAAAACTTTGTAAAACTTAAGACACAAGATAAAGGCTAGCTATATTAATAACAAACACTTATATAGCTCATTGAAAATGATAAATCACTTATCCTATGCTATCTCGTTTGATCCTTGAATGAACCTTGGGATCTAGGTGCTATTATTATCCCTAATTTACAGATGAGAAAACTGAAACTGAGGAAGGCTAAATCCTCAGGGATGACTCTTGTTTCTTGGTAAAGACACTTAAATCATTTGCTATAGATTGTGTTAACACTCCTGGATGTCTTCCTTCACCTTGAGCTAGCCTTCCATAGCAAGAACTCACTTGGGTCTTGGTCAATGTTAACATCTACTCTAGAGACACAAGGAAATATGAAAACATAATTGCATCTCTCAAGTGGATTAAGGCCATTCTGATCCTAGAACAAACTTGCATAAAAACTGAACTTTTGCCCATTAGAGAAAAAAATCTAATGAGCCAATCTTCACTTTGCTTTTTACAACAAAGCAAGCAAAGAGAGTCCCCTGTGATAATGATAAATTCAGAGCATCACTCTGAATAAAAACGTGTAAAAATGAAAGAGAGAATCTGGTAAAGAGTTAATAAACAAAAGAAAAATAGCATGGTACATTAGAAAAAATAAAACTGGATTAGGAATTAAAAATCTTGAACTTAACTTCTTTGAACCTCAGTTTTTTTCACCTGTAAAATAGGGTTTATAACAAAGAGCACAAAGAAAATACTTTGTAAACTAAGTATATAAATGGATGCTATCATTATGATTATTGTATGTTATAGATAACATTATACATGATTATGATTATGATATTACAAGTGGTTCAGCAAGTGTATTTATCATCTGATTATCTAGAGCTCTCACAATTCCTTTAGAATGGGATTTTTTTTCCATTATGACATGAGTCCATCAAATCCCGCCAGACATCACAGTATCCACTGCCATATTGGACAGCACCTGGTTCATCTGCTTGTTCCACTTAGTTTGCCTATTGTTGCTTCCTTGTCATAGCCTGGACCTGCTAACAGTACCCATACACTTAAGTCAAACATAAATATGCTCCAAAGACTGAATATCTGTTTCTAGCTGTATGATCTGTAGTCATTAAATCTTTCACAGACTTCTTTTCTCCTTCCCTTTTTTCTGACAGCAGAGCTGTGTGTTTTATAGAGCAATGTTTTCCCCATTACACAGTTCCATTATTTTAAAAAGAGTTGGTGACGCACAGATCCCAGGAGATATTTGTATCATAAGATGTAATACTCCCAAGAGCGATTCCCCATGCAGATTAATTTTTTAAGCTTATGAGACTCTGTGAGGAGTTCTTTTCTCTCACTAAGAACATTCAAGATGGTGTCCTGGTGTTGAGAAATGTACAAGTGAAATAGTTTCTGTCACTAGAAGATGACACCATGGCTGAATTTGTAGCAGTGTCAAGCTCACTGCCTTCCACTCCAAGTGGTTCAGGCTTCATTGGTCTAAATAGCCAGTATAAATTACATGGGAGAGCAACTTAGTTAGGAGAAGAAACATTGGCCTTCCTTACAGTCAGAAGACCTGAGTTCAAGCACTGACTCTGCAACTTATATATGTGATAACTGTCAAGTCATTTCTCTTGTACACTTCAGTCTTCTCTTCTATAAAAATAGGGTAGGTAGAGGACTCTATTTCTGTCATCATAGGGATCAATGAGATAATAAATCTGAAAATGTCATAAAACTATAAGGCATTTTTTATACACTAATATCTTGGTAGGGGCTGATTGATTAAAAATTACCCCTCACCAGTTTCCCCATTTCCCTTTGTTCCTCATTTATTCTGTATATCAAGATCTGTTTTGCTCTCTGTTTTCCAGTGACTAATTGTTCTCAAAGGTTTGGGTCCTCTTCAGTGATTCAGAATGATCTAATTACTGTCCCTGGACCAGATATCCAATTACTACATCAGCACAAGAATCATAAGCCACAGGCAAAAGCTTTCTGTTGTCAGAATGGCTACTACTATTGACCTCTCTTAGGTACAACACACCAATTAACCAAAGTTTAACTAGAGTTCTGTTGCATTCATTCTTTGATTCTAATCTTTGACACTGCCTCATTAACTTGTTCAACAAAATCTAGAACAAGAACTCTACTTATTCTCCTTTCTCTGCTCATACTTTCATAAATAGTTACCTGGTTTAACCATAACATTATCTTATACTTAGTAATGGACTTTTTTATTTTATTCCCAGAACTTAGCATAGTACCTGGTATATAGTAGGCACTTTATAAATGCAAATGGAGTGATTGACTGATCATTTGAATTGAGGATGACACTAAAATTTTGAAAATAGGTGACTGAAAGGATTTTAGTGCCTTCGATTAAAAATAGAGAAATTTAGAAGACTCGGGTTTGTAGGAAAATTTTACACGTTGAATTTGAGATGATTTTGAAATATAGTTCAAAATGCTTAACAGACAATGATGCAAGCTGAAAAGTCAAGAATGTTTTTGTTGTTCAGTCATGTCTAATTCTTCCTGACCTCATTTGGGCTTTTCTCAGCAAAGACACTTGAATTGTTTGCTATTTCCTTCCCTAGTTCATTTTCCAGGTGGAGAAACTGAGGCACACAACGGTTAGGGACTTGCTCATTGTAAGGTGAGTGTTTCTGACTTCAATTCATCCCCCTATCCACTGAACCACCTAACTTCACCCAGAACACAGGACTTGATATTTAGATCTGAGGATCATCTCTAGAGTGATGATAATTTAATTTAGAGAACCTGATGAGGTCAAGAATGAGAGAGTATAAAGAGAGATAAAGGAAAGGAGGGACAGAAAAGAATCATGGGCCAACAAATGAATAATGAACCAACAAAGAAGTTTGAGAAAACAGGAACACAGGGAGGAGGAAATCCCAGACAAGTCCATCCCTATATCACTAATAAATATAAGAAGTGATATTTGAATTCAAGTCTTCTTGATTCAAAGCCTAGCATTGAGCATCAGAGATATCAAACAGTCCCAAGTACAACCAAACAAATTAAAGTGCAATTGAGGAATATTTAACAAAATAAATAAAAATAAAACAGAACATAGATAATTTGAATGTGGTTTTCTGGAACAATGTGGGGCCTGCCATGATCCATTTGTATGGTTTAGTGACTCTTTTTCTTTTTTAATTCAACATTATTGTTGTACATGATGCTTTGCTGCTTCTGAGACTGTTCAAATAAACTGCCCTGAGTCATTCAATTAATTAGTGACTCAGAAATCCAGGACCACAAGCCAGGCTTCTGAGTTCATATCTATATTTCTTTCCATTTTAAAAAACTCATCCCTTGACAAACATAAAGCAACTGGTTGCTGTCACCCAAACTCTGGGTCAGGCTCTCAATAGACACCAAAATAAATGACCCTGGCTACTTTGATCCTAGCAGACTTCAGACCAAAGATACTCCAGGGACATCAGAAAGAAAACAGAACTAGATATCTGTTCTTCCTCTGTACAAAACTCCTTAAGGAATAGTTTGTCCACAGAAATTAGCCTGGTGTAGAGATAGTGAAAATGCTTATGAAAGGCAATTTGTTTTCCATGAATTTCGCCAGATGGCCCAGGCTTCTAGGTATTACTTACGTCACCACTCAGGGAAAATCTGTTATCTTCCCCTGTTGTCAGAACCCCTGTGTAACATGGCCTGAGTATTATGACCTGTGCACAAGGCTACAGTACAGCATTGCATCAGGAATTTCAGTGACGTGGGGGATCATTGGAAGCAATGATAACAAGCAGAAAATAGAACAAATGGCTTTTTTCTACTGCTTTCCCATCTAGGAAGTTGCTAGGGATGGCATCTCCTTTATTGGGCATTCTTGGCAGAATCAACCAGAGCCACCCTCTTATTTCTGCTTTCAGATCCTTTCTCTATTCAATCTGATATGATTGGCTGACATCTCCAAAATGTACTCAGAAGCAGGTTTGAACACATTATATATCTACTGGGTCCTTATTACACACTCTCTTTTTTCCTTCTCCCTTTTCTTTCTCCCACCCCTTATTTGGCAGCCAGGACACAGCAAAAATAATTCTGGACCTGGGTCAAAAGGACCTGACTTCAAATCTGGCCTCAGTTATTTACCAGCTATGACAAATTTTTTAAGTTTTGAATGCCTCTGGATAAATTATTTAACTTCTGAATACCTCAGTTTCCTTCATTGTAAAATGGGAATAATAATAGCACCTACCTCCCAGGGTTGTTGAGGAGATCATATGAGATACTATTTATAGATCTCAGCATAGTGCCTAATCTATAATAAGTGCTTAATAAATGCTTATGCTTCCCTCCTCTCTTTCACATAACTATATCAATCTGGCACCAGCTAAAAACCAGGTGTCCACCAATCATTAATTATAAAAGACCTCCAGCAGCCTCCCTTGCTGACTTTCTTTCAAATTCTCTATTTCCTTTTTTTCTTTTTCATTTCCCCTTGTTTTCTCTACTTTCTTTTTTTCTCACAAAAAACTTCAGTTTCCTTAACTCATGATGTATCTTCTGCCATCCCCCCACTTTCCCCCAGCTTCAACAGTCTGTGAAATGGCGCTCCTTTCTCTTTCCTATAGGCTAGTTTCAGTCTTTTGTAATGAACTGAAGAGACCCGATTTTCAACCGTGAGGGTTGTCCCCAGATCTGTCTAATTTGTCAGGCTGGTTCCACCTGCCATCTGAGCAGCCTCAGGGCCCCATGACAGCCCTCATTTTCCAGGCTGACCCTCCACCTCTGCACCTTGACCCTCCTGTTCACATTCAGTTATTGCAAAGGGACAGGAACACAACCCACCGGTGCCTTATTGCAGTTTCAATTTCCCGAGAAGTTCCTGCAGCTCATTTTCAGCATCTCTATCTTTCTCTGTGCCTCCCTCCTTCCTCTCTGCTCCTAAAGAAGCCTAACTCTGGCAGGTGTAGATCTATTTCTCCATGGTAGAGTCCAATGCAAAGATACAAGTTCTTCTTAATCTGACTAGTCTTTGGATGGCTTCTTGGACCACCCTGGAATTTTAATAGTTTGTATTTGCAAGAGATACTAGATCTGGTGTCAAGAGACTCCGTTCCCATCCTTACACTGAGACTTACCAGCTGTAAGACTTGGGACACATCAGTTAAACTTCATGAACTTCAAATCCTCAATTTTCTCATCTGTTAGAGAATCTTGTCACTTCCCAGAGCCCCCCAACACACACACACACACACACACACACACACACACAAACACATACTTTATAGATATTGATACTGATAGAAAGGGCAGTTTACTGATGGTTGTATGTGTATTTGTGTGTGTATAAATATACTCATATATGTATATACATATACATATGTAAACAGTAGAACTAGAATTCAAATTCTTAGCCACTGTTTCTAATTTTAGTGCTCTTTCTGCTGTACATTTATATTTAAACTCTACCAGCTGTAAGTCTTCTGATATAGTGATTTAAAGTATAAAAAATCCTTTATAAGCAGCACTTTATTTCACAGTTTTATTATTATTATTATTATTTTATTTCCTTGTATAAGGTACTGTCCCTTTGTATATGGGGATTTTAGTTGCTGTAAAGGGAAGGGGGAAAATGTGTATAGAGCCATGATGGCTTGAGAAAAATCAAAGCACTTCTTTACAATAAGAATATTTGAGGAGAGAGAGAGTTTTGAGAGATCTCAGAGACAAAAGCCCTGACTGAAGATGGGATGGCAAAAAACCATCATTGTCTGTAAATTCATTCACTTACAGCTATTTTGGGAATCTTGATGGTTGTGATGAGAGTACAACTTTAACAACTGACTGGGGAAAAGGGATGAAGTACATAAAACATGCTTTTGAGGGTTGGGGGGGAGAGCAATCAGAGTTAAAGGAATTCCCAGAGTCACATAGTTAGTAAATATCTGAGACTGAATTTGAACTCAGGTCCTTCTGATGCCAAGTGAGTGCTCTATCCACTGTACCACCTACCTGCCCCATACAACACACTTTTACATTCAATCTGCATTATTAATATTTTATCCATTTTCTTAAGTCTAGGTAATGGACAAAACCACTCTGATTTGTAGCATTTGCAATTTCCAAAATATAAGTGCTCATACTGAAAATTTAACAATAGGCTCTCATAGGGGCAATTAGGTGATGCAGTGGATAGAGCACCAGCCCTGAAATCAGGAGGGCCTGAGTTCAAATTTGACCTCAGATACTTAACATTTCCTAGCTGTGTAACCCAAGTCACAACCCCAATTGCTTCAGCAAAAAAACAAAACAATAGGCTCTCATGAACCAATTTGGGTTAGCACTAATACATACTTGATTATAACTAAGAAGTATATAGAACAAATAACTGTTTAGGGACTATGGAGTGATTATATGAAGCCTTTTAAGGTCATACCTGACAGAAAACTGAATTTTTATTGACTTTCAAATCACAGAAAAGTTAGAAAGCATTTATATTTTTATTAAAGCTTTTTCTTTTCTTTTTTTTTTTGGTTTTGTTTTGTTTTTTTTAAAGCCTTTTATTTTCAAAACATATGCATGGATAATTTTTCAACATTGACCCTTGTAAAACCTTGTGTTCCAAATTTTCTCTCTCTTCCCCCCAACTTTTCCTCTAGATGGCAAGTAATCCAGTATATGTTAAGCATGTTAAAATATATATATATGTCAGTGTGCAAAAATGTTTATGGCAGTCCTTTTTGTAGTGGCAAAAAACTGGAAACTGAGTGAATACCCATCAGTTGGAGAATGGCTGAATAAGTTATGGCATATGAATGTTATGGAATAATTTTGTTCTTTAAAAAACTATCAGCAGGATGATTTCAGAAAGGCCTGGAGAGACTTACATGAACTGATGCAAAGTGAAATGAGCAGAACCAGGAGATCATTGTACACAGCAACAAGCTTATACAATGATCAATTCTGATAAACATGACTGTCTTCAACAATGAGATGATTCAAAACAGTTTCAATGATCTTGCGATGAAGAGAGCCATTTGCACCGAGAGAGGACTGTGGGAATTGAGTGTTATTCAAAACATAGCATTTTCACTCTTTTTGTTGTTGTTTTCTTGCATTTTATTTTCTTTCTCGTTTTTTCCAGTCTGATTTGATTTTTCTTGTGCAGCAAAATAATTGTATAAATATATATGCATATATTGGATTTAACATATATTTATACCATATTTAACATATATCGGACTACTTACCATATAGGGGAGGAGGTGGGTAAAGGGGCAGGAAATTAGAACACAAAGTTTTGCAGTGGATAATGTTTCAGAATTATCCATGCATACTTTTTGAAAAATAAAATGCTTTAATAAAAAATGTCAGCAAGCATTTCTTAAGAGTTTGCAATATGCTCAACACTAGGAAGGAAAGATGGAAAAAAAGAAAAGAAAGAAGGCAAGAAGGAAAGAAAGGCAAGAAGGAAGGAAGGAAGAAATAAAGAAAGGAAGGAAAGAAAGAAGAAAGGAAGAAAGAAAGGAAGGAAAAAAGGAAGGAAGGAAGGAAGAAAGGAAAGAAGGAAGGAAGGAAGGAAAAAAAGAAGGAAGGAAGGAAGGAAGGAAGCAAGGAAGGAAGGAAGGAAGGAAGGAAGGAAGGAAGGAAGGAAGGAAGGAAGGAAAGAAGGAAGGGAGAAATAAAAAAATACACTCCCTGCCCTCATGGTGTTTACATTGTAGTTTTGGAAAAAGCTAGGAACACACACACTATAAATTGATTAAACAGAAAGGACTCTGAAAGGGGAAGGCATTAGCACATGGACAACCAAGAAAAGTCTTCTAGAGGAGATGGTATCTGAAATGTCTTGAAAGAATTCAGAGAAACTAATAGATGGAGGTAAAGAGCAAAGCATTCCAGACATGGCAAAGAGTAAATACAAAGTCATGGATATTAAAAAACGTAGTTGTATTTGACAAGGAGATCAGTGTGACTGGGACGTAGAATGTACAGAAGAGAACAAAGAATATAGAAAGACTGAAAAGATAGGAAAGGATTAGATTATAAAGAATTTTCTAGATGTCAAAAAAGGAAATGTATATTTTATCCCTAAGAAAATAGGGAGCCACTGGAGCTCCCTGCCCTTTAGTGCTTCTCAGTGCTTACTCATTTTGCCTTACTGTGCCCTCTATGGCTTTAAAAGGAGAAATAAAGGGGGAAAGATAAGCTCTGCAGTTGCTTTGCTATGAGTTGTACCAACTGTAAAAATGGCATGGCTTCACCAAGACCTGTTTGGAAAAGACAGAATCTTCTGCTATTTGAAGCACTCACTGACTGGATAAAAGCTTCATGGCTCTCTTGCTATCTAATACTTTTAATGAAGAAACTTCTCAGGGTCCTGGAATAAATTTGAGGGGTTTGGAAGTTTTCCAGTTAAAGTAAAAAGCTCATCACTGAAATATGTCACCATTTTCTTAGGGTCCTGTCAAAAGTAGATGTGAGCTTAACACTGCTTCCATGGCCTGAGTATAGTGGAGATGTATGATCCCCAAGAAAAAAAAAGGTTTCAACACCAGAAGAAAGCAAAGAAACAGATTGGTCCAGTAAATGATGTATGGGTACAGACCATTTCCTAAAGAGACAAGTATCAAAGCTAACAGTCCAGAGTTATAAATTGCATTGTATACAAGGGTTTCCTTACTCATATGCCATATGGTTAAGTTTCTGTAAGTGTATTTCCACTGTCCCATGTACATTGATATGTTACTCAAATTTATGGATTGACTATGGTGATAATTGATTACCTCTGCTTTCTCCTTATATTGAATAAATATTGTTAAAACATATTTTTGTCTTCTAATAAGTAAAAGCTGTGCTATAGTCATTCCTTTTCTTGCCTTCTAATGAGTAAATAAAATGCTTCTTCTTGCCTTGACCTCATCATTAAGGTAAGTTATTATTATCAAGATATTGTTGTTTATTAATATGGCTATCCATTATAATTAACACAATTATATTCATGTTAAGGTATTATTTAATGTTTGATTCTATATTGTCATCATGATTGATTTGTGCAAATGAGAAATACAACAGTGAGGACTCAGGATCTCTAGTGGTAAATAGCAGGACTGTAATTCTTTCACATCAGTGTTAACCAGTGGGACTCAGTGCCCCCTTCCTCCAAAGTTCCACCAAAGTTGCCAGGACAAATGCAAGACTTGGCGAATGAGCCACCCCAGAGAGAGAGAAGTATATATGGTTGCCATATTAGTGCCCTAACCTGGACTTTATACAACAATTCATTGAAATAAGTAATAAAAGCACTCACAAGGGATCTTGTTTTTAATGACAATAGCAAGGTCTATCCTAAGCTGTTCCTATAGCAGAAAGGTAGTGAAAGCCAGAAAAAAATAATATGGCTTTGCTCTTCTGTCTCTTCAGGAATCACCTTGGTTACCTAAGAGATTTGCCCCAATACCATTATTTTTCATCCAATTCTCTTTCAACCAGAATGTGCCAAGTCCTAGGCTCAATAGTGGCAATACAAAGATAAAAATTAATTCAGTTCTTGCCTCAACTGAAAAGAAATAGCAGATACTCAGATAACTATATGTGAAATAGATACAAGACAAATAAAAATATTTTTGAGGGAAGGATTGAGCACTAACATTGATTTTAGATTTTTAATGCAGCTCTAGAGTAAGTAAAATTTTAACTATTGAATTTCTATATAACTTTAAATTATACATAAGCCTTGCTTTTTCAACAAGACTGTAAGATTCGTGGAGGAGCATTATATATTTTTTTTTCTATCTCATGACAATATTAACAAAATTCTGAATGTAAAGTGCCCCATGGCCCAGGGCAATACCTGGTAACAGAACAAAAAGGGGGCATAATAAGCACAATGGCCTAAGACAACATTCATGCAGTGAATCCAGAAGTCTGAGACTTGTAATTTTTGGTTGTTTTTGAGTGGTTTCACTGGTGTTCAATTCATTTTACCCCATTTGGGGTTTTCTTGGCAAAGATACTGGAGTTACTTGTCATTTCCTTTTCTGGTTCATTTTATAGATGAGGAAACTGAGGTAAACAGAGTTAAGTGATTTGCACAGGAAGTATTGGAGTCCTGATGTAAACTCAAGAAAGGTGAGTTTTTCTGCTAGCACTCTGTCCATTGCACCACCTGATTGTAATTAGAGGGCTTGACTTGTAGTTTTCCTCTTTACTATCTGTGTGGTTTTGGTCAAATCACTGAATATTTCTGTTTCTTCATCTTTGAAATGAGGAGATTGGATAAGATAGTGTCCAAGTTCCTTCTAGGGGTTACAGTCCCTTAACTATAAGCACCTGTGCACCTACCCCCAACTGAAGGGCAAGGACCCAGCAGAATTGTTTTATATTGGGACCCCAATAATCTCTTTTCCTTGGCTAAGCTGTTTGGTAGTACCCTGCATACCCTTTGGCAGAGGACAGCAAAGGTCACAATGCTATAGCAATAACCTACTGAGCAGTGGCCTAGCACTCCATTAGAAAACTAAATCTGAGAACAACCACATATTTTCTAAATAATATATGTATATCTGTGTTATTATGCTGTGCGTTACAGAACATAAGCAGAACATTAAAAGCAAAAAGAATGAAGTAAAATGAAGTAAATATTTGAAAATCTTTTTTCCACAATTTTTATTTGATAATTGACCCCTCCAAATCCTCCTTTTTATTTATTTTATTTTTTGCATTTGAAAGCAATGTGATTGAATATGCTTAATTATTTTTGAAAAATCTGTGTGTGTGTCCTTGGAGATGACTAGACTTGTAAATCATAATTCTTTGTTAGTAATTAATTATTCAGTTAATTTGATCAATGTAGCTAACCATGCAGGTGAAATTCTTCATTTTAAAATATTTTTATTGAAAGATACATAATATAATAATCCAATAATAGGATGTAACACTCAGTGAACAGAACGGCTTTTCTCCAGGATTCATATTTCTCATCATACACAATGCAAAGACAATAAGCAAAACTGAATTATCTCTGATTTCAACCTAGCAGAGTTTCAATATAAATTCATTGCTTTTTTAAACATGGTTCTGCTTAATGGATTATATTATGCTTTAATTTCCTATTCATGTTTGAAAATTTTAAATGTGTTTTGTATGAATGTGAGAAATATCAAGAAAGCCAGTTTTGCTGAACTTCAGAGGATGGAGAAGGAAAACACTCCATATTAAAGTTGGAAATGAAGGATGGGGACAGGTTGTGAAGGGTATTAAATATTAAATGGACACAAAGTGATTTAGGGGGCGAGGGAAAGAGAATTTTCCCAGTACCCTCTGCATTGATGCTATTGTAACTTTTCATGGCTGGGTTATAACTTCCCCAAAGAGAAAATAACTGATACAGAAGGAGAAAAGCTGGATTTTTCTATAATGGCAGAAGGGAATAGTGAATCATGATCCATCTTCCCATGGTCCGATTGATTGATCACATACCCCTTAAAGTTATGTCACACAGTTCCCTTAGAATCAATCCATGATGCCCCCTTCCTCAGAAAGCCACAATCTCACTGGGAAGATCAAAAGTCTGATCAATTAGCTATTCTTTGAGGAGCATTTGGGGTCTTGCCAGTCCTTGAAGCAGGGCACTTGTCAAGTCAAGTCAATAAACATTTATTAAGTTATTACTATATACTAAGTATTCCTCTGAGTTCTGGGGATACAAATACAAGCGAAAAAAAAACTGTTCCTGACCTTAAGGAATTTCCATTCTAATCAGAGAAGACAACACATACAAATTAAAGGATATTTGGAAGGGGAAAAAAGGGTATAGACATGGTGGTAAAATCTGGAGTGTCAGAAGCAGAGTAGAAAAAGGAATGAAGGAAAATTGGCATAAATCTTTGCCCAAAATGTAGAGTGCAGGATAAATTTACCAATGGGAAGAGGGGTCACTTCTCTACAATTCTATCTTGTCAAGCTTGATAATGGATTAAAAGCACAGAGGAAATGATATTTCAAGTACCATGGCTTCCACATTTCCAGAAGCCAAAGCATGGACTGTGGAAGCAGATACATGTATCATACCAGATTATGATGGGGACCCTGTTCACAAGAAAACTGAGTCACTTGTGTTTTCATGACCATTTCCTCTACTACCCTCAGTATGAAGAGCCTCATCCTTGCCTGAGCCTGTTATCATATCATGGGTCATCCTCATGGGATCAAAACAGAAGTGGTCTTCCTGGACTATTCCAATTTATTTTCAAAACAAAGTTGTATGTCACTGCAATAGGTTCAACTGAATGATCTTTTTGAAACTGAAGATAAATTATAAAATTTCAAAATTGGAAAGTATCTCAAAGGCCAGTTAGTTCAAACTGCATTTGGTCAAGAATACAATTTCTTCAATTTAATTTAATTAGCATGTATTAAATGATTGCTATCTATAAGACACAGGAAGTATGAAGTAAAAAACAAAATATTCCCTACTCTCAAGAAGCTTACATTCTACTTGAAGAGGGGATATGGGATACACAAATAAACACAACATAATCTAGAAAGCAAGGAAGAACCAAAATCTCAGGAAACAAGGAAATTGCAGTGAACGTGTAGAAACCTGATTTTGGACTGAGAATTCCAAAAGGCAAAAAGGCAGAGAGTTTATGAAGGGGCAACTTGTGTGGATGTATAAAGTTGGAAAATTGAATATTAAGTTCATAGAATAAATCCTAATCTATATTCCATTAGCTGGGATAAGGAGTGCAGAAAACTGAAGAAGAGAAAGCAAGTTAAAGCTAGATTGTAGAGGACCTTTGATGTCAGACTGAAAAGTTTGTATTTTTTCTAATGGCAACAAGGAATTACTGAATTTTGATGAGTGAAGTATTATGAACAGGCCTGTGCATTACAAAAATTAATCACATTTTCTAAGGGTGGGTACAAGTGAAGATGACAAATGATACATTGAAAAATATGGTTCAGAAATAGGAAATAGCAAAGGTCTAAGTCCTATAGACTACACAGAAGCCTCATGCCTATAAATCACAAATACATTCTTAGAGAAAGGAACTGAGATGTGATAATGATCAAATAATATCACAGCAAATGAAAGTGATTACATTTTAGGACACAGGAGTCGTCTCATTATATATATATATATATGGAAGTTATTTTTAAGGCAGGTGTTTGTGTACACTCAGACCATCAACTTGTTGGGAAAAGGTCACAATTAATACAAAACTGGAAAAAAGAATGAAAATGTGAATAAAGACAGCATGAAATTAAAATAACTACACCTTGATCTATGTAAACAAGTTTTTGATGCCAAATAATGGGAAATGGTTGAAAGAAAGAACACCAACATTCATTATGACAATTTTGCATAGAATTTCAATGTCTGTAAGTCATTTGCCATAAGAAGAAAACTGACCAACGAGTCTTAAAATTAGCTTAATCAACAATAAACAGTTAAGAAGAATGGTATGATGTTTAGATCTCATATATTTAAGTTATCTCACATATTTAAAATATGAACATATATGTGAATTCTTTGGGAAAAGATGGTAGAAGATTAGGAACAGTATTGTCTCATAAAATGGGGAAGAGCAAAGAAGGATAAAGCCAGATTCAGAAAAGGTTGATAAAAATCTTAGCTAAGCAAAAACATCCCAAGGGCATTCATGAATAAAACTGGGAAGAGAACAACAAATAAACGCCCACCAAAATGGGAAAGAATATTTAAATATTCTAAAAATCAAACTCTTTTCACTATCAATATGAATCACTACAATCACAGTCATCATATTAGGACTTGATAGCACAGTCCCAGATGTGCTTTTTGAGAAAGTAGAAATGGTTCTAAAGATAACAAAGATAGAAAAAACAGCTAAACTAGGAAAATATATTTTGAGGAGGTTCATGCTGGCAAGGCAATACTATTTTGACTATGTTAAGGGATTGATTTCCCAGTTATGAGTGCAAGATGACAAAGATATAGAAAAATATTGGACATTATTAAAGACAGTTGGCCTAGAGAATGTCAATTATTATCAAACTACATGCCTACTTTTATTTCTATATAAAGTGCTCGTGTGCATTAAGAGCATCCTTGAGAAAAGTATATTTAAAAAAAGAACAGGAAGGTTTTCAAAGGAGATATTCCAAAATCTACTATATTCTTATCATAACAAGAACTGAAAGATGCAAAAAAATACAAAATTTCTTTATATTTATTATTAGTTGAGCAGAAGAAAGCATCTGCCTTGGTAGAGCAAAGTATCACCTTAAGGGTTATTCCTTCAAAGTATTTCTCATGTATTTCTGAAAATTACACAAAATTTCTTGAAGAATACAATAGAAATAATTGATTAACATTGGATCATTAATATCAATAAGAAATAAAGCAATGTGTATATGTTCATCAAAGATATTTACCACTGTTATAAAGAAACAACAGTGTCAAATATAATTGGAAATAAGATTCTTAGTAGATGGTGATGACTTCTGGAATATCTTTGAAGGACACTACAAAGCAACAATGAACTAGGACTAAAAATTAGATAGAAAGAAGAAAACGGACTGGGTCACTTTAAATAATTCTAAACTTCCCCAAGAAATAGCACAAACAAATTACAAACAAGGAGATAGTCAGAAATGTATCATCAAATAAATTTATGTCTCAAAAGGATAATTGGTTACTTGTATAATAGAGCAAGCAATAACTAATGGACCCTACAAGTGTTCCATAGGGGTCCTGGCAATGTCAAGAGAATGTGAGGAAGACCCTGACACATTGGGTGAACCCCTTATGGCAAATGAAGGAGAACATAAGTGAGAGTCATATGGAATAGTCAGATATGGATGGATTGGGATTTGCATCCCGGAGGCAATACTAACATTCATGGAATCACAGATTCCTAAGAGTACTGGGGATTGGCAGAGAAGTTACTTTGGAATCTCTCATTCTCTATGATCCTTCCTAGATAACTTTGATGACATCTGAAGATGATAGGTCACAATGTGACTCCTTGGGATATTGAATCCTGGAAAAACTTCTAACGGTTTGTGCTTTCCCTTTCTGGGTGATTTGTACCTTGTGATTATGTTTGTTACCTCAGATTTGGGGGGAGGTCTGTCTTCTAGAACTCATAAATTCTCAGATGATAAAGCTTCCTGAGAGAGCTACAGCACCTGCCTGAGATCTACTCCTATTATACTCAAAGTCTCTTAAGAGTCCCAGATTAAAAAAAATGTCTTTTGTGTGTTTGGGAGAAAAAAAATTACCTCTGAAATAGACCTATAATCTATTCCAGAGAGTATAAATTTCCATATCAACTAATTGGCAGACCAGATAAAACACTTCTACAGGAATCTCTGAAAAAGATTTAGACAGTCTGAAAACTATTTATTAAGTACCTACTATGTGGCAGGTACTATACTAAGCTTGAAAAATACAGAAAAAGGCAAAACAATCCTTTCTAAATGGAAGGAGTTTGATGATTAAGAGGAGAGATAATATGTAAACCAATAGTAAAAACAAGATATAGCCAGGATAAATTGGAATTGATCAATAAAGTGAAGGCAGCAGAATTAAGAGAGATTAAGAGAACTTCCTGTAAAAAAAAATATGATTTTAGCTGGGACTTGAAAGAAACCAGGAGATAGAGATGAGAAGGGAGAAATTTTCAGATGGGGAACAGCCTGAGAAAAAGACTGGTATCCAAAGTTAGAGAGTTATGTTTGAGGAATAGCACCATATATTTCCATTTGGTTAGAGTCAATTACCACATGAAGGGATCTGTGTGGGTATGCTGTTTTGTCCACATAAGTTATATTATTAGTCTGTGTGGTTCTGTCTAGATGTGACTGGCAAGGAGGCAAGAAAAAAATGTCAATAGAGTCTCCTCTCCCAGTTCTTCTACAAATACGTGACTCCTGGTAGGAGGGAAAGGAAGAGGTTGTAACCAGACTATTCCCTCCTCTTTCCTCAGATGAAAGGGAGTACCTGGCTAGAACTATATCTATTTCTTCCCTTCCTCCCTAAATATTGGTAGGTGAGGGGAAATAATTTTCAATTTCAAGCTTTGCTCCCTGATCATTATCCCTTAACTGGAAAGAAATGACCCAAGCTAGATATCTAAGAGTTGACTCTCTTCTGACTAAGTATCAATTTTAATGAAAACACATAGAAAATAGTGAATACACTCACTCATCCAAGTTGTTAGCAAAGCAGACATCAAAGAAGGTATACATGTAAAAATATACCAGATGATACAAAACTGAAGGAGCTTTCTTATTGGTGCGAGATAATTTCAGAAAGAGAGATGAAAGACAGGCAGACAAAGAAACAGTGAAGGAGGTAGGGTGATAAAAGAGAGGGCTTACTGGGGAAGGGAGTGGTCAGTAGAAAAACACATTTGAGGAGGTACAGGATGAAAGGAGAGAGAATAAATGGAGGAAATACAATTAGCAATAGTAATTGTAAAAAAAAAAGATTTTCAAAGCAAGTTCTTTGATAGAATATTATTGTTCTCTGAAAAAGGATGAGCAGGATGCTCTGAGGAAAAAAAAAAACCTGGAAAGTCCTCCATGAACAAAGTGAAATATTCTTTATGTAAAATAATAGCAATGTTCTGGGATGACCAGCTTTAAATGTCTTTGTTATTCTCAGTAGTATAATCATCCACAACTATGCTGAAGGACTTATGATGAAAAATCCTGTCCATACCCAGAAAGTGAACTGATCGAGTCTGAATATAGATCAAAACTTTCTCTATTACTCTCTCTACCTCTCTCTTTATTTTTAACTTAATTTTTCTTGAGAGTTTTTATTTTCATTAGAGTGAGAGATCTACATTTTCTTTTGCAACTTGACTGTTATGGAAATGTTTTGCTTAACTTCACATGTGGTTTATTGTGGGTGGGGATAAGGGATAACCTAGAAATCAAAAATCTTAAAAACAAATGTAAAAAACCCATTCCTTTGAATGTAACTGGAGAAAAATGTTAAATAAATAAATTTTAAAGAAAAGGAGAAAGAGAAAAAGAGAAAGAAAAAGAGAGAGAGAGAGAGAGAGAGAGAAAGAGAGAGAGAGAGAGAGAGAGAGAGAGAGAGAGAGTAAAATGCCAGTTCTTTGAATATCACTTTCTTTCTAGAATCTTTATTTTCCTTTTAGGATCTGAAAAGAGTCTGGTACCGCATGTCTTCTCTTTCAAAGATAGAAAACAGAAGACTTGGATCTTTCCTTTCCCAAGCTCCCACCAACTTCACCCCTTAAGCAGCTATAATGAGCATTAATAATCATTATCCACCAATGAGAATTTGATACAAAGAGCCCTTGAGGACATGTTATACATGTTTTACATAATTAAGATTTCAAATAGGGAAAGTTCTAATACATGTGACAACTTCACAGGATTCATTATTTGTACTAATCAAGACCTAGCAATGCTTCCTCTACTCTCCACTTTCACAGCCAAAACCCTGTTTAAATCTTGATCACCTCTTCCCTGTATTGTTGAATTAAACTCTCTCCTCTCTAAAGTCATCCACACAGCCACCAAAAGCATCTTCCCAAAGCACAAATCTGACAATCATATTGCAGTTCAACAATCTTCACTGAATCTCTCTTGTCTCTAGAATACAATTTGAACTCCCAGCTTAGCTTTTAAAGCCCTACAAAGTCTTTTCCTTTTTGGTCTGTTTCCCTTCACAGAGTCTACATTATAACTCAACTGCCTAAAATGACATTTTGTAATAGCAGAATTTATCTCTTACTTTCCCATGCCTTCAATACAGTTCTCCCTCAATTTGGCTTCAATTATGGCCTCTAACTTGCTTCTAAATTCAAAAAAGAAGTCCTTCTTGATTGCCCTTGTTTTTGGTAATATCTAATTCCTCACGTTTGCTTATATGTGTACCCTGTTTAAAGTAAACTCCTTAATGGCAGATTCTGATAGTTGTTCTGTCTTAGTAAGTATATCATATATGCTTAATGAATTGAGATGAATTAAATCAAATGAAAAATGCTTTTTAACTTCTTCTTCCTTCATAACATATCATAATAGAAAGCATGTTAATCTAGATGGAAATGGATAACACATTGTTATATAAGCTAGTTATACAGACATGATCCCTGCCCTACAGGAGTATGATATTGAAGATTGCCTCAAGACAAACTAATACTCAAGGTCTAAGCTACAGTAAGCACTGGGAACATCCTGATGGGTCCTCAGCTGAAAGATGCCAGCCTTACTGATATTTTCTATGCTCTATAGAGATCTCCTTTATTAGCACCAAAATCCTATAGCCATCCATAATAACATATAAAGGACATCCAAATAGTAATAAAGGCAACTAGGTGACACAGTGAATAGAGTACTATAACTAGAGTCAGAAAGACTCCTTTTTTGTAAGTACAAATTTATCCTTGGATACTTACTGGCTGTGTGACTCTGGGTGAGTCACTTAATCTTATTCGCTTCAGTTTTCTAATTTGTAAAATAAGCTGGAAAAGGAAATGACAAGCCACTCCAGTATCTTTGAAAGAAAAACCCAAATGAGTCATGAAATGTCAAACATGACAAAAAATGATTAAATGATAGTTAAAAAGACAACACTGAGCTAATACATAAGCAAAATATGTATAATTTGGGCAAGTGAAAGAGAATGACAAAAATGTCATCTCCCTTCTAAAAGGTTAAGGATACTCTCTTTCCAGAGCTGAAAGTGTCTTCCCTTGATTTTCTTACCCTTCCTTTCCCTTCCCCTTTCCTTGCCCCTACCATTCTATTTAATTCAACCATATTTATTAAGAACTATTCTGTGCCTTATCATAAGAGATTTTTAAAAAGGAAAAAGAAACTCATCCCTAAAAAAAGAAACATGGCTAAAGATTGGATTATGCCTAAGAAAAGACCGAGACAAGGAGATTTAGGAAAATTTTGAGAGAGAGAAAATTTTTTTCATATGGGAGGGATCAAAGAGAGCATCATGCAAAAGGTGATGTCCAAAGTGCGTCTTGAAAAAAAAAAGAATGTCAGTAGGTAGAAATGATGAAGGAGTGGGTTTCAGGCATGGAGGTATCCTATGTGAACTCATGGGGGCTGGAGATGACATGATGGGAAAGAGAGAACTGTGAACAATGGACTAATGAGCTCATACTCCAATTTTGCTAAGGCTCTTTTCTCTTCTTTGCCCTTTCTTTCTCCACTTTCCTCTTTAAATGAGCTCATTATTGATATCCAAGCCCAGAATCTTTCAACATCTTCCTCCTCATCTTCCCCCTTTTTCTCCTCTTTCTCCTTTCTTTCTTTTCCTTCTCTTCCTCTTTTTCTTCTTCTCCTTTTCTTTCTCCCTCCCAAGCTTCTTCTCCTTCTCATCCTTTTCCACTGTTCAATTCCAAATAAAAATGTGTTGCCTAGAATCCAGGAATTGTACTTTATGAGCCCTAGCAATTGATACTGTGCATCCTTAATAGCAGCGTAATCAAAAGTTATGATGCATTTTTCTGTAATCACAAGAAATGATACCCACTTAACGTTAAGTAAAGCAGATTCTCCACCAAAAAAAAGTCAAAAGCATTTCAATTTTCATTTTGAAAGTGAGTCAGAATCAATTTGGTAAAGCAGTTAACAGCGACAGTGAGCCCCTTTCCAGTTCATAACAGGTACAATTTGCTTTTAACAAACAGCCAAGCTGAGGTCTCCAATGCTGGATTAACATGGTGTATTCAAACCTTCTGACTATTGTGTATTTAAATTGGGTAATAGAGACCATCGGAGAAGCGCCAACATGAATCTTAAGAGGCAGCCCAATTTGCCCGCGTCTAGAAAACATCCTTTAAAAAAAATAAATATAAATAAACTGGTAAGGAGTTTTCATAGGGATTTGAGAAGGAAACAGTCAAAAATCGTATCCAAAGGGCCTGTATGTGAGCTATTAGCAGCTACATGAAACTCCAAGTTGTACAGGGAGAGGGTGGAAAATGTCTTTATTTTGCAAAGAGCATCAGTGCATTGTGTCTCCTCACTCACTTCCCCCAAAAGGAGGGTGTCAGCTAAAAGAGACAAGTGTTAAATTTTAATTGGGTTTAGAAAGCCGACCTCTCTTATTCCCTACCCCACCCCCAGCCCTGCACACACTCACACATACTCCTGCAGGAACTGTGAAGATGGTTGACAAAATGTACTTGTCTAATGTAATTATGTGTCCCAAGGAGCTGATTGGTAATAATAATAAGGGAGAAAAATCACTGTAACCTTAAATTATCACTGTGACATTCTTTCCTTTCCTTTTTTTTCTTCTCCTTTTCTGCTTTTCTCTTTCCTTGTTTCTTAAGGAAAACAGGTTTCTATATTTTTTTCCTACTCCCTAGTTTTCAGGGGAATTGTAGGAGCTTGATGAAAAATTCATGTTCTTAGCCAATAATTGGCATTTTTGTTTCCCTGTTTTTTAAAAAAAAGAATGTCTAACTGTTTAAAAAGGAACAGAAAAAGAAATTCTCAGTGCTGTTGTTAAGATAAAGTCCCTAATATTGCTCAGTCTGAGGCATTCTGGGGCTCGTTCCAAAGAAACCACAATAATCCTGCCGATCGAAATTTGAACACATTCCTAGTACTATTTTTTTAAGAGCCAGAAGTAATGAAAGCTGACTGGACATATGCAATTATTAAAACGTAATCCGCTAGAAATGAAGTCAATTCAATAGTGCAATGTTCTACTTTCTTTTTAGTTTTTAGACTTCAAATAAGAGTCTCCTAAATTCCAACTGAAGCAGCTGTTGGAATCAATATTGTGAGGCTCTAAGCAAAGGACTTCATTAACGTGATGCTGGCCAAAAGCTGGGTATTGATCCCAGTTGGATCTGAAGTGAAAGTCAGTCTTAGCTACATCTAGAGTCTAACCCAACATAGGAGAAAAATAGCCAGGGAGGAATTTAGGATCAACTCTATAGGAAGTTCCCCACCCCTCACTCCATTCCCTCCATATCTGGCTCTGACTCAGACTTTGAGCGCAGAAAAAAGAACCTGATACTTTCTTTCATAAGAAATCTTTTTTGATGTCAGAGAAATTGTTATACTACAGCTACTCATGGGCAGTGAGAACTGAGGGACCCAAGAATTTTGTGCATAGGTCATAGGTATAGAGCTAAGACTAAAAATTCTATCATTTTACTATCTGGGATAAATTTGGCTTGGTTGAGTGGCTGGCATCCAGTGACCTTGTGATATCCTAAAACTAGTGAATGCAACATAACCATTGATCTCAGGTGTCTTGAATGGCAAAGACCTAAGCAAAAGATTATGTGGACTGTCCCACTACCAGTATTCTGGGGGAAAGGAAATACTAGAAGAAGGGAATGAGGATAACATGACCTCCAGGAGAAGAGTTGGAATACAGGTAACATCAGAGACCTATGGTTCCTTTTGTTGGTGATTCTCCACTGGTCCTGTATCTCCATCATCTTGGACAGCATTTAGCTCCAAAAACTTATAAGGTTCCATTCAGTAGTAATGACTAGTAGCAATAGTTCTTTTATGGCTCCATAATATTGGTCCACTACTGTCCACAAATCAATATTAATTTGGGGGAGGTGTAAAATAACTAAAGTTCAACTAAATAGCATGTTTTAGTTACTGGCTTCTGTAATAATATGGCTGATTATTATGGAATCATGACATTTTGGAGTTAGGAGATACACCTGAGTTCATTTGGTCCGCCCCCAAATTGAAATATAGAGTCACATAATCTTCATATGAATATTCAATCTTCTCAATTTCAGAAACCTGGGTAGCAAAGCATCCATATCTACCATGTTAGTGCCTTGAGGCAAACCATCAATGGCTCTGTTATAGTTACAATACTGCATGAATATGGATGACCACTAGAGTGAGAAATGAAGGCAAGGACCATCAAGCTAGCAGGCACTTTTACTGGATTAGTAGGCTGAAGGCTAACCTGGAAGCATAATTCCATACCAGTGCTTATCATCCCTCTTGCACCAGAACCCCTCAGCATTTACACACATGGTTTCTGCCACAATTAAGTATTTAATGACACATTTCTCTCTAATGGCTTCAATTCATTTTTCATAGAAACAGAAAATAAAGTTAGGATAAGAAATGAACTTTATGTTCTTTCTGCTATGCCAAACTCATCCTGTTATTTCTATTTGAATAAAATTAAGCCTAGCCATATGTGTAGTAGACAATAGAAGAGGTCATTTCCAGAAATGTAGGCAAACTCCTAAGTCCTGTATTAGGTGACTAAAATACTACCATTCTTTCATTCAAGTAAGTATCTGCCATGTGCAGATCATTGTGCTAGCCTAAAAGAGATTCAATGATGATAAATATAGTGTCATATTGTGGTGCATTTTCGGTCAACATGAGAAATCATATCTATTTAACACTAAGTAACTAAGTAACATATTTTTCCACCAAAGATTCAGTAAAGGAACTAAAGAAATCAATGCTGAAGAAGAAAGGATTTATGGGAGAGAGAAGAGATCAGAATCAACCTGCTTAATCCCAAAAGACAGAATTAGATAAATTTCACATAGTGGAAGCTAGAAAGACAGAAATTGGGATTTGTTGTAAAAATGTTCTTACTAATAATTAGAGAAGTTCAGAAGCTGAATAAGGGTAGTGAGTTCTCTTTCAGTAAAAACCTTCACATTTGATAACATGACCATATGCTGGGTCTACTGAGAAAAATTTCTGTGCCTAAAGATGGGATGGAGAGTGGTCTCAGGTCTTAGTCTGTATATTGAGCAAGGAGAAAGTTTGGAAGCCAGCAGCTACTGTGTGACTCTGATCCCAGGAATGGAACAGTATCTAAGTTCTAGCCTAGTATGAATCCAGCAGAGGAATAACCAAAACCAGAATCCCAGACCAAAAGGAAATCTACATTTCTGTCACCGAATCAAATGAGCTATTTATGGCAGGATTCTAAAAAAATAAAAGGAATTCAATTAAAAATATTTGTCTTCTTCAAGTTTACTTTCTAATTTTGGACTTTGCATCAGGACCAGCCTGTGTACATTTCTGGAGGGGCTATCTGGGTTGCTTTGCTTCTGGTTTTTTGAGGATATTAAATTTTGTGTTATCTCAATATTTCTGTGATAGCTTAGGCTGAGGATCTACAAGCTTTCCTTGTTCACAAAGAATTCTATTGTAGAGTAGCTTCTCATGATTCCCCCTTTGGTCTATGTTCTTAAGTTTCCAACCTGGATTTGAGTCTGAGCAACAAATCTGCCTTGTTTAGAATTCCAGTAGACTGCTTCTGAACTCAGGAATGAACTATCAGTCAATTGGGAAGCTCATTTGATTCAGTGACAGAAATGTAGATTTCCTTTTGGGTTCAGAGATGTTCAAAACACAAACTGAGAAGAAAAGAATGACTTTGAAATCTCTACTATCAGAGTCTCCAAGAAAAACCCAGCTTGGGCACAAATTCAACTAGGATTTCTGAAAGAGGTGAAGCAAGAGTCTTTTAAAAGAGTTTTAAAATGTTTTTATACATGAAATGAGAGTAATAAAAGAAAATATTGGAAAAGAAATGAGAATATGGCAGAAAGAATTGGAAAGAGAATTAACAACTTGGCATAAAAGGTAGAAAAAAAATGCTTTCTTTGAAAACTCACTGAAAATTAGAATGTACCAAATAGAAACTAATGACTTCATGGTACAATAAAAAATATTAAAACAGTCAAAAGACTGAAAAATGGAAGAAAATATAAGATATAGCAAAATCAATTGACCTGGAAAAAATTGAGAAAAAAATTAAGAATCAATGAACTATTTAGCATGCTAAGAAATGATTAACTATGATTTTAAAGAGAAAAAAGAAATATGAAAAGACTTGCCTGAATAATGAAGAACCACATAAGTAGAATCAAGAATATATTGTGTACAGTAATAACAATATTGTTTTAAGAACAATTTTGAATGACTAGATAATTTTGACTATTATAAATATCTAAATTAACTATAAGCGCCCTATAAAAAGATATTATTTACAACTGAACTGAGAGAATTGATAAATAGAAGTATATATTTACATATATACACACACACATACACAAACACATATAAACAGAGAGAGAGAGACATACATATACATCCTTGCACACACATTTGTGTCTAATGGTAGCCATCTCTATGATATAGGAGGGAGAGGAAGGAAGAAAAAAAAGAAAAAAAAAACTTTACATGATAACTATATAATATATTATGGTAATGTTTGCCTTATTTCATAAATTAAAAAAATGAAAAAAAAAATCAATAGACTAGTTCAAAACCAAAAAATGCCTGACATCATATGCCAAAAAATCTAAAAAGAAAACCATCCAGATTTCTTAGAATAAGTTCGCAAAATAGAAATAGAAAGAACCCATTAGTAACATCTCAAATTAAATACCAAAATGAAAATAGCCAGGAACATTTTATCCAAAATTCAGAGCCTCCAGGCTAAATTAAAAGCCACAAAGAAGGTATTCAAATACCAAGAAGCCACAGTTACAATCACACATCATGTAGTAGCCATCATTATAAAGAAAAGGAGAGCTTAGAATATATTTCAAAAGACAAAGGATCTAGGCTTATAGCCAAGAATGTTACCCAGCACAGGATGAGAAATGGATCATTCATGAAATAAAGTACTTCCAAGCATTCCGGATGAAAAGACTAGAGCTATGTTGAAACTTTGAAATAAAAACAGTGGTGTCCACTGAAATATAAAAAGGTAAACACAAATAAACAATCAAAAGGGTTTAAGTAAGGAGTTGCATTCTAATATGAGCAATTGATATATCTGTGTTCTCTGAGCCTTATTGTTATCAGAGATTGTATAAGTAATCTAATTAGACAAAAGATTTATCAGTGGTTCTATTATATATTGATGGTATTAAAAGAAAAAGGAGAAGGGAAAGGAAGAAGAATACAATGAGAGATCAGGAAGAAAAAACAGGGGAAATTATCTCACATAATCAGGATTCACATGTATTCTATGGAGGAAGGGTTGGGTAGAGTGGTAGACCGAATTCATTGACCTAATATGTTCCAGGCTGTGCTATCAAAAGATAGTCCCTGTCCTAAAGAAGCTCACAGTCTAATGGGGGAGATAAGAAGAAAACAAATTTATATACTCAAGCTAGATATAGAATAAATATAGAAAATAAGGAAAAGAGGGAAGATACTAGAATTAAGAAAGATTGGCAATGGTTTCTTGTAAACATTGGGATTGTAGTTTGGGCTCAAAGGAAACCAGGGAAGGAATTAAGCAGAAATAAAGAGGGAGAATATTCCAGGCCTAGGGAACAGTCTCCCAAAGCAGAGAAATGGAACATTTTATTCACAGAATAACCAGGAGATCAGTGTCACTGGGTCAAAGAGTATCTAGCAGGGCATAAGGTATAGGAGGACTGGAAAGGTAGAGAAGGCTAAGTTATAGTGGAATTTAAATGCCAAAAGATCATTTTTTAATTTGATCCTAGAAGTGAAAGGAAGCCAGTGGAGTTTATTGAATAGGAGAATGACATGATTAGACCTACTCTTTAGGAAAATTATTTTAGTGGCTGAATGGAGAAAAATTAGAGTGAAGACAAACTTAAGGTAGGCAAACTCACCAGCAGGCAATTGCAATAGTTTGTAATAATCTAGGTGTGAGGTGATGAGGGCCTGCATTAAAATGATGGTGGTCAAAAACCAAAAAAAAAAAAATACAAGACATATTAAAAAAGGTGAAATTGCCAGGACTTGATAACAAATTGGATATGAGGGTAGGGGAATGAGAGATTTTGAGGTTTCAAGGATGAATTACAGCCTATAAAGCTGGGAGGATGTTGCTGTTTTCTATAGTAATTGAGAAGGGAGAGGGGAAAGGTTAAGCGGAAAGGTAGTGAGTTCCATTTTGGATATGTTGAGTTCCAGATGTCAACTGGATTTCCATTTTAAAATATCTGAAAGGCAGGTAGAAATGTGAAATTGGAAATCAGCAGAGAGATTTAAGAATCATCAGTATAGAGATGGTAATCAATACATGAGAGATTATGAGATCATGAAGTGAAGTAGTAGAGAGGGAGAAGAGAAGATCCAGGACAAAAGCATGAGGGATACCTAATGTTAAAGAATATAGCTATATGAGGATCCAGCTAAGGAAACTAAAAAGAAGGGGTCAGATCTGTAGGAAAGGGATCAGGAAAGAATGGCGTTTTAAAAACCTGAAGGGAAAAAAGTGTCAAGGAAGAAAGAGTGATCCAAATGTCAAAGATTGCAGGGATATCAAGGAGAATGAGGAGTGATTAAAGACCATGAATTTGGCGACTAAGAAATCTTTGATAACTTTGAAGAGAACATTTTTGGTAGAATGATGAGGTTGAATGAAGCCAGATTATAGGAGGCTAAGAAGAGAATGAGAGGAAAGGAGAAGCACCTATTTATTGTAAATGACTTTTTTGAGAAGTTTAGCTACAAAGGGAAGAATAGAAATAAGACAATAGATGATGAGAAGGGAAGGAACAAGTGAGGGTTTTTTCAGGTTGGGAGAATGAGCCTGCTTATAGGCAATAGGAAAGGAGACAGTAGAAAAGGACAAAATGAAAATAAGTGAAAGATTGGGATAACACAGTTATGGGATCACTTAAACAAGTAGAGAGTTTATTCTTGACAAAGAGTAGTTATTTCATCATGTGAAACAGGAGTAAAGGAGAAGAGAAAGAAGGGAAGAGAGGGCTCTCAACGAATAATCTCAATTGTTCTGTAAATATGAAGCATGGTTCTCAACTGAGACTTTGGTGGTAGGGAGAGCGATGAGTGAGTTGAAAAGGACTGAGAAGATTTGGAAGAGCTTCTTTGGATAGTGGTATAATGAGTTAATGAGGGAGGTACAGAAGGATTGCCTAACAGAAGAGAGGGCCCAGTCAAGATTATGTAACATGAATTTATAGTGAATCTCCTCAGAATAGTTGAGTAATTTTCTCCACCTTCATTCAGTGCCACATGGGTAGAAATAAAAGGGGTAAATGATGGGAGTGATCCATGGCTAAAGCAAAATGATAAAGAAGCTAGAGATTCAAGAAAGCAGGATAATGTAGAGTCAAATTGATTCACCAAGGGGTCAAAGATGGAGGAAAAAGAATAGTTAGTGCAGGGGAGATGATCCAAGAAAGAATTGAGTCATCAAGGGACTGGAGGTCACAAAGAAAAAAAAAAGTTGATGTCATTGAGACAAAGAGTATGAGAATAGAGAAGACAGAGGAGAGATGGAAAGCCCATAGATTGTGATGGGATAAGGGGATTCTGAAATTCTTGAATGTGAAGTTGGTACATTTATGGGTGATGGTAAGATTCTGATTATGACTGTCCTTGTATGGTAGAGTATCCTAAGGGAAGTGAGTAGGTTCAGAAACTGAGTAGTTAAGGTGTTTGAGAGAGTCAATATATATCTTGAAGTCCTCTAGTATGAAATCAGGAGTTGAAGAAAAGGGAAGAGTTCTGAGTCAAGTACTAAACTCATTGAACAAAGAAGAATTTCCTGGAGAGTCTATAGACAACTACTACTATGAGGATTTTGATAGGGTGGTAGGTAGGAACAGTATGAAACTCAAAGGAGAAGAAGTTGCTAAGTGATAAAATGATTAAAGAACCTGGAAATAGCAACAAGAAGGAAGAGATATTCTCCCTACCACGATCAATAAGCCTAAGGAGTAAAAGCAGTACTGGAAAAGGTGATCAAGGAGGTTGTGTTCTAGGGGGAGGCAGGTTTTCATAATATCTATTAGATGGAAGGAATGGAGGAAGGAGAGGTTTAGAACAAAGGGATGTATATTACCTATGGAACAGGTATTCCAGAGGGGACAGTGGAAGGAGTGGATGGGATTGAGTTGGAATTTTGGGGTGGAAGGTTTGAAAAGGATGGGAATAAGAATCAGGTGGTGAGATCATTTCAATTTTGACTCTCCAAACACAATGCTTAGTAAAATGCCTTGCACATAGTAGGCATCTAATAAAGATTTGCTGCAATGATCATTGAAAGGGATAAGAATTGAAGTGATCAGAGCTCCTAGATCTTGGTGTAGAACTCATTAAAGCAGTAATAGGTGCTGCTCGCTGACTTGGCCATGGTAGTGGCTAAAGGGAAGTGGGGAGGAGTAATGACAGAGTGAAATTACCCTAGGGAATAAAAAAGAGCATCTCCCACTTATGGCTGCAGGTTTAAGTTTCTAGAGTCAAGCCTAGAGACCCTCTGATGCTATTTATTTCTATAGCATTTATGGCTTGGGGGCAGAGGACTGGTGATCAGAGCTTTGCCCCAGGGCAATAAAACGTACAAGATCTAGAAGCAATTGCAGCTCAACAGCACAGAAACAACTTAGTGTAACATCTAATCAGAAGGAATAATTAAATAAATACATTTATTTATTATTTATAATATATTAATTAAATTAATAAATAAATTAAATAAATTTGAGGTAGGAAACCATCAGATGGCAAGATGGTCATCATATCCCAAATAAACTCCAAAAAAGAAGTTTACTTTACTAGCCTGACATACATGTGCCTGCATGCATATGCACACATGTATACATGCTTATGCACACATGCAAAGACACACACACATTACTAGTTACAGCTTTGCTTTGAAATACTAAACTGTAAGAATTAGCATGGGATGCAGGAAAGAGAAAATATTGGTAACCAATATTTGAACCAAGGTGTTAAGGGTGACCTAGACTTGTGTTTTATTTCTCTGTGCTTCTCTTTCACTCTTATCCTCTTCCTCTCCCTCCCATCCCTCCTTCTGTCCCTTCTCCTCTGTCTTTCTCTGTTTCTGTCTCTCTCCTCTGTCCCTGTCTCTCACTGACTCTCTGTCTCTGTTTTTGTCTCTATCTGTGTGTCTCTCTGTGTCTCCCTCTCTGTCTGTCTCTGTGTCTCTCTGTGTCTCTTTCTCTTCCCTTCTCCCTCTTCCCTCCTCTCTCTCTGTCTCCATCTCCTTCTCTGTCTCTCTCTCTGTCTCTGTCTCTCCTCTGTCTCTGTCTCTGTCTGTCTCTCTATGTCTCTGTCTCTCTGTGTATCTCTATCTCTCTCTGTCTCTGTCTCTCCTCTGTCTCTGTTTCTTTGTCTTTCTTTCCTCTGTCCCTGCCTCTTTCTCTGTGTTTATCTGTGTCTCTCTGTATCTCTGTCTCTCTGTCTCTGTCTCTTGTCTCTCTCTGTCTCTCTCTGGTTCTTTCTCTGTCTCTCTTTCCCTCTTTCTCTCTTTCCTCTGTCTCTGTCTCTTGTCGCTTTCTGTCTCTGTATCTCTGTCTCTTGTCTCTCTCTGTCTCTCTGTCTTTCTATCTCTGCTTCTGTCTCTGTGTATTTCTATCTCTGTCTCTGTCTCTCCTCTGTCTCTGTTTCTTTGTCTCTCTCTCTTCTGTCACTGTCTCTCTCTGTCTTTCTCTGTGTCTCTCTGTATCTCTGTCTCTGTCTCTTGTCTCTGTCTGTCTCTCTGTCTGTCTCTTGTCTCTGTCTCATTTCTCTCTGTCTCTTGTCTCTCTCTGTCTCTCTGTCTTTCTATCTCTCTCTTTTTCTCACTATCTCTTTCTTTCTCTCCCTTACTCCCCTTTTCTCTTTTTTGCCTAAATCCTTCACTTTACATGGTACAATTTCTTCATCTCCTGAAGTGAAACCTGCAAGAGACCTCAATTGGGAAATGTAGGTTAAGGATGCAATGTATATATCGTACAGCCTGGCATGCTGGGATTTTAAAATTAAAACTTTTGCCATAGGAGTTTGGATCCTGAGCTTATAATTATTCTATGTTAAGCACTGTGGTAGCCAAGGTAAGTAAATCAAATTTACAAATGTATCCCTAGGTCTTTTTTTTTTCCTTTTAAAATTGTTTGAAAAAGAGCATGGGCTTATGCCTTCAGAACTGCCTGGGCCTTTATTCTTAAATCAGCCACTGCCTGTGTTGGATAATTACACGCCATTTTGAGAATAAATGCTGAATTATTTCCCTCTTCAAAGTCAGGGTGCTTTTTGCACAGGGAAAACTGTTCTCTTGAACCCACCAAGTATAATTACTAAGTGAGTGTTGAGTTGAGTTGATTTTTGGGGGGGAGGGGGGTGATTTTTTTACAGGAATTTACATAGAAATGATAAGCAGTGAGCAACAGTGGCTTTCTAATCCCATCCAGAGTGGCGCTGGTGATACCATAAACCTCCAGAATGAAGTCAGAATCCACAGGAACCCCAATTTACCACCTCAGGGTTTTATGTGTTCAGTCACACACAGAAGACTGTGGTCTAGAGCCATATTCTATACTGGGTCCTAGTTCCACTCCCCAAGTTTTATATTTCCCCTCTTATTTTATCAGTACAGAGAACACAACCCAGGATGGGAGGAAACCTGGCTTAAGCTGAGGGACTCAGATTTCAACTTTAAGGCATGAAAAGTGAAAGTCAATGTTTATGGAATGCCTACTGTCTGCAGAGTACAAAAATAAGCATCCTGAGGGGGGACATCACAGAAATAGAAAAAAGCAGCACAAAAAGGTATAAAATGCACTGGACTGTGAAATAGGTGACCTGTCTCCTAGTCCTAGTTTGGGCTTTAAACTCAATCTATGATTTAGGGGAAGTACCTAACTCCTGTAAAGCCCAGCTACAAAATGAGGGAATCAGAAAAAAATGATCTCTTAATGTCCCTTCAAACCCTAACATTTAAAATCCTCTGGTATCAGGGAGAAGTCAGTATTTAGAGATTATAAACTCCATAAAGGCAGGGGTCATCCATCCTATCTAAATTTTCTATCTTATCCCCAGGTTTTGTCACAATGTTCTGTATGGAGATGCTAAATAAATGTTCCTTAATTTGAATTGTACATAAAGAAAGGAATTTAGGGAAGAGAGAGAAAGCAGGAGCTAGGTTCCTTCCTTTTAAAAAAAACAGTATCTAAGTGCAGTTAACAGATTTCCCCATAAAAAAATTGCTTCAAGAATAACACAGACACATGCTAACATAGGGAGTACTTGAATAAGCCCATGACTACATAGGGTGGTTTTAAAGGTATTGAAAACTCTTCCCCTTTTCAGTATCTCTGCCACTTAGTTGAAATTATTAGCATTAATTATGACTTAGATAACAGATCATAAATCCTTGGACCACAGGCTGCTTATAGCTCACTCTCACCACCCCACCACCAAGATTCATTTATTATGTGACACTTTATATTGTCATTCAGAAGAATATGAAATTGAAAAAAATAAGTGTTTAGATGATAGTCGTATGGAGATTAGACATAGAAACTAGGGGGAAATTGTAAAATTTGAGTTTAAGACTATTGGCTTAGACAGCACTCTCAACAGAAGGCCACAGCATGTATTAAGAGCTGAAAGAAATCTTAAAGATCATATGGTCTAACCCTCTCATTTTGTAGATGGGAAAACAAAAGTAAACTAAAAAGGATCAAAGCTAGAAACCAAATTCTGATTGCCTGACCTGAGTAACAATCATCTTAATATTCTAAAGCTAATAGAAACACTAGTGACACAGAAAATATTTACTCAACTACATTACAATGATAGATCCATCTAAAGTCTATATTGCATTTTCTCAAATAGTTAGAATGTTCTCAAGTACAAGAAGATTCATGCATTCATTCATTCTCTGGGTCACCTCACTGCTACTTACTGGGTCTTATCTGGCCCATTTAAATGAAGCTAAGTATACACACAGAAACACATACACACTTCTGTTTTTATCCAAATGATAATAGTTTGGCCACCAGATGGCCCACAGATTCTAGGCACTGTGTGATTTTCTGCTATCTTAGATGACTAGAGTCTCATGACTGAACTAATCATGATCATGTCAGAGAAGGCCAAACATAAGGATTAATAGAATTTCCTTGGAGTTAAGGCCTGCAATTTTGGATACCATTCATTCTGGCTGTATCTATTTTCTTATGCATCATTAGTTAACCTAATTTTCTGTGGTGTCTACATTTCAATGGGGAGGGAGATGAGAATCAACTTGGGAACAGTGGATCAGAGAGGTCAGGTCCTATTTCTTTTAGGTAGCTGAGGGTGGAAGAGCAGGAGTGGCTATCTAAGAGAAAAAGCCTATGGAAATATCCCAAACAGAATTCACCAGCTTTGCAATTCTGTCCTTGCCCAGCCCTGATCTCATGCATCTGTTTCCATTTGGAACAAATGAAAACCTCCCTTTTCTTAGTTGACTTCAAAGCCAGAAAGCTAGCCTCAGTTTATTGTCATTGCTGGTATCATTTATATTACTTATGGCCCTTATTACACTGCCATCAACCTAGAGATGTAGGGAGAGATGAGTAAGAGATCTAACAACCAGAGGAGCCAGATTCCTATTCAACTGTGACAAAGGAAGGTATTTCTGAAGCTCTTTCTTCTCTCCCAATGATAAGCTGATCTTATGTCATGTGGCATTGTATCAAACTGAGGACAGTCATATTCCAAATTAATTGCATGACCCCAGTTTGGTGTCTTCAGTTTTCTGCCCTTCTCATTTATATCCTTTCCTTTTCTCTATCTTATTTCCCTTTGTGGATCATTTTCAACTATATACTGATTTCTAAGTTTTAAAATGAAATTACTTTAAATCAGCTTAAAAAGAATGCCACAGAACAAACAAGTAATGGGCTAAAAGGGGAGGAATAAATACCTTCCTTTTTATCCTTAGCTTTCTAGATTTTTTTTATTTCTTTCCTTCTTTTATTTATTCTCTTTATTTTTTGTTCATTCTGTCTCTTTTATTCTTCCTTTCTTAATGTTTTATTGACACTTTTATTTTGCATTCCTGCTATTTCCTGATACTACTACCTCCAATAAAACCTTCTTTTGTAACAAAAAAAGTATAATTAAGCAAAATAAAATGACACATTGGCTGTATCTGATAATATTTGCCTTATTCAGTGCATGCCTACCTCTCTATTTTGAAGGAGCATATTTCATCATTATTACTCTGTGGTCAAGACTGACTCATTAGAAATCTACTGCCATTCATTACTGTTTTCTGGTTATACTATTTTGGTCATTATGCATTCTGTTTTCTTGGTTCTACTTACTTCACGCTGGATCAGTTCAAAAAAGCCTTTCCTAAATCTATGAATTAATTTCTTATGACATAATAATATTTCATTGTATCCACAGACCCTAATTCTTTTTGCCATTCTCCAATCAATGGAAAGCTTCTTTATTTCCAGGTTACAAAACAAAACAAAAATAAAAATCACCATAGAAGTATTGCTGTAAATATTTTTATTTATATGGGACATTTTTTTCCCGTTTTTGCTCTCCTTGGAGTAAATGTTAGGTAGTGAAATCAAAAGGTAATAACAAATTAAGCATTTTGTACTAGTATAGTTCTTAAAAGTTCTTCAGAATATTCAAACCAAATTACAGCAATGGATTACTTATACATAAGTTTCCACAGAAATCTGGGTTGGGTGGAGGGAAGGTTAGACATAGACAGTATTTGTCTTTGAGTCAGCACTCTGTTTCTTGGGGGGATGGGTGAGGTCTTGGACAAATCTAGTAATTTCTCTGAGAATCAGTTTCTTCATTTGCAAAATAAAAGAATATTCAAACTATTTAGAAACAACTAGGTTCAACTAGTCTCCCGTTATGAGATAAGTATCTCTTTAAATTGTAAAATAAGTGGACAATATCATCCTTTTAGATACACATTGCCATTCAAATAAGCTAGCTTTGGTTAGAAGCTTTCAGGTTTGGTTAGAAGTTTTTCCATAAACATAAATTGCATTCTACATCCTAGCTTGTGGTCTCCAAAATGTTGGTCACAAGAGGAACAAGAAACATTGAAGAACAACAAAATAATTAAATGTCTGGGAATGGGTTAAGTTGATATTTCTCCAGGAAAGCAATGAAAATTGAGAATGTGGACATAGATACCAGTCATCATCACTTAAAGGTACAGTTGACATCACTTAAAGATACAATTTGGAATAAAGTTAAAGCTTTTAGAGAAATTGCATTCACAAAAGAAGATAGTTAAGTAAAGGGGACCTTCCTTTGACCTTTATTGTGAATCTACATATATAATATAAGCAAAGAAAGTCTAATTAAGGATAGTCCTATGGGAAGAATCCAATAGAAACTATCAATTCATGATTCATGTGTACAAAAAATGAACAGCTACTCTACCAGGAAAAAAAAAAAGGAACCCTTAAGTGGTTCTCCATTGAGATTAGACTGACTTCTCTGATAGAGCTTCCATTGAGATTTTCTGATATACTTCTAGAGGGTTCAAAGATGTGAAGAAATTTGATTTAGAATCATTGACTCACCAAGATTTAGAACTGAAAATTTTTAGAGCTTTTCTAGGCCAGTAGTCCTCAAAGTACAATCTAAGGATCCCCAAAACACTTTCAATAGGTCCATGAAGTCAAATCTATTTTCATAGATGTCTTAATTTCTAACAATAAATATTGATAGACATAATACACATAAAAATAAAAACTGCAGGATTCTCAATTACTTTCAAGAGTATAAAGGGGTGTGGATGTAATGCTCAGGGAGAAACTGAGATAGTAGCACACATTAGAGATTAGATATTACTTTATTGATCTAGATATAAGACTAGCCGACTGAATAGGACTAACATCACAAAGTATTCAGTGATCCATTGAGGAAAGTCATAGATTAATATAGGTTCCTATAGCTCGGGGAGAAAGAACAGCTGAGAGATATCAGGGGTTTAAAAGAAACTATTAATTCAATTCTGACAGGTGGGGAGTAAGGGGAAGAAGAGTACTAAAGTTATAAATTCAGGTAGGGAGTGAAAGCTGCTGGAGAAGCTGGGACAGTGAGTCTGGGTTGTTTAGATAAGAGGTAGGTATGTCGAGGCTGACCATCTGGAGGTTTTATGATTTTATTGGAATGTGAGTCCAATTATTTCTGAAGGTCAGGAAGTGGGGATTGCTATTCTGGGACAGAGCAATTAAGGGAAGTTTTGTACATGGGAACTGTAGCATTAAGGGAAACAGGGCAATTTAGGGAAACTGATATTGGGAAATGTGCCTCAGACAGAAGCAATTGAGGGAAACTTATACATGTGGCACAACACGGAGACTCAGATGTATAAGAATTCCTACTTTAACCAAGAGTCTCATTTAGGGATGAAGAGATAGAATATTTAGATTGGGGTCATACAGCTAGCTAGTTAAGTTATAGAGTATAATTTTTTCTCATTGGTAATCCAACATTCTTTGCACCTAGAGACAGTTGGGTGGCCCAGTGTATGATAAGAGCTGAGTGAGAGATCAGGAAATCTTCAGTTCAAATCCAGCCTCAAACACTGATTGTGTGATCCCTGGACAAGAAACTACTTTTCTAAGCTTATAAAATGATGAATTTATATGTATGTGTGTGTATACATAGATAGATAGATAGATAGATTTATAAAGTTGGATGATCCCTAACATCTTTTCCCAAGCCCCATCATTCTACAGGTCTGTAGGCTTCCTGAAGTCTACTAATTGACAGTATTTTCTAAAGAAAGATAAGAAAAAGAGCTCATCTTTTTCTGCTTTTCCTATTCCTCTTCCCCAGTGATTGCTCAGTCTGCAGAATTGTCTATCCTCAACACAGACATCTGATTCAGCTCCTTAGTGGTCAAAATGATCTGCCTCACTGTCAGACATCCTGCTGGTCTCCATGACTGCTCATAACCCCTCACTGGGACCACTGACGTAAGCCAGATGCACAAAGCACTATTCAGGTTTGACATCGTTGCCTGATTCACTTTTCAAAGATGCCCCAGCTCCCCCATCCCTGGCTGCTGCCATAGGTGCCAAAGTTAAAGGGGGGCACTTAACCCGTTTATTACATACGGGGCTTATTAGAACACCAGGCTTGGTGGTGATAAATTGGCTTTGTGCTTCATTTGGACTCTCAATGCTCGGCAGGTTTTTCTAATTTAGTTTTGCCGCGGCTCAGCCAAGTCGGGATTCAAGAGAAAAAAGGAAGGAGAAGGGAGAGGAACGAGTCTGTGTTGTATATCAAATCCTTTCCGTGCCTCTTCTTGGCTCGGAAACTAAGGCCCTTTTAAGCTGCTGTCCTCAGCGGCATCCTCAGGGCTGTCTTCCGAGGGGAGATTTGCTTTTCTTAAAGCATCAGAGTTCTTTTATGATGACTCCGCCATTCATTATGGATTGTTGCTGCTTTTGTCCAAAGCTGTCATATTTTCCTTTCTCCCTTTCCTTTTAAGTCTGGGTTTGAACACATGTGTGCATGAACACTCTCCCACACGCACACAGACACCAAACTTTGGAGGGTGGGGAGATGGGGAAAGAGGCGGGAGGGAGTTGTTGGCTGGTCCCGAGTGAATTGCTCTGTACCTGCCACCTTCTGAGAAGCTTTAGATCTCTCTTCCTCCGAGGGAACACCAGGGCAGTGAAGGCTGCTTTGAAACACAGCAGGCTTTTGAGTACGTGCAAGCGTGCTTGGGCAATGAAACAAGAAAATCCATTTCCCTATCAGAGTGACAGACGCTTTTTTCCCCTCCTTAATGCGGGCCTTGATCTTTTTCCCCCCGACTACATTTGCTGATTCCCACCAGCTTTCCTTATCAGTGGGTGAACCTTCATCAAAGGAACGAGAGATTCTAGTGATGGTGCTTGATCCCAGAGTCTCCCCCAGACTTCGCCTGACAGGGCTCTCAACGGCGTCCCAAGGGCAACACCTGGTGAGCAGATGGTGATGAGGATTGCTCTCCCTTGAAGAAGGAAGTCCCAAGATGCCATGCTAGCCCCTAGTGCACGAAGACATCTGCCTATTGGGGCCCCTTCTACCCAAACTGCTTTTTAAAAATATATATATTTTTTTAATAGTTAGGAGGCTTTTTTGAAAGGATCCTCTGCAAAGAAGGCTCTTCTGATTATCATATTCTATCAATGTTCCCTTGATAAAATACACTCTGGGAGCTTCAGGTCCAATGATGGATGCAATCTGGCATTGTTCTGTGTGTGTATGTGTATCTGTATGTGTATAGACAACATGCATAGAAGAGGAGGCAAGACCTATAATTTCAATTGTGTCAGGCACTCCTATGAGAATTTCCTCTACTGATGTAAATTAGCACCTATCTAAAGTTTTTGTAGAGATGCCTAGCACATTAGGACTTTAAATGATGGTCCATAGTCACACACACACATATTATCCATCCACACATATATCTATAGGTATCTATATATCTAGATCAATAGATCTATCTATATATCTACCATACATATAGGATATATATCACATATATGTATATATATTATATATTATATCCAATCTGGATATATTATATTATATATACATATATGTGATATATATCATATATGTTTGATAGGTATATATCGATAAATAGATCTATCAATCTAGGTAGATAGATATAGATATGTGTGTATAGAGAAACATTTATCTAGTCATATTAAGATAGAAAACAACTAGATTTACATAGCAAATTATCTCATTTAATCCTTATCAGAACTCTGTAAGATAAGTGCTATTAATATCTCTGTTCTATAAGTGAAAAAATTAAGGCTGAGAGAAATTAGGGGACTCATTGAGGGTCACACAGCTGGTAAGGATCTGAGATGAAACTAGAACTTAGGGCTTCCTGAATCTGTCTGGTCCCCTAGATAGACACACACACACACACACACACACACACACACACACACATACATACATACATACAACCATAATTATCACAGCTCACATTTATGTAGATTTATATCCTATGAATCATCATACTTTTGAAACGATCTCTAACATCTCCCTCCAGTTCTGACATTCCTTGACAATGCACACACGGGAGCTGAGCTTTCTCACCCTAGCTAGGTTCCTTGAGATCAGGACCATGGAGAAGCCAGTACTGAGATAGAAGGAAAAGATGGCACTTCAGACCCTTGATTTGTATATTCACCTTGCACTAACTGGTTTCATGGTTAAGAAGACCCATTTCCAACTCAGAATTCAGTCTTCTTGTTCAAGCACTACTCTAACATTTCTATTTCAAACACCCCAACAACTCAAAAGAGAGAGTGATCCCATGCTGTGGAAATAAGTGAGATTTCTTGTGGAAGCCTTAGGGAAGACAGAAAAGCCCATAAAAATAATAATAGCAAAATTCATATTTAACACTGAATTTTATGGTTTATGAAGCCCTGACAAGACCTCATCACAGCCTTATCAGGTATATAGTACAAAGATGATTTAACAAGTTTTATAGAAAAAGACAGGCCCAACAAGGAGAAGGGTTTTGTTCAAGGTCACACAGCTAGCCAATATCAGAAGTGATATGATCTCAAGCCTTTTGACTGGTGGCTTAGAAGAAAGAATACTGGGTTTAATTTCAGGAGAGCAAGTTTCAAGTCTTACTACTGATATCAGTTAGCTATATAAACTCTTCAAGCCTCAGTATCCACAACTATAAATTGAGTATTTTGAATCAAATGGTCTTGCTGGTCCTTTTTAGCTCTCAACTTGTGAATGTAAACGGAACTTTCTTTCTACCACATTATCTTCTGCTGCCTTCTCTTTTCTAGGGCTCCTATTTAAGAGGGTTTTACTGACTTCATCTATTTGACCTGAGATGCTGGCTAGGCAACCCATGGGTGACTTTTAATGTAAATGAATGAGTCAAAAGTTGGATGGAGCAGCTATGCACAGAGCCCTGGAGTCAAAAAGATCGATCTTCCTGAGTTCCAATCTGGATAAGGCACTTAACCCTGTTTGCCTTCATTTCCCTCATTTATAAAATGAGCTGGAGAAGGAAATGACAAACCACTCCAGTATCTTTGCCGAGAAAATTCCAAATGGGGTCATGAAGAGTTGGACACAAATGAACAACATCAAGATTGGGTGAATTACAGGAATCTTAGAAGTATATTGTTATATTTCTGAATGGAATATAGTATGGTCATCCCCCACCCCAACTTTGTAGTACAAGAGAATAGTCAGGGTCAGAACATTTCAGAGGGCAAACAGGGCATTGGCTTTTCCTGATAGAATGGCAGTAGAGAAGATGCTGCCCCCATGGATTTTCCTCTCCAGGAGACTGGCATCCTGAAAATTTTCCCTATTTGGTTTGTAAAACCCATCTGAACCTTAATGTAACTAAAAATCCCCTTCTATTGTCCCTACTTTTCTCTGACAATTACTCCAAAATGTGTGGAATAAATTAATATATTACTGACCCTCATTCCAACTTCTCAATCCTATATTCTATATCTTCTACTAGGGAACTCAAATCTCTGAAAATACACCCTCTTAGATATACTACCTCTTATATATACAGCCCTCTCCCAGTTCCAACTCATTGCTTCATTTAATCAATTTTGTTGAGCATCTAAGGGTAGGAATAGAAGCCATGAATGGTCAAAAAGCATAAGGCATGATTTTTACACTTAAGTATAATTTGCTTAAGGGCAAAAATCATGTCTTCCTTGAATTTCCTATAGTTCCTACTAATTAAGGAGATAAAAACTATACATGTAAAATATGACTAATAAAAAACTTACCTGAGGTAAAAGTCAAACGAATATTTAATATATTGGCTAAA
>JAJPUD010003379.1:68276-102486 GCA_023553655.1 Myrmecobius fasciatus | reverse complement strand
GAAAGGAAGCGCCATCTGGAACAATGTGTGTTTTCCAGACAGATGGTTGACTGACTATTCCAGTCCTATTTATTTCTGGCTATGGATCACACACCTCATAGCTATATTGTAAAAATGGGATGTGATGGGACATGGAATGCTGTCAAGGTGTTGTTGTTATTATTGTTGTTTCTGAAAATTTGGAATAAAAATAAAACTTATGATCATCTCCTCGTTTTTTTTGTTGTTGCTTTAATTAAGTTGTTATTAAACAAAATCAAAACCAATGCAGCCTCAGAATTGGAAATGGCATAATGCCAAGGTAACCTTGAGATGGCTATGTGGCTATTTAACTGAAGCATGTGGGTATTGTCAAATTTTGAACAGTTGAGGCTAATGACATGCCTTAAAAATATAAAATAAACCTGCACTCTCATTCCTTCCTCCTACCACCATACTACTACCACCACCACCATCAGTGTATATACTTAGATCTGCCAAGGAGAGAATCAGTCAAGACTGGTACTATTTTAAGTTTATCAAGGTTACTGTAGACCTGTCTCCATTGGCTCAATATTGGGCTTTTTGGGGTAAAGATCTGAACCTTAGGGAATGAACTATATCAGTGATTGAAGAACACATTCCAAAGTGAGCTGGATGGTAGGGCAATTGTGCAATTTATTGAAGTCATCAAGAAGAACTAGTTCATCCAACATACAGTAGATAAGGTTGAGCATCTCCTATATGCACATATTGTCACTGAAGTAAATATTATTGATGATCCCTTCCCTCAAGGAATTTATAGTCTAGATAAGAGAATAAGACATACACATAACCTTTCCATTCCCCCCTCCCACATATGATAGTTATTTTTGTCTCTCTAATAAAGACTAACTTCAATTCTTGAGCATGATAAGGAAGTGAGCCTGGGTTCTCAAGCACTATAACTACCAAGCACAATTGGAAAATTTTTAATTAAAACCCTAGAAATAATAGACTATTTATCCTCAAACCAGTCTACCTAAGCTTAAAGATATTCTTGAGTAGATTTTTTTTTCTTGAGTAGAACTTTAACTAACAAGTAAATATTGGGGATAGAGGAGGCAGAGTAATTTAAGAAGATGGTCTACTAACACTTGGAAGAGCTGTAATCTGAATCAATGTTGGTAGTATCTTGGATATTTTTTTCTTCTTCATTTACTAGAAAAGTGATGCTTATGAATTTTGATCAAACATAAAAGATTAAATGGTAGCATTTGTGTTGAAGAGGGTTGGAAAAAGACAGGGAGACAGGCCTATAATCTCATTGATGAGTGTAATTTCTGGTATGGAAGATCCTCTAGAGATTCAGTAGAAAATTATTCTGTAACTTTGCAGTCATCCTTCATCATTGGAGTGTTTCAGATTCATGTTTCTGGTTATTTGTGGGCTGGCCATTGATAATTAAGTGGGAACTTTTGAAGATTTGCCACATACTGTGAAAAACTACAGATGACACACATATGTAAAGAAAACAATTATTGTCATAAATGCATACAGTGTACTATAAATATATTTTATCATTTCTTACCAAAGGCATACTTACATAAATTTATTATAAATGGTTAAATTTTGTCAAAAGTTTAAGTGCTCTAAATAATTTTAGCCTAGACAATCTCTTTGGGAATACTTGTTTTTTGTCTCTCTACCATCTAAACTCGGTCACATGATTTTCCTTATACAATTATCCTTGTATCTTGGACTTTTCATAGAAGAAGGAAATCCATGAAGCAGTTGCTGTAGCTCTAATGACAAGTGTGAAGACTCTGCATAGTGTAGAAGATACTGATCTCATGTAGAAGCTGCAACTTTTTATGGGTGGAGTATTTTGTTTTACTTTTTTATTTTGTATGATCAGAATTATTAAAAAGAAAGGTTTCAGGTAGGGCCCTGAGTTATTCATGGTTTTCCCATTTGTGGTGGTCATGTGTCTCCTATCCTCAAGAATGTCTAGGGATGATTATTGTCTTAGAATGTAACCTAAAACACTGAGTGGTAGGGTGGCCACTTATGATCATATAGTTAGTTTTCATTAGAAGAGAGATCTGAACCATGTTTTACTGATTCTCTGATTCATTCTCTTTCTCCCTCCCTTCCTTCTTTCTTCCCTCCCTTCCTCCCTTCCCCTCTCTCTCTCTCTCTCTCTCTCTCTCTCTCTCTTTTTCTCTCTCTCTCTCCTCCCCCTCCCTCTTTTTGCAAGGCAATTGGACTTAAGTGACTCGATCAGTCACATTTAGTAAATGTTTAATGCCTGAAGCTAAATTTGAACTCAGATCCTCCCCGATTCCAAGGCCAGTGCTCTATCCAAATTTCTCAAATAAAAATAAAGATGTAAGGATGATTCATCTTCATATTGTTTTGGAAATGGAACATTACAACCTAGTAAGGAATGATGGATATGAGAAATTTAGAGAAACTTGCAAAGATCTGAGTAAACTAACATAGAGCTAAATTAAAAACAGAACCAATAGAACATAAAAATGACAACAGCATAAATGAAAAGGTTACCAAAAAGAAGGTAAGCTCTGAGTGACTAAGGAAAAAAAAACCCATCAAAGTCATAGACAAGAGAAAGGGAAATATGCTCCCTTTGTCATAACAGAGAGTTGAGGGTCTCTTAGAATAAAATATCACATACGTTGTCAGATAAGTTTTTGAATTAGATGTTTATGCTTTCCCCCCTCAGTCACAAAGAAGGATTCAGTCTTGACATTGGTAGAAAGTGACTGTAATTAAAAACAAGATTAAAAAGCACCATATAACTTATTTAAAACATTCAAAAGCATTTTATAGCTTACAAGTGTTTATTCCTAACAACCTTGAGAAGTACAAATATTCTTATAGATATTTCATTGATGAGACAACTGAGGTTTAAGAAACTGAAATGATTTCTCCAAGGTCACATAATTTGCAAGCATTAGGAGTCAGAATTTGGAGCCAAAATCAGTGGATTTTCCATTATCTTATACTCTCAGGAAAGATACATTGTATTTAATGAATAATAAATAAATAAATAAATAAATTTGATGAATGACTGAATGAATATCATAATGCAGTGCGATGTGTCAAATAAGTGATAGGGATGACAAATAACAAGATTTCAAGGGAGAGAAAAAAAAACTCTTTGGATTGGGTTAGTCAGGAAAGGAAGGGTGAGTCCAATGGGTTTGAAAAATGGAGGAATATTTAGTAACGGAAGGATCATTACAAAATACTGGGTATGGTTAGAGAAAGAAACAAGACAAAAATGGATATGGCAGATCTGGGGAAGAATTGACAAGACCAGGTTGGTGAGAATGAAGAGTCAGTATAAAGAAAGCATTTTTTTTTTTTTTTTGCTGAGGCAATTGGGGTTGAGTGACTTGCCCAAGGTCACACAGCTAGGGAATGTTAAGTGTCTGAGACCAGATTTGAACTCAGGTCCTCCTGACTTCAGGGCTGGTGCTTTATCTACTGCACCACCTAGTTGCCCCAAAAAAGCACTTATTAGAAACTAACTTGGAAGCATTAAAAAAGTGTCTGTTTGAGTTTAGAATTTATCTTAAAGATCTGTGTTTCCCAACCCTAAAGAAATCAAGGAAGTATTGAAAGGGTTCTGGGGAATTACAGACTCACTAATCATTGTCATTTTAATACTTAACTCCAACAAAACATTCGATGTGACAGCATATTAAAATAAACAAACATATCTTCTAAAGACAGAACAATGTCTCCTACACAGATGTATTGCTACTTTTCAAATGTATTAGAGGTATTATGCTTCATAATAGACACAATCATTTGAAAGCATTCATTGTAATTTTTTATATCTATTTTTTTCTTAATGGATCCTGATATATACCTACTATCATGTGACAGCCACTGAAATTTTCAACATTAAAATTGGAGCCATTCTCAAAAAAGCTGCAGCCAAAAACAATGGGGAACCATTGATGCTTCTTGAGCAAGAGAAATACTTAGTGAAAAGAGTGATTTAGGGAGGAATCTATCTAGAGTATGTGTTGTGTTAGTAATGAAAGATATTGGATTCAGAGACCAACCAGTAGATTATTAGACAATTCTAAGCATCATATTATTATAATAAGATCCTGAATGAGTGTGACAATAGGGAAACAAAAAGAATAGATGAAATCACTGTCACAAGTCCTTGAACATCTGTAGCTTAGCATGAAAGATCCAAAAAGTCTGGTTGAGCTTTGTATATGTCCATTTTATATTTATTCACTTCTCTGATTACTTAGACTTTGAACTTCAAAATGTTGGCTAAAGTGATATTATCTAAACCAAACTGAACCAGTACTAGGTTTGCAAGCAATCCTGCATTGTTGCCTTTTTCCCTATGTTACTGAAGCTATATGATTCCCATGCTTGCCAATGATTGTTCTCAGAACATGATTCTCCCTCAACCTTACCACTGTGTTCTTTTGCCCCAAACTAGGCAATTGTCTCAAATAATTGCCCCAAAGAAAAATAAGATATTATTTTTTATTAATCTTCTGAAACTGACCTTATCAGCATTCACTATGGGTATTTAAAGAGTTAACTTCATAACTATGCTATAGTGATTTGTTCAAAAACTGTATTTAATCAATTGGGGCTGTATTTCCATGTACTATTTTCCTGCAGGTCAAGCTATGTTGATATGCTACATACTGATGTTCTACTAGATGGATTCCAGCCTGCTCCATCATCCAGCTCTTCAACCATCCCATAGCAATGTGAAGAAAAATGTTGACAGTAACCTGTCTATGATTATTTAAATGGGGAGTATGTTAATTTCAGGTCAGGGAAGTGTTTGGGAAATACTATAAGTATTTACCATATTTCACTTCACAATTCTTTTGGTCTTGATATCACAAAGCAAGTCCTATCACAAGTATATGTCCTATGATTGTGTCATTAGAGACACAATATGACAGTGGATGACAGAGGTGAGCTAGAAACCCTCAAATATAGATTTAGATTAGATTTGGGTTAGGGTTATTGTTCTGTAACTTTTATGGAAACTCAACCTTATCTCCAAAGATCCCCTTTGTAAATTAGGACTGGCCTTCACTGCTTGGCTTCCTTCAGTTTGACCTTTCAACAATTTCTACCAAGATCCTCTTTTCTCCATCTTGCCTACTAACCATAACTCCCTTATAAACACCATTCAAGTCATGATGTCCATGAATATAAATACCTTTTACTGTTACTTGGGCCCAATAGATAGACTTTGCTCAGCATGGATGAGTGACAGAAACAAGTATGTAGCATATTGATTCCCTTCTTAATATTTTTTATAGAAAATATTCCTTTTAGTGAGATAAAAGCTCACTAAAAATGTGAAATCATGTGTCCAGGGGAAAAATGTGACAAATATGAATGAAATATCTACTTATAAATGTGTTAAGCAAGAGGAAAGAACTAAGTTTTTAGATAATCCAAATTCACCATCCTTTCCATCTCCTTTCCAAAAAAAAAACCATATTGCATCACAGCTGCTAACAAGAAATAAAATGCACTAAAATTATATTCTCCTCTAATTTCCTCTGTGCTTCTTCTAATGCACAGTGAAAGTTCTAAAGGTGAGAAGCAAGAATGAATGAGGCATTTCAGTGATCTTCTGGACATAAAAACTTCTTGCTACAATATTGATCTTGCCTCATCACTGTCTATGTAAATCTCATTCATGTCCTTCCAAAAATTCTTCATGGAGGATCATAGATGTTGAGTTGGAAGGGACTTGAAGAATATGGAGTCCCAGCTCTTCATGTCACAAATGAGAAGACTTAAATGACTTGTATAATGTCCTAAACTCTAAGTAGTAAAGTCAGAGTATAAACCAACGTTCTTAGATTCCAAATAAATTTCTCCTTGCACTAAACCATACTATTGGTCTCCTTCAAGCTCTTTAAACATTTTGTATGGACCAGATCTGACTTAAGCTGTCCACTTGTTCTCACTCTCATTATAAAACTGGCCCATCTTTTTTTTCCAATCAATTATTTCCTGAATAACCCTTTTTGCCACATCTTATACCTAAGTCATTATTGATCAGTATGTCAACTCTATGTTTCTTCACCATCCACTGGGCCATCTGAAACTTTGATCTTGCAGAGTCTATGGACATCCCATTGCTCCATGACATACCATTATCCAGCCTATCTAGAAGAATACTGGTGCTAACGAGATATGGTTTTGTGTGAAGGAGCAGTTTAAGATTAATGAAAGCATAAAACAATTCCTCTGATGCAATTTGAGCTATTCTTCTCCTCCTTGATCATCTGCCATTTTGTATTGGGACTAACCAACCCACATATCTCACTAGCCTACGACATAGAGGTTCTTAACCTTTTTGTGTGTATCCTGAACATCTGTGGCAGTCTAATGAAGCTTATAAACCCCTTTACTCAGGATTATGATTTGAATTCATTAAAATACAGACTTAGGGACAAATTGAAATAGTTATCAAAATATTTTCTAAAAAATCAAGTCTATGGCTAGATAAAGTAAGATTTAATGTCCAAAATGATGATACCCTAAACATTGAAGGAAAATTGAATTTTATTGAGTACCATAAAGATGTAGATAATGCACTTCAGAAAGGTTTCCATTTAAAATGTTTGGGCTTTTTAAATTTTTTTTTTTGCTTGAAATCCTCCAATTTAAACATCTGCAACTGGTCACTCTTTTCTTCTGTAGGCTAATTCTGATTCCATTAAAATTACCTGATTTTTTCCAAACCACTAATTATCTTTCTTGACAAGCAGTTAATATGTTATATAGAAAAATGCATTCACTCAGAACACCTTCCTTCTCACTAATATAGTCTCCAATCCCCACTTTCACTGTTTAGGGGATTCATGCTGGATAAATGAATAGTTCATGCATATTTGAAATATAGATATGAGTCAGAAAATATTTTCTCTTTGTCATTAAGGCTGTCTACATTTCAGGCACTAGTGGCAGTCTCATCTCTCTTCCTGACTCACATTCAAACACTAGCTGCTTTTCAGAGAAGGCAACAGGAAGCCTTCTTATCTTATCAGAACCAGTATCAGAAAACACAGCTCTTTGGGAGCTTTCTTGATCTAGGTCTTTGATTTTTGTGACTTTACATAATACATAATAAAATCAAAATGACTCCTCATTGACTAAGGGTCTTTCCCGTACCCTACCACTGAAAACTTTCTCCACGTAGAAGTCAATTGATAAACATTTACTAAAGGCTTGCTATGTTCCAGGAACTGCACTAAATGCTAGGGATGCAGAGAAAGACAAAGAACAGCCATTGTTCTCAGGAAGCTCACAGTCTAATGGGAAACATTACAGAATATAGGACATCTTGCTATTTCTCCTTGATCAGTTGACACAAGAGATGCAATGGCTCATAGCTTTGCAGAAGGAACTCAAAAACAAGTCAACTTTTATGTTTTGGTTTGGGATTTTTTTTGGGGGGGGAGGGTACTGTGGAAGCACAATTTGTGAGAACACTAAAATTACTATTCCTTTGTACTTGATAATAATCAAATCTTTAATGAGGAACGTTCAGAGAACACTTGGAAATAAGAAGAGAAAGTTTGAAGGAAACAGAATTATTTAGTCTGGAGAAGATTAAAGATTTGAACAAGATTAAATTCTATGACTAAGCAAAATTTTGTACAAAGGCTACTTTCTAGTTAATTGGTGCTAGAAATGTTTTACCATTTGTAGTGATCACTAAACTATAGACCTGCTTGAGAAAAATAATTATACTTAATAAATGGTGAGCTAATCATTACCTCTGGATACACTATTTATTTAGTTACTATTTTAAAAACAAGGACTCATCACAGGGAATTTAAGCTATAGACCTTGGTAGTTAGTAGTTTCAGGATGGGTTTCCATGAACTTAAAAAAAATAAATTTTTATAATTGAATTTTAACATAACTGATGTCCTTTTTAATCTTTTCTGAGAACATGTTCATAGGCTTCATTACACTGCCAAAAGGGTCCAGGCACAAAATAGGTTAAGAAGCCATACTGAATTGTCTTGTGATGAAGAAAGCCATCTGCGTCCAAAGAGACAACAGTGGGAACTAACTGTGGACCACAATATAGGATTTTTACTCTTTGTTGTTATTTGCTTGCATTTTGTTTTCTTTCTCATTTTTTCCCCTTTTTGATCTGATTTTTCTTGTGCAGCATGATATTTGTGGAAATCTGTATAGAGGAATTGTATATATTAGATCACTTGTTGATTAGGGGAGGGGATGGAGGAAGGGAGAGAAAAAAATTAGAACAGGGCAGCTAGGTGGTACTGTGGATAGAGGCACTAGCCCTGAAGTCAGGAGAGCCTGAGTTCAAATCTAGCCTCTGACTCTTAATACTTACTAGCTGTGTGACCCTGGGCAAGTCACTTAACCCCCAATAGCCTCAGCAAAAAAATAATAATTAAGATATTTATTGTACTTTGTGCACCTAAGTTTTGATCCTTTCCCATCTCATATTCATGTTGTATTTTCAGAAGACATTTGAGTCCCTACTCCCTCATCCCCAAGTGTGACAGGGCCTATCCAATGGTTTGGGGAAGGATACCTTATTTTTTAGCAGCCAAGAAAATCAGCTGAACTCTTAACTCAAGGGCCAGATGGAGGATCACAGATTTAGAATCGGGAGGAATCTTACAACCTTTTTTAATGTTGCCGATGAGAAATACTGACCGGCCCCCAGACTTGATTCAAACCACACCGACAACAAGTAGCAAGACTAGTAGAAGACCACTCTAGAATGGAGAAAGACCTATTAACTTGGGCCTACAGCCTAAGTCAGAGTGAAAAGCATTGGGTTAACATCAGAACTAAACACTTGCTTCCTTTGTAACCAGTTCTAGGAACAAGTAAATGTCTCCTAAGCTCACTTCTCTATCCCTCAAATCCCTAGGGCCCACTGATCTCCATCCAACCCACTGTGTTTGATTATAAATACCCACTTACACACAGTCTCATTACACACACATAATATGTACATGCATATATACATGCATCCTGTATGGAAGCATGCACACTTATATATGTATTAGGAAAGGGGGTAGAAAGAGGAGGGGAAAAGAAACTATTATTTGGAGGAGAGTTGGAGTACTTGGGATCTTGGAATCTTAACGCTGGGCTAACTCTGTCTTTGTCACTTCGAGGTTCCTCATGTGTCACTCAAACAGAAAATCTCCAGTCCCATTTCCATTAGGTGTAAATGTGTTTTCACACTTCTGCCTGGCGAGGTACTCTCTGTATTGTTGATGGTTAATTACCTGACAATGAATCCCCTCTGCAGGGAGGGTGTGTGTGTGGGGGAGCTACATTAGTGGGAAACTAGGAAATTATGCAGGTCACCGTTGTACACACTGAGCAAGGCTGCCTTGTGCCGGTGACTTGAGAAATGTTTGCTCAGAGCCCACCCCTTCCTCCATCCCCCCCACAGCCACTCCCACCCCCTCACTTCTTACAAGGCTTTTCTCCCTCTGTTCCCTCCTGCAGATCACAGAGAGAACGACCAGCTAACCTTCTGGGGGTTTTAGGAGATTTCATTGTACTTGGTAATGTATGATTTACAAACACAAATAAAATAAATAGGATTCAGAGGGAATAAATTCTAAGTGGAATATCAATAAATCTCCTCCCTCAGATGCTCTATCCATGAATTTTTTTTCTTCTTTTCTTTTCTCCCCACCCCTCAGTCCCCAATAGGGATTGTGGCCTATTCTTTCCAGTGGGGGAAAGTCTAGGGGTGGGGGGGGGATAGCTGGTAAGGAAGGGAGGGAGAGAGTGTGAGAAATGTAGCACAGGGCTGCATTGAAATGTAAATTCCTTCAAATTATTAAGCGCCAGAGAGCAGCTCTTGCCAGCCCTTTGTTCCTCCTAGTCAGAATGTGAAATCTAGAAGAATAAATATCCAGTTAGATATCAGCCACACAAAGAGACCAGGGCCATACATATTCAGAGCCCTCTGTCCCACTAATGCCCCTTCCCCCTTATCAAGAAGATTTGGGTTGCAGCCACCAATCACTGACCAGGACCTCTTTTAATGGGAGTCAGGATTCTAAGCATTTGTTGTGTACCCCCCTCCTTGCCTTCTTCAGCTCCCCAGAAGCCTGGACCTCCTCGATGTGCCTTTGAACCCCCAATCATCTGCTTTGCCTTCTTCCACCTCATTTTACTCTTCTGAAGTGAGAGGAATCAGTTTAGGGCAGGGCAGTCAGCTTCAGAGACAGCCCAGATTGGGGCCTCCTTCATTGATGGGATGGAATTATTGGAAGCAGCTCGCCTGGAGTTGCACTCTCCACAGCTCGGGATGAATGATTCTCTGTTCTCATTTGCATTTTCCATTCTCTCTTAGCTTCAAGAACCAAGGGATGGGGATCATTAAACCCAGGTTTTCTCTGTAGGAGAACAAAGCACTCACCCTCTCACCTGATGCAGAGCAGGAGATAGATGGATAATAATACAGCGGTAGCTAAGTCATATTCCATACATACTTGGGCTGCAACCAGCAGAAACAGCTTCCTAGGGGCTCAGCTGCTAGTGTTTTTGTTTTGTGTGCAATGCCCTGTCTTCCCTATTAGATGGTAAGCTCCTCATGGACAGGCACTGACAGAAATAATTTTCTGCTCCAGACTCCCCCATCATACCTGATACTACCCTTAGTTACACAGAGATGCCCATTACAGATTGGTTTGGGCACTAGGGTGAACCCAACCTGACAGACCATGGGTAAGGAAATAGCTATTACATTTACTCATACAATGGCCCCTTATTTTGGTCTAGTTTGGTAAGTGCAAATAGAGGAATATTATCAATATTTGAGAGAAATTATTAAGAAAGTTCTTCTCACATGATCCATGTAACAGGGAAAGTAGAGGATCAATGAAGTCAGCAAGATGAAAGAGAACTAAAAAAGGCTTCATGAAGAAGTTAAGACTTTCACTGAAATTGGAAGGAGGCTAGGGAAGGTGGAGATGAGAAGGGAGAGTTCTAGATATGGGGGAACACTCAGTAAAAATGCTTGGAGTCAGGGAGCTCTGTGCTCTCCCTTATTAGAATATTAGATCCATGAGAGTTGAGACTATCTTGATTTTGTTTCTTTATATTTTGTATTTCTATCCTTAGTATTTCTTGCCTTTAACACAATATTTTGTACATAAGTGCTTAACACATTTTTCTTCCTTTTTCCTTTCTTTCTTTTTCTTTCTTCTTTTCAATAACTTTTACCTTCCTTCATCCCTGTTTCTTTTTTCACTTTTTTCTTTTTCTTCATTCCTTTCTACTTTTTTTCTTTCTTTCACTTCCTTTCATTCCTCCCTTTTGTTTTTCCTTCCTTCCTCTCTCCCTCCTTTCTTCCTTTCTTCCTTTCTTTTTCCTTCCTTTCTTCCCTTCTTTCCTTCTTCCTCTCTCCCTTCCTCCCTCCCTCTCTTCCTTCTTTCCCTTTCTTTTCTTTCCTTCTTCTTTCCTTCTTCCTCCCCTTCTCTCCCTCCCTCCTTTCCTTTTTTCCCTTCTTCCTTCTTTTCTTTCTTTATTCCTTCTTTCCTTCTTCCTTTCTTACTTCCTTTCCTTTCTTCCTTCCTTTTTTCTTCCTTTTTTCCTTTCTTTCTTCCTTTCTTCCTTTCCTTTCCTTCCTTTCCTTCCTTTCCTTCCTTTCTTTCTTTCTTCCTTCCTTCCTTTCTTTTTTTTAAAATATTAAAGATTCATGTTAGATCTTTAAACATGATGATAAACAACAGCATAATGATAAACAACATACAAGTAAACATCTATGATTTCATTTTAATAGATTAGGAGCCAGAATGATCATTGTATGCTACTTCAAACCATTAATTTTACAGATGGGGAAATGGAGGCTCAAAGTCATACAGGTGGCAGAGCAGGGATATGAAATAAGATCCTTTGACTCTAAATCCAGTATTCTTTCAACTATACTAAACATGAATAACTCAGGTGTTTTATGGATTCAGTACCTTGGCTAGCCGTGGTTTTCCCCTTACAAAAGAAATTGTTCACTTTTTAAAATCTAGACTGATGACCTTTTACTCTGCTGCCTCACCATGATACAGAGGCAACTGTGAGTTCTCAAAAGTCTCATCAATAAAGCACAACCTTTGGCAATTCTAATCATGTTAGAACGACCTCCAATGTTACACTGGCTACAGACTACTTATCTGAAGACCAGACGAGCCATGTCCATAGAGCTTCTTCCTCCTCAGAGAGTTGGCTACTAGAAAATGAATTTTTTCAACCCTAAGCAACACAAGAAATTGTTTGTTAAGGCATGTACAGTAAGTGAATTATAATGACAGAAGAACCATCCATCCTCAAAAAAGATCAGAAATTCTTAAAATACTATGTTCAAACATTTTACAGATGAGGAAACTGAGGCAAATAGGATTGAGTGACTTGCCCAAGGTCACACAACTGACACATTCTGTTTGAATTCAGGAAGATGAGTCTTCTTGATTTCAGGCTCAGCACTTTATGCACTATAATGCCACCTAACTGCCTTCTTAAATATCAAAGATTAATGAATGGCTAGATCTGTAGGAATGGATGAATAAATGAGCATTTACTGAGTGCTTACAATATCAGGTATTGTGCTTAGAAAGAATCATACGAAACAGTAAAAAGAGACTGTCTCTGCTATCAAGGACTTCCTGTTCTAATTGGAAGAATCCATATATGTGGGGAAATGCAGCTGCAGGGCAGATGATAAATGATAAATGATAAGAGTTAGATCTGGAAGTTAGGAGCCATTTGATCCAATTCCTTCATTTTACAAATGAAGAAACAGACCCAGAAACAGACTCTTTACAAGCAGTGAGTAATCAAGGCAGGATCTGATTCCAGGTCCTGTGTAGTCAATCCAGCACATTTTCCATTGCACCACCCTCCTATCACTTAACTCATTAATTTATTTCTGTAAGTTTTGATTTCTTTGTGTTAAGAATTTCTTAAAGTGAGAACCACCTTGCCTCTTTCAATATACCACCCCCAAAATCCAATAACCACATTTTAGCTTTCACATCTTTGTTGTCTCTTGATGACATCATGCTTTTCTCTCTGTTCTTCCATCAATTCACTTTCCTCTTTGATTATATCAACCACAACCAATTGCTTACATCAGGGATGAAGGGTTTATGTTAATTTATGTTAATCAAAACCCAAGAGAGTCCCTTCTCTCTGACCTTTCTCTTCTTCTCTCTTTAGCCTGGTTTCTGTTGTCCAATTAGACTGCAGGGTGAACTGTGTCTAGTTACTCACCCAGAATTTTTCATCAGCATAAAATTCCCTTTAAAGGAAAAAATGCTACATGTATATATATATATGTATATATATATACATGCATGTGCCTATATAGTTAACAAGTATAATAAAGTCAATGAACTTTCTCCTTTGGAGTACCACTTGTTCATCCCTTGAACTTGTCAAATTGTTCATTTAAATTTAAAAGCAAAATAGCAAAACTAGCCACATGCCAATAGTTCATTTTGAATTAACTCTTTGATATTTCAAAGAGCCCCAGCTGCTTCTTAAGTCTTTTAAGAGTTTGTAAAGTTATTAAGAGATTCTTTTTGGTTTGTTTGTTTGTTTTTTGTTTTGGGTTATTTTGGATTTTTTTTTTTTTTTGGATCTTCATTCACTTTCCTCTTTTTGTGAAAAAGTAGGGTAAAGGCAACAAATTTAGGGAACTATGCCTAAGTAGTAAAGGGCAGGTGGCAGCCCACATGCCAGAGACATAACTGCCCAGAAGGCATCAAATCATGCTGTAGCTTTGTCCTTGGTCCTGATGGCTTCATCTGTTAATGACATCATTTAAGAGGGGGGAAAAAAAAAAAAAACAGACACTGCAAATGCAAGTAACTGAATTCGGATGAAAATGAGACTAGCCATGCTTAACAACCCTTAAGGCTTAAAAGTTCTTTATCTGAGGATTCTAATGTTTCCTTCCAATAATGCTAACCACAGGCAGAGGAGGAAGCTAAGTAGCTTACAATTATCATTATTATCTACACTATTGAGGGATAGAGATGTTGTCATCATTTCAAGGTCACATGACATGCCAATGATGGATTTGAAAAGGAAGGAAGGAAATAAGAATTAATTAAGTACCTACTATGTGCCAGACCTTTTAGAAATGCTAACTCAGAAGGAAGAAGAGGAGAATGGAATTCACTTGAGGAAAGACTAGGTCAAGTCTGGATTTGTGATTTCATTGTTCTATAACTCTGGAAAGAGGCAACTCCTTCTCCTAGAGCAGGTTGCCATCTCATTTTCAGCTTACAGCCTTGGAAAACTGCCTAAAGTATTGATAACATCAATAACTTGCCCATAATCACACAGCCAGTCCATATCATTGGCTGGACTTGAATCCAGAACTTTCTGAACTCAGAACTTTCTTTAAGTGGGAAGTTACCTGAGAAGACAGAATCACAGGGTATAAATCAAGAAGAAATGTTAGAAACCTAATCTAAATCCTGATTTTTGCAAATAAGGAAATGGAAGCTTGGAAAAGTGATTTGCCCCAAATCATCTCCATCCAGTTCCAGCCCAGATCATAATCTACCATATTCCCAACACATATAAAGGCACTTTCCAGTTCTAAATCCTGTAATCCCTCAGCCTCTGCTTGGAAGACCTCCGTAAGAGGAAACTCACTACCTAGCAATGCACCCATTATCCTTTTAGACAGTTTTAATTGTTGAGAAATTGTTCTTTATTTCACACTGAAATTAGCCTCCTTTCAACTTCCCCCATTTATCTTAGTTCTGCCCCATGGAGGCCAAACAAACAAGTCTAATCCCCTTTCCACACGACAGGCTTTCAAAGACTTGAAGACAACTAGCATGTCTCCCCTAAATATTTTCTGTCCTAAGTGAAACCTCAGTTCCTTCAATCATCCCTTAGATAACATGGTTTTGAGTCCCTTCAACATACTGGCTACTCTCCTTTCAACTCATGTAAACCAGACCTAGACAGAGTACTCTAACTAGTCATGTAAAAGTCCAACAGAAAAGGGACCAACTAAACTATACGTGAAAATCTTTGCTGGTACATATTGACTTAAGAAAACTATGCATAATATATGTTCTATTATATTTTTATTTGTTTTGTCAAGTAATTGCCATCTACATTTTAATTTGGGGAGTTTGGGGGAGTTTTCTAAACCATATGATTATATAGTGTAAAGCCTAAAGGGGAAGAATTCTTAGGAAATTTTGTCCTCTAGAGACATTTTTTTAATGTCTCTCCATCTTCCAACTAGATACTCTCTAGGGAACTTTCTAGCACTGATGTTCTGTAGGTAGGTATACATAAATGTCTGTAGGCTGCTAGTAGAATAAAAGTTACCTAGTTCTCCCAAAAGCAGGGCAGAAGAGGCCTTTGGCAGCCCAGGGAATCAGCAAGCACAGGACCACTTTTCCTTTTTTTTTTTTTTTTTTTTTTAGAAATTAATTAATTTTTTTTAAATTAAAGCTTTTTATTTGCAAAACATATGCATGGGTAATTTTTCAACATTGACCCTTGCAAAGCCTTCTGTTCCAAATTTTTCTCTCCTTTCCCCCAACCCCTCCCCTCGATGGCAGGTAGTCTAATACATGCTAATTATGTTAAAATACATGACAAATTGAATATATGTATATGTATTTATACAGTTATCTTGCTGTACAAAAAAAAAATTGGATCTACAAGAAAAAATAAAACCTGAGAAGAAAAACAAAATGCAAGCAAACATCAACAGAAAGCATGAAAATGCTATGTTGGACCACTTTTACTTTTTTTACAGTGAGCACACCAAATGCACAAATACCTTTTACAATGAGTATACCAAATGCACAAATGCTTCCCAGTTAGGCTGACCATGTATTTCTTAGGATGCTTTTAGCATCACAAAGGGAGAGGTATTCTCTATCTTGATCTGATCTGCTTCCATCCCTAGCATATGTAAGGGGTGACTCAGATAACTGAGCCCAGGAATTACTGGAGAAAGCCATGGGTGTCCCAACCAATGGATTACTTTTACTCTCTTTATTCTACAATCAACAACCATGTGTGGGCAGGAGCAAAATAATAAGAAAATTCATAGAATTATAAACCTAGAAGAGATGTTAGGAATAATCTATTAGAAAAAAAATTAAAGGTCATTAGATTTTGACTGGAACTTTCTTTTTCTTTCCCATCTTATAGCATAGTGCCTGATACATAGGAAGGATTTAACAAATGCTTTTGAACAACTGACTGATTCCTGTAAATATAGGATTATTGACTTGATTAATGCCAGAAATTTAATTAATGTTCATGTAAACTACTTATCCAAGGCCAAATGGATAGAAATAAACAGAGTCAGAATTTGAACCTAAACTCTGACTCCAAATTTAGAGCTTTTTTCACTCTTACCATTTTCTAAAATCACCAGGTTTCTCATCTGATTCTGCTATACCTTCCTCCCATCCTTTGCTCTCCCCTGAACAGAGAGAGTTTTTATTCGCTTCTTGGGGAATTTTAAATTTGGAACAAGATACCAGCCCACAATTCTCTGTTCCTATTTGAGGGTTGAATAGGACTGTTCCACTATCTCCTCTGGACCACTGGTTTATATCGACCAATTCCTCATGCAATGCTCTGCTCGAATTACTCTGCAGATTTATTTTCCTGTTTGCTGGGACCTCAGGGTTGAGTTTGAGAAAATTTGGTCAAGACAGACATTAAACTCTTATTAACTATCCATTTATTTTTCAGTTTTTGTGATTGAAACACAATCAAACCAACAGTGAGTCCTTATTCCATCAAACTGTCAACAACGCCTCTGCAAGAGCTGGAAGCACAGAAAATATTATGCCAATAACGGTATGTAAAAATAAGGGTTTTCATTTATTGGTAACATATGGTACAGTTTGTGAGAGTCGTCTAACCATGTGGCCATTCAGCAGAGAATCTCTGATAAATGAGAACCAGTAGGTAGGATAGGATACCCAGGGTCTTACCACTCCCTTCCTACAAAATCATTCCACCCTTCAACCCAGTAGCTTGCCTCACAATTTCAGCTTTATTCTCTAATGTTAAACACATGTCTTGAGGAGTTTGCAAGCCCCTGCTTTATAATAGCTATGTTTGGGGGAAGGATCCCAGGAATCAGGAAGAAAGGGATTTTCAACTTCATTTGTGTATTTACATCCTCAGTTCCCCAAACCTAACCTGCTCACCCACCATATCTCAGAGAATGAAGAGAAAAAAAAATGAAAGAAAATATTGTGTTAATTCAACGAACATTTATTTAGGGTCGATACTATGTAAAGCACTACATTAGGCTTCATGGATACAAAAACAAAATAGACACTGCCCTCAAAAATTTTCCAATCTAATAGATGATAGTGGTGAGTTGAGGGAAGAGGAATGATGATGACCAAGAAGTCATATGAGCAAATGCAAAATTTTTAACAAGTAATTTCAAGATAGAGAGAATATTAGCAGCTAGGAGGATCAGTAAAGACTTCTCGAAGGAGATTGTACTGAGATATGTTTTGGAGGTGAATGGGGAAGCCAAACAGCAAGCATGAGCAGAATATTAATACTTAAGCAAGCTGTCTTTGCAAAGAGACAGAGTTGAAAAATGGAATTCCTTGAATGGAGAACAGCTAAGTGGTCACTTTGACTAAAAGGGACAATATATGCATAGGATTAATATGAAATAAGACTACTAACTAAAAGCCAGATTTTGGAGGGTTTAAAAGTCCAGTTTGGTCATTTTGTGTTTCTAAAAGGAGTGCTGAAGATAATGGGAGTCATGTAAGAATTTTGAATATTATATTGACTTGATCAAATATGTGTTTTAAGAGTTTTAATTAGACAGCAATGTTAGATTAGAACCCTCATGAGGAAAAAGATATAGATAGATATAGATATCTTTTCTAAGATCCCTCCCCACTCTTCAATGCATAGAATAAAGGAAGAAACAATTTAAGTGCTCAATAAATGTTAATAGAATGAATGAATGAATAACATCTCTTCTAATGTCCAAAGATGTGTTAATGAGCTTCTCTAATGTCTCTTGTAAGAAAATGAATTGCCCCTCACTAATTTCCAGGCTCTCTGTACCAGATGTGAAACTAGAACATGAGATGTGAATGAAAATTGCTTAATAATAAGTAATGAGGCTCAGGTAGGCGGGTTTTAAGGAGTTTAAGGAGTTCTTTAGCCTCTTTTTGGAATAGTGTTCACTGAATCATTTATGAAATTTCAAGCCTTTTTCTTCCTTCTTTCACCCACTGTGAACCTTTGTCCTTCACCCATTATTCTTTTGTTGATTACAATACAAGGCAATATGTAGTAGGTGCTATACGATATAAGCCAGATACTTTAGAAATACAGAGGTGGGAGGGATCATTTTCATCTTGCGGAAGGAAGGGGTGTAGGGAACAAGGGACACTGAGTCCACTTGAATTAGACCTTGAAAGATGGATAAGGTTTCAAAAGGTAGAAACTAGCAACAGGAATTTATCTAATAAAGAGGATATGGGACTTTTGCCTAAACAATAACAATAGAATTTAAAGTCTTTCAGCAGCTAGGAACAACTGAGCTCAGCATCTAATTAGCAAAAAATAATTTAAAATAATAGCTATACCTCTATGTCAGTGAATTCTCCCTTGACCCAACATCATCCTATTATTTGGCTTCTCCCATCTCACCCACATCATTATTCCAAATGACAGGAACATTGCCTGTTTTATTCCAAATTTTTTGTGCTGCTTGTCACACACACACACACACAGACACACACACACACACACACACACACACACACACACACACACACACACAGTTAGTGCTGAATTGGGCATTCAAGCCAAAGGGCAAATTATGAGCAAAGGTACAAAAACAAGATTCAAACTATGTTTCATGACTCAATCTAGTGCCAGAGCATTACAGGTATTCAAGGAAAAGTGGGAAACGTCTATGGTCAAGTAATTCACTTTATATGATACCAAACAATCAAGTCAATTGGTTCTTCTCTCCTGACTTGAGTTTACTAGTAGTTCTGCCTCGTGTAGGTAAAATCTATGTCATGATTTATTCCTTGAGAATAGGAGTCAATGAGATGAGAACAGAGAGAAAAGATGAGATGTTAAATCAAGCTATGGAAGATGAGGAGAATTTACCCCTCAACTTCCCCTTTCAGATCTGGGCCTGAATACTTTAAAGGATATGTTTTTATCTTAAAAGCAGCAAACCTTTTTTTTTTTTTAAGACTATAAGTGTCCTAGATGTCTGGAGTTTAATTCACCTAGTTAGTAATCCCAAGAGGAAAGCCTATTCTTTCAGATAAGAAAGTCATTTGTACCCAGTGAGCCCAAGATAGGAGAATTTTTTACTCTTTTATTCTTTACTACCGTCTGGCACCTATAATCATACATTCATGCTTATATGCAGAAAAATGGTGGAGTGGAAATAACACTGAGATTTGGAGTCAGAGGACCTGAGTTCAAATTCTGCCTTTGACATTCATTACCAGAATGATATTGGGCAAGTGACTTAACCTCATTGGGTCTCAGTTTCCTCACTTGTAAAATAAAAGGGTTTGAACTAAATCACTTCTGAGTTTCCTCCAGGCTCTGAAAATATAATTTTATGATGAAATATCATGATTCTATCTGCCAGACCCTCCCTCTGTTCACCCATCATGTCCTATGGACAGATTGGATTAGGATCAGGGTAAAGATGAATGGTTGTCCCCTAAGAGAAAAAACAAGTCTTTTTGAAAATACAATGCAAGTTCCTGTTGTTTCACATACTCACACAGAAGGTATTAGCAGAAATAGAATTTAGAAGTGGAATGACCCAAACTTGAATTCCTGGGTCCTAATGCATAAGACCCGCGGTCAGATCAAAGCTCTGCTACTGCATGGTTCTGTACCCATGTCTATGTGACTTCATTTCTAAAATAAGGAGGTCAGACCAGATGATCCCCTACTTACTGCTCTAGATATTTTTCCCCATAAAGGAGGATGGACTAAGGAGCTCAAGCCCTATTAGTATATGCAAAGTGCCATTGATACAATTTCCAAAATGGAAGAGACTAGAGAACCTGCTTCAATGGTGAGTTCAATCAACTTACCAATAAATTTATAAACATTTATGAAGTGCCTACTATGTATGAGCTAATGTGCTAAGTGTTGTTATTACACAACGATAGAAGTATTTTGCAGAGACTGGGTCATTGGTATTCAGTTTGGTAACTGATTCTTGTCAACTAACAATGTCTTGAAGAGAAGGTTCTGGATTATGGCTGCAGAGCAAGAAAGGTGAGGAGCTCATGGAGAAGGTGGAAGATGCAAATGGGGACACACTCAAAAGGCCTTGGTCAGACTTAACTAACTTGACTATTTTTGATTTTTTTTTTTTTGATTTGTCATTTGCTTATGCCTCTAGTACCTTCCTCATGGGTTTGTTTTAAGGATCAAATAAGATAATGAACAAAAAGCATTTTGTGAAAAATAATAACAACAATAAGGATTAGTTTTTTATAGCTCAACATATGATTTGTAAAGCTCTTTATATATATTACCTTATTTGATTTTCACAACATTGAGAGGTAGGCAATTCTGTTCTTCTCTTTTTACAGATGAGGAAACTGAGGCAAACAGTGGTTAAGTGGCTTTCTCACAGTCAAAAAGCTATTAAGTACCTAAAAACTTTATGAAGCTGAACTATTATTGCTCTGCTTTTGAAATTACACACTGTATACCTTAACTTCAGGCAGCCATCTCCCAAAAGCATCTTTATGGTTACCAGGAAGACAGGATAAGAGTATGTAGATGAATTTCTGCAACTTATCCTCTCAACTAGGAAAAACGACTCAAAATAATATTTTATCAATGGGACCATGGAAGCATAGGAAGAAGAGCACATTTCTTTCCTGTTGACGTGAGTATACATTGAATTGGAGCTATGGTTTTGGGGATTGATTCTTGTGCTCAGTCAAATACTAAACTCATATGTTACATGACTCATATAGGATGAGTTGTACAATTATTATAACTTCTATTTTCCAAATGAGGAAACTGAGGCTCAGAGAATGTCAGAAATTTGTCCACAGTCAAACAACTAGTAAGAATAAAGTGAGAATTTGGCCTTGAACCCAGGACTTCTAATTCCAAGGCTTATCTTGTCTCAATCTGCCACCTATGTATCTTTGTGAAACAACTGGATGTAGAACAAATAGGATCGCATCCTTTTCAGTAAGCTAATTGTTCATCTAGTCTAGTGTAGAAGCCAAAGATGTCTCATCCTGAGGAGGTGATAAGTAGCATTAGGGTGACAGCAAACAGAACTGGCAGAACTAGGCTCCACAATTCTATGAGGTTGGCAATACAAGTATTTCATTTTACAGATGAGAAAACTGAGAATCAGAGGAAAAAAATTACTTATTCACCCCTAGTAAGTGAGGGAAACCAGGAATCGCAGTCAGAGGTCCTGATTCCCAGACAAATGCTTTCTATTATGTTATATTGTCCCCCTTGGATATCAGAGAGAAAACAATCATCAGATATCAGGCACATGTGAGGCACCAAGGATCTAGAGAATCAAAGTCTGAGATGCAAAGCGAGAAGAAAAGATCCTGGATTTTTAAAGTAAAAGGGTCCTTAGGGAGTTGCTAAGTCTATCTCCTCATTTTTTCCATTAGATAATTGAGGTCAGGGAAATTGTTTTACTCAACAGTACCCAGTGAAAGTAGCAGAGCTGAGACTAGCCACCAATGTCTCTTTATCTTTACCATTTGATTGATCTTCCCATTTTCACTCCCTCCCTACTCCTCCCCAACCCTTCAGTCCAATGGATCTCCAAGGGAGACAGTGAAGGAAGGAGCAAGAGGACATTCTTTCTCCTCTTTAAAGTTCTGAATGAAAAGCTTCACATTTGAGGACATTATCCAATCCAAAGAAGTCCAGAGGGGAATGGGTTGTTTCTCCCTCCTTGTCTTCTTTGGTCTAGCTGTAACCACCAAGTTTGAGCAGGGACACCTATCCTTATCACCTTTCAATAAGAGGGGAGGTACAAAATGAAAAGAGCCTTTCTCTTTCCATAAGAAAGAAAGGGTTAAGAGGTGAACCTCCTCCTCTTCTTCTTAGGAGATAAAAAAGATTGGATGAAATTAACCTTTCCCTCCTTACTCCAACATTCAAAATGCATAATGAAGGAGAGGATGTTAAAGCACTTTGCAAGCATTTATATAGGAACAAAAGAAGAGAATAGACATTTATTAAGCATCTACTATGTGCCAGGGAGAGTACTAAATGCTTTTACTAACATTATCTAACTTGATATCTATTGTTATTATTGTTAGGAACAATATTAATAAAAATAACCCCAGAGTCATAGGGAACTCAAATGAAATATAGAATAAACACTCACCTAAGGAACATGATTTGAGGTAAATTGAAAAGGTTCCTGTGAACTAGATTCCTTTCTCATTTGTGCCTAAAATTTTATTCTTAAAGAATAATTCCTTTGAGTTAAGTCTTATTCTCTCCTTGATACTGTCTCCTTATTCTCTTCATGATAATTAATATTTCTCTTAATAGTAAATATTAATAACACTTAATAACTCTATATGTCACTTTATGAACAAATTTATTTCTTCATTTGTAGCTTGAGAGGATTGGATTATATAATTTCTAAAGTTCTCTTAGAATCAACCTAAATCAACCTAAAGTTGATTCTTATATCTAACGTTTCTAATACCTAACATTCTAAGATTCACCCCCTAACTAGAGAGAACACTAGTTCTGAGAAACTTATTACAGGAAGGCCGGCACTGGATAAACTTTGACAACTTCACGGTTTGTTTACCAGGAGATTTCTTTTATTGCAATCTCAGAAAATTGCCTAAACTAAAAACATCCATGTCTTTATCTTTCATCTACAGAAGGAAGAAATGTGTTCCTTTTTGAAACTTCTAAACTGCTGTATTGACTCCTGGGTGATTTTTCAATGGGTCTTTGTACTTAACTTATTTTTAAATAGAACCAAGTCTCATCCTTTGCATGTGTCAACTCAAAAATGGAAAATGCCATACCCTTCTAGGAACAGGATCTAAAACGCTGAGAAAATAAATGGTTGCCAAGATTTTGCTCTTCTTGGAATTCCCAAAGGGTATATGCTTTATTTTAAATCTCACCATGCTAGAACAAAAAAAGAAAAGAAAGGGGAAAAACCTCCAGGTATTCTCCGTCTACTTAGGTAGGGTGTCCTTCATATCCAGAGAACAGAGGTTCCCCCCTTTAGGGAGGTCACAGTTGAAATGAGTCTGTGGGACCAATTATCATCCCACCCAGACATTGGTCCACACAGCAGAACCAATTTGAAAATGTGGTATGATCAGCAGTCTCGCCCAAGGAGAGAGACCCAGGGCCAGGGTAGAAGGTACGTCATAAATCAAGGCGTCGATGCCCTGAGCAGGAAGTCCTGGGCTGCACCAGCCAGGGAGGCTGGGAAACACGATTGAGATGCATTGGTAGAACTGTGACGGTGACCCCCAGACTGAAATAATTGGGGTGGGGGGAGGCAGGCTGCAGGTCAGAGTGAGGGGCACTGCCAGAACTACGGAGGGGGAGAAAGCTTTCAAAAGACCTGCCGAGGGATGACAGGCTGTACTCAGAGTAATTATCTGCCATGTTCATAAGCACTAAATTCACTTTTAAAGGGGGGGGGAACGGGAAGAAAACCTGGGGAGGTGGGCTGGAGTAGGGGAGAGAGATGTACGGCAAAAACAATAGACCCCAGCCAGAGGGAAAGAGATGAAGGAAACTTACAAACTCCATTTCCAGAGAAACAGTGCCCTCTGCTGCCTGCAGGAGGGGGTGCTCCAAATCCAAACAAAAGGACCCCGGGAAAGGGGATTCTCAGGCTGGATCTGCCAATTCCAGCTGCTTTGTTAAGGAAGAAAACAAAGAAAAAGTTTGCTCCTGACTCATTGATGTGTCCTGGGTGGCCGGCTCCAAGAGAACTGTTGAGAGTGGTCCAGATGGTCGGCTCAATGTCTCGGTCTAGTGGTCACAAAGGGCACCCTCCTCAAGCTCACAGTGTTCTGAACTGGATATTAAAATTGTAAACATCCTGGTTCACTGACAGGAGATTAAGAAATGCATCAGGAAGGACTTCTCAGATTCTAAGATTAGTGCTCTTTTGTTTTGTTTTTTCCTTCTGGGAAGGTGGAATGAGGAGAAGGGATAGAGAAGCAGTTGATGACCTACAGTTGGGAGTGAGGAATTAGGAAAAGGAAATTTGATTGGATCCCTTGACCAATAAAACTCAGATCTTCTTCCTTCCCAAAACCACCAGTCCCACTCATCCAATCCAATTGTATCTAGAAAATTCAGAATGTGCCGGGCTCAGTGATATCTATGGAGGGGCACAGAGCCATGAATGAATGATCAGACCTAACTTTGCTTCACTCTTTCAAAATCCTTCCATCCAATCCTCTATCACCTTCTATTTATTATACTTTTAGACTATCCCCTTCATTTGTTCTTCATTTTTATCCACATTACCATTATTCTGGCCAACTTGTGTCTGGTTTTACTGCAGTAGCCTCTTAACCAAAGTTCACAAGGTGTACCAGGGAAAGTGAAGCTTGCTGAATCTGAAATCAGAAGACCCAGTTCAAATTGTGGCTCCACTGCTTCCTACCTGTGTGATCTTGGCAATTTATTTGATCTATTTAGGCTTCAGTATTTCAAGATGACCTCTAAGCCAGTGTTTTCTTAGACTAAAGTCTTTTCTCTCACCCTAATCATTCCTGCCAACAGATAAATCTCCTTAAATTGCCAGTTTCATCATGCTCTCTCCCCCCCCCAAAAAAAAACCTTCAATAGTTCCCCTTGGAAATAAATCCAAAGTCCTTATCTTACTATTCAAGGCCCTTCATGATCCAGGATGAATAATAATGCAAGATTATTTTATTTTATTTTAAAATTCATAAAGTATATTTTCCTTTGTTGACTCATTTGATTCATATAACAACCTTAAGAGGTACTCCTATTATTAACTTCATTTTTCAATTGAGGAAACTGAGGCACATAGAGGTGAAATTATTTGCCCAAACAGCTAGTATCCATAAGAAGCAAGTTATAAATTGAGGTCTTCCTGATTCTAAGTCACAACAACCAATACAAACTGAAACTTGGTTGATCATTTTAGGCATTCAGACATGTAGCATTGTGACTTTATATCCCATTATTCCTCCATGTTAACCCTATTCCAGATGTAGTCTAATGGAAAATTTGTGGCACTCAGTTTTTGGAAACCATAGGTTCAAATTCCTTTTTGACATTTACCATCAATGTGATCCTAAACAAGCCTGTTAATTGCATATGAACCCTATTTTTTTCATCTGTTTTATTGAGATAACATTCTAAACAGGATTGGCACTTGGTAAACCGTAGTCTGCTCTGTAAATAAGTGTTCTCATTTACTCACTGTTTCTAGAATCCCACATCCACATCTTTGTTCATGGTCCCCTGGCCAGGTGTGCTCTTCCTTTTACTTGTTTGCCTATTCAGATTAAACCTACCCATTCAGGTCCAATTAACATACCACTTTTACCATGATCCTAAACTATGCTCCAAAAATTTTCTAGATTTTCCTGTCTTTACCACCCATTTGAACTTGCCCTATATTACTTTGCACTGCTTAATGAGTCTGTGTTGCTCAAAGATTGGAAAAGCTGTGAATAATGCCCCAGATCAGAAAGTGCTGGGAAATGAACATTATGGCTACATTGTGGTCTTCCAAAATTCAAATTTTGAATATGATATAGTGACAGCACTCTGTCCCAGGTGTGAACAAGGGAACACAGGGACTCATTTTTTCCACAATTTTTGCTGAATGCTCAGTTAAACAGACTCTACTGTCTTTTCACCTTCTTTCCCCCCTTCTGGTCTCCCCAACTCTCCACTTAGGGGCTTTCAACTAAGCATGAACTGACTCTCCCCTCCCCCATGCTTTTGTGGATGAGCTGGAGAAATGGCTCGTTGCCCCAGAGAGCATCCACATGGCTCCTGATGATAACACCTCTAACAGGAGAAAAGACAAACAGCTTTCACTGATTGCAGCATGTACAGCCGGCTGTGTTGTTTGGCACACTCCCCGCAGCTGTGCATCCGTGATGCTATATTTAAGCCAAAAAAAATCTATGAGAGATCGAATCAATACAAACTGAAAGTTGGTTGGCCATTTTAAGCACTCAGTCACTTGGCACTGCCAACTTTTTGCTCCATCAGGGGAAATACTGAGCTAAGGAAAAAGGTCCTCTATTCTAGCCCCTTCAAAAGTTTAATCCCCCACTAGAAAGAAAAACAGGAACAGATTTTCCCTATGCACAGTGCCACATGGTCAGAATTTTAGTAATTAGGATTTCTGAAACAGAACTTCTGAAAGGGAACAAGTCTCATCAGTGCTACCTGGAAAAATATTTCTAGCATTTATTCATTCTTTTTCTCTATTCCTATCCACTAACCAAACACGTGAGCTAATTCTCTTAGAATGTAAGCTCTTTTTGAGCAAAGACTTCTTTTACTAAATGTATTTGTATTCCAAGAATCTAACCCAGGACTTTTAAAGGAACTGCTTTAAAATGTTTATTGATTAATTGACAGTTGTCATCACTAAGACAATTCTGTGCCTCCTACAAGTTTCCTCAGCTCCCTTCTCTATCTTTATCCAAATTATCCTTGATAGTATTATGCTGTCAGATAAACTATATCTAGTTGTGTTATCTCTGTTGATAGCCCTCGTGGACAAATGTACAACTCACACACATAGCTTAGACCCTTTAGGGACAACTCCAGCTTCCCAATACTCTGTAAGACCAAAACCTTAAAACTATAGTACCTGATTCCCCACTTGTATATTCGAATCTATTAGTTGCAATTAACTCAAAGCAAAAGCAATGAATAAAATGGAACAGTGTGAACAGGAGAAATAAAGTATTTCTCCCACTGACCTTGACCTTATTCTCCCAAAAAGCCCTTCAGCATCAGCAGAAATGGTGGGCTTTCATGTAGAATACTCTATACTCAAGAGACAGACACACAAAGAATACAGTTGGCTAAGGCAATCTCACATCTGGGGCTGCAGAAATCCAGAGTCTTTTCTCCTCTTATGGTTTCCTCTTATACTTCTAGGCACAATGTCTTTGTTGGAAATATCACTCCACTGGGCTCTCTGGGCCTGAGTCTCTGCACTAGACAACTTGATTCCACAGAATTGTCATGCTCAGGAATGGCTTTCTTAAATGATTTTCCTCAGAGTTGTCTCATCTATTAGAGGTCACCAGAAAAACTTTATAAGACCATCAGGGTCACGACTAATGTTTGACCTGGTTATCTAATGACTAGTTACACTCTAATTAACTTTTTAAAAAATCAGTTGAAAAATGTCACATCTCCTAAAAGAATAAAATGAATAATAAATAATTCTTATGCTTTTTTCCTAATCAGTGAATAAATTTTTCAGTTCTTGAATATCCAAAATGGTCAAAGTCTAAGATGGATTTTGCTCCATATCCTTGCAACCCTCTTATCAAAAATCAACAGTGACTTGCTGAGGCCGATTGAGTAAAATTTACATTTGTTTTCCTAGCATTTAAGACTATTCACCATTTGATACCAGCTTACCTTCTAGCCTTACTTCTTGCAACTCTCCTCCAAATAATGTGAACCCCTGCCTACCAAAATAGCTTTTACTTTTCATCTCTGTCCCTGCTTTTTGCCCACAATGTTCTCCTTCCTGGGAATGTTCTTCTTCCTCATCTTTTCTTTTAAATTCCAACCCCATCTTTTAAAACACAAGTCAAATGTCACGTCCTGCATGGAACTTTCCCAAATCCACACCCAGTCAACCATAACAGAATTCCTCTAGGCCTTACAGCATTTTGCTTGTATATTGCTAATATACTTATCATGTAATATGGTATATTACAGCTTATCTGTGTGTAGCAGAGACAGCAGGGAATACACTTTTTTTTTTCCTTCCAGTGAACTGCACTCAGAAAATTGTTGACTTTCTCAGCCCATCTCCTGTCTGAAATATTATGGGAAAAAATTTAGGATTATTTGCTTTTTCCCAATAGTCCTTAGGTTTAAGGATTGGGAAAAGATGAGATGAGGGGGTGAGGGAGTGGGATGGGAGAGAACAGAATCCTCAGTGTTCCCCAGGTGGGTACCATTGTCCCTGAGGGAATCCAGGGTAATCCTAAAAAGTGTGCACACTCAAGGCAATGAGAGTCTTGCAGAGTTGTGCTAAGAGGGAGATGCCTAGAGCACAATCCTTTGATGAGCTCTTCAATTGAATCAGATAGAGCAAGTCTTCAGTATGCAGCTAGGACTACCTGTACCTTCTCCCCATAATGAGCAAATGTGGAAGAGAACACTGGAGTATAAGCTCAGCTTCAAAGACAAAGTGTCACTATCTGCTCAAATACTGTAGGCAGAGAAAACTGAAGATGACCAGTATTGGGCGATGGGGAGCAATAGAACTGCAAAGAACCCCAAGAGAAGTCATATACTTAAAGGCCATTGCAGAGATAGAAGGGCCACATCTGGTGCCTGGTTTATGACTGTTAAATGCTGATTTTATCCAGGCCTCTGGGAAGAGGGCTGCTCAGTGGTGGCTATTATTATTTTCATGGGACTCTAAAACACAAAGTTGGAAGGGGTCCCAAAGATCTAGACTAACTCTTTCACTTTATAGATGAAGAAAGAAACTGAGTTGTAGTGGTAAAATATCTTGTCCACCTTCATATAGAGTGTCAGAATAAAGATCAGACCTGCTTTCTCCTGTCTCCAAAATTCTTTGTCTTAACTTCTATCCAGGCAAGAACCATTCCCTAAATGAACCTAGAACATGGCAAAGCTCTCAGCAGGTGCTAAGTAAGCTGATCTCCATCTCCAGTCATCATGGAGTTCCAAAGCTACTTTCATTTGTCCTGATGTATACCTGGCTACTGGCCCCAGATGGCTCTGGAGGGAAAAGTGAGGCAGGTGACCTTGCACAGTCCTCCCTCACTTAAATCCAACTTATTTGCATGTCATGGCATCCCCTCCCTGATATCATGATCCTTTTCAAGAACAAAGAAGAAAAAACAACAATATCCAGCATTATATCTAGAATTTATCCAGCAAGACTATGTACCAGGGGGTTGGGGATACAAGTACAAAGAATAAAAAAAAAAATCCCTTTCAAGGAGATCATATTCTAATGGGGGAAAAAGATACCTATGTAAATACATGTATATAATATGAATAAATATATGCATAAATACAAATGGATGAGATGATGGGAAAAAAGATATGTGTCATCAACCCTTAGAAAGCATAGGCACACCCACCTATGTTTATTTCTTGCCTCTTGTGGTCAGCAGTGGCAGCTTCAAGGGCTATTCACCCGAGTAAGGACAAGGTCCTCTCATTTTATCAGAACAGAGACTACCTGTACCAAGGTACATTATAATCCATTTGTAATTTATAGTCAAGTTCTCTGGCTCAAAGACAATCATCTGCAAGTTGCAGATATTTCTATTAGCTTCCTCACAGAGTTGAGGTGACAAACAAGAAAGCCTAAATCTCTCTAACATGAAGTGGCCATGCAAATGCAAGTTTTTCTTATTTTTAGTTTTTATTTTTATTTAGCTTTTAACTAGAGATATAAAAAAATGAATTAAATTCCTTCTTGAGCTCATGAGTTGCCCATTAATGGAAGGTTCAAGGAGAGATCAAATGATTACCAGTCACAATCATGTGGGATTGCTTTTCCTGAGATGATAGACCAGAAGAGCTCTAAGGACCCTTTAATCTAAAATTCTCATATTCTAAGTTAGGAATGTTGAAAGGGTGAAGTAGGTGAATTTGATTGAATGAATTTCCTTTTCCATCATAATATACTAGTTCAATTGACAGCTAGGTCCCAATTAGTGTGAATAATGAATCCCCCAAAATGATCTCATGTATTTGAATTCACACTATGTATAGTTATGACTATGCAAAATATGGTAATTGGCTCCAGCTCAATGGAAATATGCAGTTAGAATTTAAATAATGTGGTCACTTCGCAGGAATAATTACTTGCACTAATCAGAACTTATCTGTAGAAAGAATTGGCAAAGGGGTGTTGTATAATAATAATAGCTAGCATTTAAACGTTGCTTTAAGGGTTGCAAATCACTCTAAAAACATTTCATTTGAACCTCACAATGACTCTTGGAAGCAAGTTCTATTATTATACCCATTTTACAGAGGAAGATAACAAAACTGAGAGATAAAAAAAATCACTTATTCAGGCTTACACAGCTAGAAAAGTATAACTACTATGTCACCCAGCTGCCAAGGTGGTTTTCAGCACCTACTTTCAACCTCACAAATGACATCAGAAATTTTTGGTTTTCTGACCAGATGAAGCTACACTAGATAACTGATGTCATCCAATTTTATATTCTACACTTTCTACACATCCCAAATCAGTCTCCACAATCCTACCCATTCAACTGATGAATTGGAAGAACAGAAATGTTGAATTACATTAAATTCCTAAAGAATCTGAGTGAGCAGTGAAAAATTCAGACCATCATCTTCATGTTTGACAATATGAAGATAAGCTTTCAGACCATGATTAGAGACTATGATGATAATCAAGCCTGGGTATAATAGAAATGTAAGAAAAAAATTATTACTCTATAGTTTTAGCCTAAGTCCTTTTGCAGAATAGTCATAAGACTATACATTAATGTAACATGATTTTCCTCTTCCTAAATGGGTAGCAGAACAGAATACTAATTCTAACATTCTAAGGAAGTATTGATTCTTTAGATTAGAGCAATTCACCGCTTTCATTTTATAGATAAAGTAAAAAAAAAAAAGCCCAGAGAAATCTGTTTGTCTAAATTCAAATCAACAAGAAGTAAAGGGAGAAAAATAGGCCCAACTTACAGTGTCATTTTTATGGAACATCACATTATCACTTACAATGTCATCACTTAAAGGCCATTTAATGCAGACCCCACCATTTCACAGATGAGAACACTGAGACCCTGAAAGATAAAGTGTCTTATTAAAAATCAGCCAAGTAGAATATAGCAAAGTCAGACTTTGAATCCATTTCTTCAGACTCCAAATACAGTGCACTATTGTTTTGGAGTGTTTGGGGGGAAATCACTCGAGTCCTGTTTTTTATATTTTTTCTCAATCATAAAGCATGCACTCCCTGTTTCAGGAATGAAACTTCTTTAATATCCAGGAACATTAAACAGCTCTACACATCTTTGATACTATGGGGTCACTCTGAACAGATTCTGGAATAAATGATCAAACTTTGGTTAAATGAGTTCTCCCAGGAATAACTATGCAAATTCTCTGCTGAGGTTCAGGAATTAGGACATGTTTTAATTAGTGAGTGATGAAGTTTTATCACTGATGCCCTCCAAGGCTCCCCAAACAGTTTCCTACAAACAAAAATCCAGATGCTGAAATCATGCTCCCGATATTGCAAACACAAAAGCTCATAAAATGAGGTCATGAGCTCCAGGGAAGCCATTTTATAATCTGTTCCCTTAGCAGCTCTACAAGGTTCAGAAAGAATGGGGAGTGGGCACTGGATAGGTAGAAATGAAAGTTCCCCCAAACTAGTATTTTAGAACAAGTCTCTATCCTTTATTTGCAAAATCAATAACTATCCACCAACACCACTTCATCTTGCAATTTAGAAGCTACTTGTGACATATTTATCTCTATAGAGAAAGAAAAAGGTAATAGTTACCAAGGCTTATTCCCCTTGCCCTAACTCTATGTTGTTCTTCATTGTCTTTGACACTTTCTCCAAGTAGATCAAAGTCCTACAAGCTGATTAATCGATCTTTAGTAAAAAGGTACCTCTGGCAAGATTAGAGTTTTCTGCTGAAATGGCAATACATGTGTAGTTCACATGTCATGCTTGTCCTGACACAGCAAGATACTTCTCTGTCATTAAGCTAAATCACTCATCCCACCTATACTCATTAAGTGGTACCAGAAAGGATAACTTGACATGGCTATCTTAATGCTACAATTCAATATTCAGGGTCTTAAATGTAACTTCCATAGAGGGAAACTATATTAAATACTCCATATTAGAGCTCCTAAACTCCCATCAGTATGCTATTTGTTTACATGAATCAGTCACAATGCCTTCATTAACTCTTAAGCATGAAACATTTATGAATATGAAGACAAGAGTGAGAATGATAATAAAATAACATTTGTCAAATATAAGGCAAAACATAGCAGTCCACTCATAAATCTGTCTAAGTCATACTGTCACCAAAGCACATCATAGCAGGAAGGGAGAAATAGTGAGAATAAATTCCCATAAAGCTTGTAAGGAAGCATGAGTTCAGAGCAACTGAAATCTGGACTACAGTTCCAGATGTCTTTGATCTCTTTAGGGAATAATCTGCACCATGCATTACCTGCTGGCCAGGATTATTTCTCTTTTGAGGTTTTCCACTTTCCTACTGAGTGAAACCACTTCTCCAGCTACTCTCAGACCTCAAATGTAATACTAATATTCTTTTATCATATAGTAAGCTCAAACCTGGGATCAGGTTTTTTCCACTTGCTTTTCAACTGGCTTCTCCTCAAATTAGGATTCCTTCAGCTAAGAAACCCATCTCTAACAAAATGAGAAATCCAAAATCCACATTTCTGTCAGCTATATAACACAAAAAGTAAATATACAATATACAATGGTGCCCAAACAGTCTTTTAAGAATTTTTCAGAAATAAAACTCCATGTCCTAAAAACCAATCAAACAAAACCAGCAATCCTATGTAAATTAGATGCTATGAAACAATGCAGTTTGGCCATGTCTACAATCAGTAAGTCCTTTCTTCCCCCTTTTACTCCTACTTGCTCCATTAGTCTTTCCAGAATTCCTCAAATCCTTTTATCCTGAGGGTAGAACTTTTTCCTGAAGTTCTCTCAGAATGGCCTGTATTTTTTCCCAAGTCACTTTTCAGGGTTTCTTGAAAATTATTTTTTTTTGCTTTTGTTTGATAAAGAAAATGTCTACATATGAAAGGAGCAACATCATACATCTATAAAATGTAATGGGAGCTTCAGTTGTCTTGCATATTAATTTCATGTTTATAAAACATTTCACAAAGGCTTCCCTGACAATACCCTCTGAAGTAGGAGGTTTAATTTTATCCCTATATTACAATCAAGAAAACTTTAGATTAGATTGTGTAGTTAAAGATAATTTCATCTAGGTAGAATAATGACCCAAACCAGCTCTTTTAATTCCAGGGCTCTTTCTATTATGGCAGGCTGTCACCCTCCATAAAGAATCCTTTGTTGTAGATAGTTCTAGATTCGGCATCTTGATGGTGACTTTCAGGCTGATCCATATCCCAGTCCATTGAAGCTATGCTATAGGATTTAGAAGCTTTCTTATAGAAGAGGCATCCTAATCAGGGGGGCTAAAAATCATTTGACTTTATTAATTGTCATTATTAACTGCCTTAATCTTGCCATTTCTCCCGAGTTGACTTGGAATATTTGGGATATCCTACAAAATATGGCTACTGAGAAATATAAATGAAGGCCAAGTGTTTTAAATGAAAGGGATAAATATCACTCAGGAGTATGTTTGGCGTCCCACTTCTGTTGTCACAAGCAAAGAGACACCAATTAGCATGATTTCATGGGTTTGAAAGTTTTTAGTATGGAAGATGCAAAAACATGAAGAATTCTAAGAAGGGAAAAATTGGGCATTTTTGTGGTTTTAACTTCACCTACCTATGAACAATTACTATTTGTCCAATTATTTAAGTCTATTTTTTATTTATACAAATAATATTTTGTAGCTTGATATATACTGGATTCATACATACACATATACACACATAAAACATACATGCATATATATGTGAATATTTGTAATCATGTATATTATAAAACCATACACACACATACACATACACACATACATATATGTTCTTTTCCACTTGCTTTTCAACTGGCTTCTCCTCAAATTAGGATTCCTTCAGCTGAATAGAAACCCATCTCTAACAAAATAAGAAACAAATATATATATATATATATATATGTATGTAGTTGTATGGAGAGAGAGAGAGAGAGAGAGAGAGAGAGAGAGAGAGA